>BMAW01109419.1:142349-272278 GCA_019974015.1 Nephila pilipes | reverse complement strand
GAAGAATAAATATTGTTGTTGTTATACAACCCGATGTGTTTTTTTTTGTCTAAGGACAACCGTGAACTGAAATCTGATGTGATGATGATTAGTTTTAGTATTAGTTAATATTAGTTAGTAGTAGTAGTGAACAATTTAATATTATTAACATTTGAACATGATTCGGCATGAATTTCTTCAATTTTTTACAATCATTTGTAGTATTTGTGTCCTTGTACAACACTTGAATTAGCACCGAGATTAGCTTCTCTATAGTTGTACAGTTCATATTTAATAGATGATTCTTGCTTGTAGTCAAAGATTCTCTAATGGGTTGATAGCAGTAGAATTCCCAGGTCACTCCAATGTCTCAAATTGGGTTTCAGACATGAATTTCCTGATAGTTTTCTATGTATGGCACGAAGTTAAATCCAGTTAAAAAAAACTCCGTTCTATTAGGGTATTGTTTCTTTAACTCTGGAGCAACCTTTTTATCCAGATTAGTAATAATTTGCTGAGACTGAATCATACCTTCAACAACCTGCGAAGAACCAACCCCATTGTAACTAAAAGAACCGCCAAACAATTTCATCTGAGGGTGTCTAACAAATTGGTTAATGTGGCATTCCCTAATACTTTCGCCTGGTGATCTCCGCAAGTGATGAGTTCACTGGCTTTGCACGAAAAAATGGCTTTCATAGCTAAATAGCATTTTCTTTCAATTTTTGACTATCCAATTCTTATATTTTAATACTCACAAATAACGCTTTTTCTTCATTGGTTGGGTCAAAAGCTGTTTCTTCAGTGGCCAATAAGCTGGCCAACTGGCTGTAAGAAGACGCCTACAAGCAGTACATAAGCTAATATTTATTCCATGCTCTTTTAAATATCTGTTAAGTGCAATACTAGTCTTTCAAGAGTATTCTTCACATTGTATAAGTAAAAAAGTGTCATCTCTTGGCGTATTTTTCTTTGTTCAGGCTACATATCATTCTCCCCCTTGGAGATATTAATCCAGTTTTTTATTTTGTTTATGATACAGTTCACAGTATCAATGCTAACGCCAACTATCTTCGAAATCTCTCTGTAAGTCCTTGGCGTATGTTTGGTAAGAGTAAAATTCTTTGTACGCTTACGCTGCGTCATATTCATCTCTGACGATATAGTGAACTCTCAACTGGTGTGATTATAGCTGGAGCTTTCATCTACGGAAGCTCTTGACTTTCAGAAGCCTTCTGATTAGGCGAAATCGTTACTATGCAAAGGATTTATTCATCCCATCAATATTTTATCATAATTTAGTATGATCGTTCAAGAACAACTTGAATGATTTTAAAATTCACGGAAAAAATAGTTTGCTTTAATTAATTTGCACAAAGGTGTAAATGTCCAATACGCAATATACGGCTATTGAAAAAGGTCTTACAATTTTAGTATTATTTTATTCACCAGGTTTTGATAAAAAATTCGATGTTCTTGAGAATAAATGAATCAATCAAATTCACTAATGATCTGAAATTGTTCTTTTTCCCTGCTCCTTTCCTGAATTATCGGGTATATGATGATTAAACCAGGAACGTTTTCATCCAAAAATGTAGTTTAAAATATTTTAAGTTATTTGCTGATATCATTTTTACAACGTTGAAATGCTCTTCAGCTGTCTGACATTGTAACAGGTAGGCATAAAAAACAATCTTAGACTTTGATTTATTTACTTTTGTTGATGAAACATTTGAAATAGCGGATTTCTTAGCGGAAGCAAATTATTTCTCCTCATGATTACCCTCAAGAATTTCATATTATTGATTAAATAAATCTGAAACTTATTGTGTAAGACAACTTGAATTCAGAGCAGAACATTGTTATTCATCCATTTAAGTGAGTAAAAATTCATTTTTATTCCATTTTTTCATACTTTGTCAACTTTAATTTATTACAGCATCCTGAAATATATTTTAAAGCTTAATACTTTTATGGAATTCTATGATATATGATGATTTAATAAGTTAACTATTAGATAAAGTTTTGTTAACACAAACTGTATTTAAAATGAAAACACATTTCGCTTTAATACTTCAATTAATACCTGTCTGTACATTGCCTTTTCACAACATATGTAATCTAGAATTTTCCTGAAACCTATCTTTAAATTATTAAAAGTAAAACTTTCATAAGTTTGGAAGTCATGCGAAACAGTTAAATTAAAGACAAAAGTACTGTACTGTTACTTTCATGTAAATAAGTTTCTTATTTACTATTGACATTTTACAACTATACAGAATTAATTCGGTTTAATTCTATTAAATAAAATAAAATCTTAAAATTGTTTTTTTGTATATCTTTATCAATAATCTATAATTATTTTATTCCTTGATTATGATATTTATCTTACATACATTATTTTGCTTTCATGGGTATATGTTTCATAAATCTCTTATTTAGTTTGTATGTATCTTAGAAATTGTGTTAATTCTTTTGATTCTATAACTAATCTATAATATTTTTTTTCTGTATAGAGAAAGCTATCTTTATTTAAATTAGTTTAATACAGTTTAGAAACGTTTCAAAGCAGCTGTTATATAGAAAATGTTGTAGTTCATTTTCTTATTGTTTATTTTTATTTTTATTAACCTTTGCATTTTTCAATCTCTGGTTTGTATCTTTCTATTGTTTTAAGATATTTTTTTTTTCTATTATTTGTATGTATATTATTTTTATCGGTAAATGTTGTACTTTGTTTAACTCTTTTTAAAAGTTTTACGATGTCTTACTTTCTTTTTCAATTTCGTATGTGAAGTTAGAGATACAAAAATAAGTTAGAATCTGTCCCTTTTCTTTTTAATTTTAATTCTAACTTCCAACACATATTACGTATTATTTCTTTTACTAATGATTAACTATTACTATCACAAATATTTTACTTTAAATAAAGGCGTGTTTTTTCTCTCTCCCTCAAGGAATTTGTTTTCCCTTATAAAATATTAAAATCGAAACATACTTTCTTGGTTTTTTTTAAAAATCTTTCTATATATATTATATCTTTTATCTTTTTGGAACATAGGAAAAGTTCAAAACAAATTTTAAATATTGGACTGATGTATTTGTATTTACTTAGACCTCATTGTAAATAAATGACATTTTCTTAAAGTTCAGCTTTTCTGCAATGTCTTTTAAAGAATTTTTTTAATGAACAACAAACAACGTCCCTGTGTACCACTAAGTATCACACAGGGCTTACAAAAGTAAGTATAAAAATGTATATTACAGTAAAGAAAGACAACAAAAACACATGTGACTAAACAATGTTCAAACGAAAATTAAGAAGGATTATAAATATCTTCAATATATTTGATATTAAGAACAAAAGAACTTTTACTAGAAGTTAAATTACTAAGATTTCGAGGCCAGTTAATGTTTATATTTTTCAAAACTAATTTAAGGATATTTCTCTGTGAGACAAATTTTGAACATAGAAACAAAAAGGGCTCAATGTCCTCATCACCTCCGGCACTGAAGTTGCGAATTGTATTCGAACTTAAATTGAATCCATTCAGAAATGTTTAAAGTTACCGTGACCTGTAAGAAATCGCGCAATTTTAAAGCTAGTGAAGAAATGATGGCAAGACATTCTTATATTGATGTTTGGAAAAAGTCCTTTCGTGATGCTTGCTGTATTTGATTTAATGTATATTTCATTCCATGATTTCAGGACACTTTCCCTCATAATCTTTTTAAAGTACGATTCAGGAATATTAACTTTAAGATCAATTTCCCACTTCGTGGCAGTCTTTGGCAGAAAGTCAACCCTTTCGTTGCCATAAATACCAGAATGATTACGTACAAATGAAAAACAAACAGTGATGTTCTGATCTTTGAGGTGTTTGAGATGCTTTTGAATGTCAACAACAATATCATTCGAGGAATAGATGTTTTTTAATGTTTCCAAGGATGAGAATCAGAACAAATCAGATAGCTCGAGGAAACACAATTTGTTGAACAATTCACTTGATGGTGAAATTTAAGCACAAAAGTTCAACTACAAAAGCCGTGCACTGGTCTCTGATTCTGTATTGTAAGCACTGAACTTCGATACCTTTTCGAAAGACAACAAAAGCAAAACCCACCCTATCATCAATTTTACTTCCATCAGTAAAACCCGTGATAGGGAATTTTTACTCAGAGTTTGAACTGAATTCAATCAATTGTATGGCAATTCTCTCTGAAAGGTGGGGTAGATCAGAGGGAAGAAAAACACAATCATAACCTGAAGAGGAAGAGGCTGCGAGCTCTTCTCTGAGTGCAATGTTATTTAAATAACAATGTCAACTGGCGGAAAACCAGAAATTATAAACACAGCTTCATAATATTATGGCCGCTTTAACACAGTTAGAATCAGGAACATGAGAAAGTCTATAGCTCTTTGGAAACCCTGGTAGAGATCATTTGTAGCATTGTGGTTCTTGAACCAGAGCACAGTCAATATTTTCCTTCTCCATGCTCAAGATTAACTGTTGCGTCACAGATTTTGATTTGTGGAGATTGAATTGAACAATTTCAAATCTTGTTTAGATGCCCGTTTATGAACTTAATTAAATTGCTTTTTAATTGCTTAAAACTTAAGCCGGACATGTTGTAATTTATAAGTTTCTTCCAAGCATTTTATGACATGTTATGCACGAGCATAATTTATTCGATGATTTCAATGTACTTTTATGACAACAAAATGCACACCTTTGACACACTTTTAAATTTCTCATTTTTGAAAACTTTGTATTAACCTTTTCGCAGGTGATGACTAATACATCTAACCACATGCAAACGAATTTTTCTCCAAGTGAGCAGTAGATAGATATTCTAGTCACATGTGTGGTGATATTTAATCGCTTGAACAGAGCAAGGACAGATACTACTCAACTTGTGTTTTGTGTTATGTTTACTACAAAAATAATTATTCTGTATTCTTTTTCTGTCCACCATTAGTGCTAGTAATACAATTGCACTTGTAAATATAATATCTTGTAAATAAATCAATATAGTTCTAAATCGTCTGATAATAATTAAAGCAACACATATTTATATAGCAATCACCTATATTTGGTAACTTAGGACGTGATTTTGAAGCATTCTATTCGAATCAGCGGATATTAAGGTATGTTTATGCATTAAAATTTTGCTATTTGTATTCTTCATTTAAGATGGATGAAAACAAAAGTGATCCTACTGCATTAAATTTCGATAATCCAAACACGGAAATCAATCGAGTAGCGGTTAAACTGCCAATTTTTTGGAGAAATAAGCCAAAATTATGGTTCTTGCAGCTTGAAGCGCAATTCGCCAATAGCGGTATTTCGCAAGATGCAACAAAATATAATATCGTCGTTGCTGCATTAGACGAAAATGTTTTAGATTTTGTTGTTGATATTTTGTCAGATCCTCCTGAAAATGAAAAATATAATACCTTGAAAAAAGCTTTATTAAACAGATTAACTGATACCGAAGAGTCGAGATTAAAAAAGCTGCTGACCGATCTCGAACTTGGCTACAAACGCCCTTCCGATCTCTTACGCCAAATGAAAAGCTTGGCAGGAAATTCCATTTCTGATGAAATTATCAAATCTTTGTGGCTACAAAGGCTTCCACAACAAACACAAGCCATTTTAACTATAAGTAATGATACTTTAGATAAGATTGCCGAGATGGCCGATAAAATTATTGCTGTTTACAGTTCGTCAGAAATATGTCAAGTAACGAAAGTTGGCTCATTGCCAAATTCGGTTTCATCTTTTGATCGCAATAAATGTATTGTAAGCTGACATTGCTGCATTAACAAAAAAATTTGATGAATTTTCTCGAAATACTAGGTCACGCAGCAAATCGAGAGGAAATGACAGACAAAGAAGATCCAGATCTAATTCGGCTCGATACGAATTTTGCTGGTACCATTTTAAATTTGGAAAAAATGCAAAAAATTGTGTTCAGCCATGCCAGTTTAAAAAAGAAAATTCGGAAAACCAGTAAGCCAATCGCTTGATGCGGCTAGCGATATTGGCGAGAAAAGTTGCCGCTTATATTTACATGATAAATCAACTGGTAAGCAGTTTTTAATCGACACGGGAGCCGATATATCTGTAATTCCTGTATACAAACAAAGGAATAATAAAATATCAGATTTTATTTTATTTGCCGCTAATGGTTCAAAAATTCAAACTTTTGGTACCAAAACTCTAAAATTAGATCTTGGACTTCGCCGCCAATTTACTTGGTCTTTTACAATAGCACATGTTTCAAGAGCTATTATAGGAGCAGATTTTCTCAAAAAATTCGGACTATTAGTTGATTTAAAAAGAAAATGTCTTATCGATCCTTTAACATATTTGTCATCATTTGGTAAAATAGCAACTTTTCCAAATTTTTCTCTCACTACAATAGCATCTTCATCATTTACTTCTTCAGTGGCTAGTCTTCTTAATGAATTCAAGGAAATAACACTTCAAAGTTCACTGATTAGAGAACCAAAGCATTTAGTTACGCATCATATAATAACAAATGGTCCACCCGTCACAGCAAAAGTTCGTCGCCTAGCTTCAGACAAACTCAAAATCGTAAGAGAGGAATTCGAATATATGCTAGAACAAGGAATTTGCAGACCCTCTAGAAGTCCTTGGGCAAGTCCATTACATCTAGTGCCAAAAAAAACCGGTGGTTGGAGACCTTGTGGGGATTACAGAGCTTTGAATGCTGTCACCCAACCAGACAGGTACCCTATTCCACACTTGCATGATTTCTCTCACAATTTGTATGGATGCACTGCATTTTCAACACTTGATTTAGAACGAGCCTACCATCAGATACCAGTAGAACCATCTGACATAGAAAAAACAGCTATCTGCAAACCTTTTGGTCTATACAAATTCACCAGAATGACATTTGGATTGCGAAATGCAGCCCAGACCTTTCAACGATTTCTTCATTCTGTACTTCGGGGCTTAGATTTTTGTTTCAGCTACCTTGATGATATTTTCATTGCATCTAAGGATGATGCACAGCACATTAGTCATCTTAGATAAGTTTTCCAACGTCTTCAAGATGCCGGCTTGGTAATCAAGGTTGCAAAATGCAAATTCTCTCAAACTGAAGTAAATTTCTTAGGTCATCGTATTTCTTTCAATGGGATTGAGCCAACAAAAGAAAGAATAAAAGTAATCGAAGATTTCAAGCTTCCTGAAACTATAAAGGAATTGCGAAGATTCTTAGGAATGATCAATTTTTACCATCGATTTATTCCTAATGCTGCAGAAAATCAAGCCATTCTGAATGAATACCTAAGAGGAAAGAAAAAGAATGACAACAACAAAATTCCCTGGACAGAAGAAGCAATTCAAGCTTTTCAAAATTGTAAGCAACAGCTATGTAATGCGACTGTACTAGTTCATCCTTCTGAAGATGCTCACATTTCCTTAATGGTTGATGCATCTGATAATGGTATAGGTGCTGTACTACAACAGCTAGAAGATGACATCTGGAAACCCTTTAGTTTCTTTTCAAGAAAACTAACTGACACCCAGAAACACTACAGCACATACGACCGTGAGCTGTTGGCTGCATATTCTTCTGTAAAATATTTTAAACATTTTTTGGAAAGTAGAAACTTCACAATTTTTACTGACCATAAACCACTAACTTATGCATTCCAGCAGAAATTAGAAAAAGCAACTCCTCAACAGCAAAGGCATCTGGAGTATGTTGGGCAATTCACTGTTGACATTCAACACATATCTAGAAAAAACAACATCATTGCCGATACTCTGTCTAGAATAGACGGGCTTCATATTCAGTCGGCACTTGATTATGAAGCTATAGCTAAAGCGCAGGAAACTGACAAGGAGTTAAAAAAAATTCTTTCTACTCAGAATTCTTTGCTAAAATTAGAAAAAGTTCCTGTCTATGGTTCCAGCTGTGATATATTTTATGACAGTTCTACAAAGAAAAAGAAGCCTTATATACCAGAATCATTCAGGAAAATTGTTTTCAACAGTGTTCATAACCTCGCCCATCCTGGAATCAAGGCTACAACCAAATTACTAAAATCGAAGTTTGTCTGTCTAAAATGCCAAAAGTCCAAAGTTACACGACATGTGCAGTGTCCTTTTCAACAATATCACAACGTCAACAAACGCTTCACAGAAATCAATTTAGATATTTTTGATCCCTTACCATCATCTGAAGGATTTCGTTATTGCTTGACTATCATAGATCGATACAGTCGATGGCCTGAAGCAATTCCATTACCTGATATTCGAGCAGAAACAGTAGCAGATAACTTACTTAAAGGTTGGATCGCACGTTTTGGAACACCTTTAGTCATTACCACTGATCAAGGTACCCAATTCGAAGCACAACTCTTTCAAGAACTTTCAAAATTAATAGGATTTAAACGAAATAGAACTACATCATACCATCCACAGGCAAATGGATGCATAGAACGATGCCATCGAACTCTAAAAGCAAGTATAATGTGTCATGAAAATGAAAGTTGGACAAGATCTCTTCCTATCATATTGCTCGGATTAAGAACAACTTGGCGCGCTGATTTTCAATCTACTTCAGCGGAACTTCTTTATGGTGAAAACATTCGTTTACCATGCGATTTCTTTGAAGATACTAAATTCCAACCACAATCAGAGTTTGTCCAAAAACTTAAAGCAACTATGAAACAAGTGAAACCTATTCCATTTTCATATAACTGCAAGCAGAAACCCTTCGTTTTCAAAGACCTTAAAAATTGTTCACATGTTTTCGTGCGCACTGACATTATTCGTCAGAGTCTGCAACCGCCATATCATGGACCATATCAAGTTATTAAACGATCTGATAAAATTTTCACACTTCTCATAAAAAATAAAAATGTTAACATTTCTATAGACAGGCTCAAACCATGTTTTTCTGACAACTCTCCTGAAACTGATTGTGCAATAAATCATAAGAGCAATCCAGTTGACAAGCCTACATCACCAGTTAAAAAAAAGATCAGGTTTGCACCATTGCCCATTGCTCCCTCAACCAGATTCACAAGAAGGGGACGTGAAGTTAAATTGCCATTTCGTTATCAGTGAGATACATCATGGCAGAGTATCTCACTTAGAGGGGGAGTAGTTGCGGTGATATTTAATCGCTTGAACAGAGCAAGGACAGATACTACTCAACTTGTGTTTTGTGTCATGTTTACTACAAAAATAATTATTCTGTATTCTTTTTCTGTCCACCATTAGTGCTAGTAATACAATTGCACTTGTAAATATAATATCTTGTAAATAAATCAATATAGTTCTAAATCGTCTGATAATAATTAAAGCAACACATATTTATATAGCAATCACCTATACATGTTTTAATTGAATTAGAAATGCATAAAAATCAATACTTATGGCAGCACAACATCTATTTTACCAATAATGTCCGCCGATAGAGTGCTGATTTTGGTCTGTCTACGCAGAAACCATGCGAATTGTTTTTTCAGTTATTTTAAATAACATTTCTAATATGTACAAAACATTTTGACAAGTTAAATGTATATGTGCCTTTCACCTGAATAAAGTTAAGCAATTGCAAAAGCATAATACTGATTTTAAATAGGTTTCTGGAAAGTTTTTAGATGTGGATAGAGAGTGTAGCCATCGCCCGCATGGAGCATATAACATTGACTTTGGATGTATCATTCTACATCTATTCGTGAGTGCTCTCAAAATTACATGAGGCTCTTGGGAATGGAAAATATAAACATAACTTGTTTGCAACATGTGGCAATACGGGTGTTGGTTTGAAAACCTTTGAGTATAACTTTTCTGTGTTCGCTCAGAATGTTTTATTGAGGCAGAGATGATACTCTGAAAATTTTGCTTGTGAAGATATTTTTAAATTTTATTTAGTTAGGATTGTGTACATTTATAAAATAATTGCACGTTATTATTTAATTCTTATCATGGGATATAATATTAATTCATCTTTATAAATTTAGTAAAAAAATGTATAGAAAGAGCTCATCTGTACACAAGGCTCTTGCTATATTTCACTAAAAACAGAAGGTGGTCTGTACAGGAGAAATGCTTTTCGTAACACAAGAAAAGGTGTTCATCGTTCTCTATGGCTGTGGCAGACCTACAGTGTGCCACTGTGTCTTCAAGCGGTTCATCTTACTTGATTTGAAAAATTCCATAGAAAATAGTCAACGAAATTTATTAATTGCCATATTTATTTCCACAGTAAAAAGTAACAATTCAAAAAATGTGGACGTACATTATCTTAGAATACATGGAAAATTTGAATATATCTCTTAGTAAATACAGTGATATAAGTACATATTACTGTGAAAAAGTTCATATTACTGTGTTAATAGTATATATTGTACAACAATTTTATTCTTAATTAATATTATTTTATATTGAACATATATGTTGTATTTAATTTTCTAAAAAATTGTTATATGCAAGCATATTAATTTTTCATTAAAAATATTATTATATCGTTTATTGATTTAGTCGTAATAGGTAATCTAAATGCGTTAAGTGCGTGATGGCTATAACATCTAGCCACCCCCTAGGAAAAATATCCCTGATCTAAAATATTTTTAATGACCAAATAATGTTTACTGGGTATAGGAACATTTCTTTATCATGTATTTTATCATAAAAAAGTGCATTTTAACTCCGTGCCCACGAAAGGGTTAAACAATAGTTGCTATGTTTGAAAATTATATGAATATTTCTGGGATATAATTGCATAATTAAAGAGAAATAAATAATTTTATTTACGATATTTGAATATTATCCGCATTGTTTCCTAATTTTGAAAATGTATTCTGTAAGAGGCGCAAAAATTGACATAGATCTATCAAAATACAAACTTAAGTATTAGAATTCATGTATCGGTAGAAGAATAAGTAATCGTGGAATTGAACAAAAACTTCGTGTATAGTAAACAATACAGTTCGGTAGAATGTTGAGCAACACTTTTCTGTTTCATTACAAGATTATAGAGGGTATCTTAGCATAAGTTTCACAAACTTCTAGTAAGTGGAGTTGTTAGTGGAATAAGAACTCTGAACCACTATTTGAAATGAACTTTACCAACCATGAAGCTTTTTACTTTAAGGATTGACCTACTGTAGTACTTTTTTTTAATGAATGAAATTACAAATTATTGATACCATTAATAGTGTACCCCCTGTCACAGAAGAAATAGCTTTTTGAGATAATTCTTACTGTTTCATATGGATTGATGCTGCAAGTCATTAAGGTTTATGGGAACAGAATGCAAACGAAAGTAAAGAGAATTTGTTCTTGAAAACGGGGTAAGAAATTCTGACCAATGAAGGAGAAAAATTAATTTCTTAATGATGGGGACTCAGCTCTGTAAAATCAGCTAAGTACTCAATTTTTCCATTTACTGACTTCAATGCACTTCGACTGCTCTATTAAAAATATTTTTACTTGTAAACGAATCTTAAAAGTACCAATAAAAACAGAAGGTAGTCTATACAGAAGATAGAGCTGAATTGAAGAGGAAACATATCAACACGTGTTCACATTCTCCTTATATATTGTTATTTAAAACTCATGTCTTTACAGTTCTTTATTGTATATCCGTATTGATAAAATAATGAACAAAATAATTACCAACCAAAAATTAATTTTAGAAACCTAACAAATATTAAAATTATAGTCAAACTAGCTATTATACTCATATATATCATGAAACGAACCTAATTTTCTTTAGTGCTTCAGGGAATTTTGAAAAATTTATCTCTGATTATTTTATTCCTTCAAGCAGAATATATCCACAGATGGATAATGGAACATTAAAAGAATAAATATAATGAAAAAGAAATGTTTTTAAATTATGTATTTAACAATATAATAATATGTTGAACATTTAATTAAAATGGATTAGTGATTATTTAATAACTTAATTATCTTATCATTTGAAAATATCCATATATAAATTATTTAGGTTATCAACTTGCAATTAAATAACAATAAATATATATTAAATTTCTACATTTATTTCTTATTTTGATTCTTCATTTATTAATTTTCATTTTTATATATTTGAATAAGGCAGCATTCAAATATATGGCAACAATTTTTTTGCCTGCATTAGCTAAGAATATTTATACTCAGTCGTAATCTGGCAGTGTGTATGTGAATAAAGAGAAAGATAAATTAAGTGATCAAGACTCTAGTTAAGGCCTGTGGAATGATGTTTTATATAAAATTGAATGTCTGTAACTTATATGTTGTGCATTATTCGGTTGTGGTCTAGTATTGCTACAAAGAATAACTTTAAGTATGATTCAGTGTGGGGTTTATGCTTTATTCTTATAAATCAATGTAATTGAAGTAAATAAATTTAAGATGACTTTTGTGTCCTGCATTTAATTTTTGGTCTCTAGAAGTCTTTTAATTAAATTTCATAGGATAAAATTCTATCTCAATTCCTGAAATACATCAGTTAATTTAATTATTGTTAAAATTCCATATAAGTTATTAAAAATATTCATAATTAAGACTTTTGTAAGAGTTTATTATTCAAAATATATGTAATTTAATAGGATAATTCAGTGTACAGAAGTTTATTTTAAAACTATTCATATTATTCTCATAAATGAAAATTTTCTTTTCTTTGTGCTATGGATTAATTTGTATAATTCTGTAAATCAGAATTGGAAATAGCATATTACATTATTATTAAATAATTAGTACTTATTAGTTATATACTTCATTTTCAAAATTTATCAGGAACATGTTTGAAATATATTATATAATGATAAACTATATAAGGAATTGATCTTTCAACTAAATAATCATTTTCATTTCAAAATGGGTGTTGAAGAGAACAAATAGAATACTTTGATGGAATTAATCAGCAGATAATTTATGCATAGCAATTTTCTCCTTCAATTTTCATTTCAGCCACTAGTGTTTTGAGAATGTCTTTAATTAGAATGCTAGTAATATATAGATTTTGAGTTATATTAAAATTAATATTTCCAAGATTATATTTCGTAATTTACATCATCATTGTATAAATTTCATATCCCCAAGCTGTTTAGAAAGCATTATTTTAAAAATTCATATAAGCTGAAATGACTTGTATAACAATTTATTATTCATTTCGTTCAGACGAAGGCTTTATCAGCTAATGAAAATAATTACATTTTCCTTATACAAATTGGTATCGAATGGCTTGTATCTAATATCCTTAGCTCCTTAGACACTAAAGTGATATGTGCTTTGTTCCCCTATCATATTATGCGCGCTCATCTATGTTGCAAATTTATGAACGGAAATGTCCTTTTTATGTATCAAGAAATAGAGCGAAAATTATTTCGTTGAAAATGAATTACGCTTCTAGTTGGTACATTTTGTTTGATGCTATAAATTATTCATTATTTAATAATTTAATAATACAAATTTGCATAAATGTAACTTTATTTCAATAAAAATGACTGAAATGTAGTAGATGGAAATATATATATTGCAAACCAAATAATGCTTTAATTGCATCAATACAGAATAATCAGAATTGTGCGTGAATTCCAACAGATGTGATATATATATATAAGTTCGTCTTATCTCACTATACAAGCTCAGTTAACATACAACTGAGAATTGTTCCATAGGTGTGAGGAGGATGCTCCTACGTAGAATTTACAGTCAAATACCCTCCCTTTTTTAAAAAAAAGTTCATGAAAGTAAGAGACGATAAACCCTTATACGATATTCTTTTGGGAAATAATTTAATATTCTAATTTTCCTGAAATTTGTTTGACACGAAAGTAGACAATCGAAATGAAATAATTGTGATTCAATAGTTATTTGCTTCAAATATTAATTTCAAGTGATCTGAAAGAAAGAACAATACAACAAGGTGCAAAATAATTTCAATATATCATTATTCTGAAATTGTGTCCGTTTTAACAGACAACGATGTCTGACTATCAAATGAAACGTCATTTCATACCAATAGAAATGTATTTAGTACTACTGCCAATGAACTTTTTTAATCGTGAAAAGTTGTTGAAAACTGGTCCAATAGACATTGTTAACTCGAGCTTCAGCCTTGCCTATCAATGATTCTTTTAATGTTAGGAACGCATGTCGGATAGTTGATAATGCTGATACGGATGCTACGACAGACACACTGACAATGATTGGGATTTCACATTCTGTCATCTTATAAAGAGGACGTTACCTTGTAACACTGTTTTCAGTTATAGTTGAAATATTTCTGCAAATATTGTTAAATGATACAATCTACTTGACATCTTTTCTCAAATGATGCTCATTACAGGGAAAAGGCCATGTACGAAGCATTGATACGGTCAAAGCAAAGAGATTGAATTAAATTCGGTGAGAGTTTATAATATAGGATTATAATTAATTGTCATTCATACGTCATCTAGTTTCTTGTTTGCGATATTGCAGAGGCTAATTTTGAAAAGTTCTGAAACTTTTGCATTAGCGTATAAAAATGTATAAAAAAAATTGCATCTTCCTAAAAAGAGCTATAATTCTTAAATAAAATAAATTTCTATATTATAGTTCAAAAAATAGTTTGTATTTAGCAATGAAATATTTAACATGTAATTAGGGAACAATAATATATTTACTCGCTTGAACCAATGTTAAATCTAGCTATTGCTTTAGTAAGTGGATTGTTAATTCCAAAACCAACAGCTGAATGTCTCATCGATTCTTTGTAGAATAAGTATCATAGGTTTAGACTATTAATTCGGTAAACTTCTTAGTATTTACTGGATATAGAAAGTCGGTAACATAAGAGTATGTCAGTTTCTACATTTAAAAGATTTATGGTAAATTGATCCACTACCATGGAAATTGTTTCACACTAGGATGTATGAATATTTCGTTTTCAATAAAATATACTACAACTCACTAACACAATACGCCCTAGATATCTTAATGTTTTCTAATTTTTTATTAATAATCACTTGTAGCAATTGAATTATTATCCCGAATTTATGTAGTTGTATGTATAGTTTTAAAATGTCAAAACAGTATTAATATACCAAAATATGAAAATTAGTTTTTTGCAGCTATATACACTATTTCATATTGTTTCTGGAAAAAGGCCAAGACCTTTATTAAACAAAAACTTCATTTAAATTTATTTTTTTCAGACCAAAATATTTTATCACAATTTTCTTCATTATCTTTATAGAAAAGTAGCACATATTCCATTTCTTAATTTTAAGTTATGAAATTATTTCTAATTGTATTATTTAAATATTAATAATTGTATTAATTAATTGTATTTTTATTTTTTTTCTCTTTTAAAGTCCAGTGAAAAAATCATAATGAAACTTTTTTTATAAAGTATCTTTTGGAATTTTGTTTATTCAAAATATAAGTATTTCACAAATCTTTTACATGTTTTATTAACGTATACACAAAATAAAATGTTATGTAATAAAATCTTTTCCAGAAATTTGTTAACATATATTTTCAATTTAAAAAATATAAATTCTAAGACACTGACATTTTATTCAATTAAATACTTTCAAATACTATACTGTTTCTCCTTTCAATCTAATAAAAATAATTTGGATTGAAAAGAAAATTAAAATTATTTCAATTAGTCCTAGTAACTAATATAATTTGTTTTCATAATAGTGAGTACAGTATACTTTTATTGGAAAAAAGTGGTGTAATATTTACATTGCTAAGAGAGTGAATAAATTTTAAAATATGGTCAGTTTAAATTTCCGAATCAAATGGAAATAACAATAAAAATTGCAGGATTTTAACTTCAAAGAAACGGTCATTTAATTTATTAATTTCTAAAGATTACGTGTCAATGTAAAATTGATTTAATAAAATAAATAGGATTTAATGTTTTTCTAAAGTTACTTGTTAAATATATTCTACTTAATTTCAATTTTTATGTTTTGTTTGTTGCTAGCAAAGAATATATTCTCAGCTTGGATCATTTTAAACACATTAGGTTTTGCATTATTTATTGTTTTAAATTACTGAACAGCAAATGTATTAAAAATACAGAAATAAATAAAATTACTAAGCCACAGCATCTTTTAAAATGACAATACTTAAATTTAAATTTATTCATAAATTAGAATTGTGATCCGTACCTAAAGAAATTTTAAGAAACATGTTTCTTCCATAGATGACTTAAAAATTGAAAAACTATAACTTATTTCCTCAATAAAAATTATTTTATCATAGATGTGTTACATTAAATACACAGAAAAAGAAGGTATCAATATTTTTATAATTTAATAGTTGATAGTAAAATAAAAAAAAAATAATTTAGACAGAATTTTTGTACAATTTTTTTTTATTCTACTCTCTTCGGTTTTAATTTTTTTTCAGTAATTCGAGATATGCATGTTTTAATGCGTTTAAACTATTTTTGTACTTATCTATTTGGATTAAAAATTGAATATTTCAGAAATTAAATTTTTAACTGTTCCATGCCATGAAGTGTTAGAAATCAAGAGAATAAAAATACTAATTCATTCAAGCAAAAAGAACATTACTCACTTGCTTCTCTCTTTTAATAATAATGCATCGAACTTTCGCTTAAATGCTAATTGTTTCTCAAATTAAATATTAAAAAGCAAATCATTCTTTAAAATTATTATTTTCTTCTGTATTTCTTCTACATTTTAAAATATAAGTATGCGTTCTTATTTTTTTCAAATTAAATCCATTTATACTTTAATTTTTGAATTGTTTATCATAAGATTGAAGCAATGAAACAGATTTAATAAATAATAACAAAATTCCATTATTAGAAGTTTTTTACCGTTTTTTTCTTACTTTTCATTTATATTATTATTTTTATGGCCGTTAATGTTAAGCACCATTTTATGAAAATGAAGTCATTATTGTGTTTAATTAGGTGCTGAATAGTAAGGTAAATAAAATAGCTAATGCTTAACATTTTCTCTTTAGTACAATTTTTGTTTTAACTTACAGTTTTTATCTTTCTTTCAAACGATGCCTTTTTTTATAATTTATCCACAAGTTCAAAATCCTCATGAAAGGCTCCCATTCAAATGTCAAAAACAATTATCGAATATTCTTTATAGCTGCATATTTTAGAACTAAGTCATGAATATTGCTGTGGAAAGAAGTCGTGAATTCAGAAAAGAAAAATTTTATTGCATCTCTTTTTTCAAAATCATTATTTAAATTACCCACATTCGGATGCTTATTTTTTTTATAACAACATAAAATTATTTATTTTATTTATAAATAATGTTGCAGATTTCGCTTTCACGGACCGTAAGATAAAATAACTGAACCTTATGAATGCAATGTAAATGAATAAAATGTAAACTTTTAGGGCATTTTTTCCAAAAAATATTTAATAAAAGTTAGAAATAATTTTTGAAAGTTTTGATAATGCTTAAAATAATTCGTTAAATTCAAAATTTTCATTAAGCATTTCTTTATTTAACTTATTACTCCATTATCATAATACATTTAATACACGTTGTGTAGTGGACGTGAAGCACATTACACTTGACGAGACTCTAAGTACTTTCATTGGTGTGATGTGGAAATGTAGAAAGAAGGGTTCCAGTTGAGTTGACGTAATCGTTTTAAGACTGAAACTCAAAATTCGACTGTTCTTTGGTAATAGATAGACATGTTGATTCTAAATGTGTCGTTAATAAATAATGACTAAAGAAAGCATTATCAAGATAAACAAATACATGTATAGATAACATAATTCAGTAAAACATTATAATGTAATACACGTTAATAAGTATTTTTAACATAGAGTTATATTTTACAACAAACCATTCATGTATTTACATGAAATGATATATATAGAATATATTTTATAAATAATTTAAAATAAGAAAATTCATGCATTTGTATGAAATATATTTTTTATTTTATATTATTGCATATGAGAATAAAAAGTCAAATCTGAATTTTTAGAGGGGCAAAAAATATATGGAAATTAAATTCCCTCAAAATTGCTCGTTAAAAATATCAAATATTCAAATTCAGTTAAACATACATTCAAAACACATCAACGTATATCCTGAAGACTTATTTTTATAAGTATATGTATAGTCAATATTTGTAAGATAGTAATAACAATATACAATTTATCATTTAAAATGGTCATCATCAGTCAATCCATTTTAACAAATGTTTAGACAGTTAAGCAAACACTTTAGTATTTTCATGAGTGGAATTCTAATTTTTTTTTGTTTTACAAAACAATGAAATATACGATTGAATTTGTGATACAATTAAATCCTTGCAGCATTTTAAAACCTCATAAAAATATAGCATGTTGCTTAGTGATTTAAGTGATAAAAAGCCTTGTTACACCATAAATAAATGTGTAACTTCATGAGCAATTTCTAGATTTTCTTTTACATTGAAATTGAAATTGGAATATATTTCTATTCAAAATCCTGAATCTAATACCAAATAATAGTTCTATTTTCTTAAGAAAATGTGGGAAAATAAAA
Organism: Nephila pilipes; assembly: GCA_019974015.1. Classification (NCBI taxonomy): domain Eukaryota; kingdom Metazoa; phylum Arthropoda; class Arachnida; order Araneae; family Nephilidae; genus Nephila; species Nephila pilipes. Next base: position 253,761 of record BMAW01109419.1, on the reverse strand, counting down.
TATATATTCATTCACTATTATTACAAATTTACAGTACAAAAATGAGTGTGTTTGCCCTTATCTCATATTTAAAAGATTTTACTTCAAGGCTGTAGCTTTTTCTTTACCATATATTTTTTTTCATTAGTGATGTAACGACATAGATGTACATTTAAATAGATGAAACATGTATATAAATGATATGCATACATATATATATCATATGTGTGTGTATTTATATAATATATATATATATATATATATATATATATATATCCGTGTGTATGTGCAATATTACATATACAACTCATACATACATATACATCCTGTGTGTGTATGTGTGCATACATACATATAACCATATATTATATATATATATTAACCATATATATATAAACTACATATTACATATATATGGTTATGTATATATTACATATACTATACTACCATAATCTCTAATATGTATTAGTTATACCATATAACCGTATTTATATCATACATATATATAACCATATACATAACTATATATATATATAACCATAATATACATATTACTATCATAACACATACATATACTAATAGATAACCATATACATTATACAACTGACAATATAACCATACTTAATACTAATAACTATATACATATAACTATATATAATTGAAACACATAAGAAGCTCCAGTACTTTATTGCTAAAACACTCATAAACTAAAGAATGAGAAGGGCATCGCTTTTCAGCAATAGAATTTCTGAGTTACACTTGTCACTATTAATCGTATAATAAAGAAAGATATAATTAATTTCCAAATTTTTCTGTTATTATCTCTCTATACCTCGTCTTCTCGTTCAAAATGATGCAATCTTAATGTAAGAAGGAAGAAAATCTCTCTTCCTTGTCTTCATGAAATTTCTTATATGCAAAAAGATCAATTAGTAGCCATTTTCCATCTATTCCTTAAAGTATCAAGATAGATTTGGGATATTTTTTTTAAAGAGAGAAAGAAACAATGATCATTGGATAGGTTTCTATTAAAAGTCCTGCAAATGAAAATGATGAAAGCGTAATAAAATTTCTGATTATTGTTTCTGATTATTCCTTGAGATTCTTTTTCATATGCGCATATTGGTTTTATTCTGCCTGCATAAAATGTTTGTTGATTAAAATTACATTATTGATAAATAATAATGGACAGGTATATTTTTAATGCCAGATACGAATTAATGATGTTTATTTGGACTTCATTTCAAAATTATTTTGAGATACTTGATTTAGTCATGGGGCGAGTTTAACTCATACTTCAAGGTACCCCTTATTTTTTTGTTTAGAACTTGGCTTATAATTTAGTTTAAAGCAATTCTTTTGTTTGATGTTATGTATTTTAATCATAATCAAATTATCAGAATAGCAAAAATAAAGGAACATATGGTTTGAAATTGAATTGAGTTTATTTCGATGAAAATAAAACTACAGGAATTTTATAAGTGTAGTATCATATTCTACATACGTTTTAGAATAGGAAATGAATTTATGTTGATTCAATCCAGTTGACGCAAATTCAGTAGCATGTATAATGATACATTTCATGCTATGTTGAATGCTATTATTGTCAATTAATTCATATTAATTTTAAATTAATATTTATTTTAATTTTATCCACCATAATTTAAATATCTTATTTATACCAAGTTTGCTTTAAAATGTTTAACTTTCATCAAAAAACTGTTGAATAGCATTTTTGAAAATAAACTTGAATTAAATATCGTAAGACTATGAATCTCATGAGCCACAAACGTTTTTATTGAATTTTTTAAAGAAGAAATATATTTAATATTAATCAAAGTTTTAGAAAAATTATAAATGTTCTCAATCTGCGAATATATTTTATCCAATTTAATTCCATAAACTTGAATGTATGCCATAATCTTCAAATATGTTTACATATTATCAGTTTCTCAGGTAATTAGTTTGAATAACGAAAACTATTTTCTTCCCTAGTAAGATCCATTTAAACTAAAAATAAATAAATTTGTTTGTGCTCGGTGGATTGCATTGAGATAATTCATATTTACTGAAATAAATTATTACTTAATCTTGATATAACGCCAGGTACTCTTATTTAATCCCCATTCTTGAGAAAAAGTGAACTTTGGAATAAAAGAACTTTCATAAAGCTGTAACAGATTGTAATTTTTTTGATTTCTGCCTTAGATAAGACACAACATTAAACTTTCAAAATTTTTCATTTGTTTCAGATTAAACCTCGGATATGTAATTTTCTCTAATTACTTATCTATCTGAATGAAGTACAGGGATTCCAAGCATTCTAATTAATTCATGCACTGGTTAAGTTTTCAGCAAAAAGAAAAAATGAATCTCGAATTTATGGCTTTGCAGTTACACGTATATCCAAAATTATATTTTCTTGCCTAAATCATGGATTACTCAGAAACTGTTTACTATGATTTTACAAATTTTCATAGAATGATACATAACATAAAAACACACAAATATAAGGGAACAAAACTAAGAATGTTGTATGTGATGCAAAACTGTAGAATGAAACTTTAAAAATGGCAAACATATGTGTCAAGAAATATTAAGAAAACATTTAAGGTTTATAAATTTAACATGATAAGTGATCATCCCTGATATGTACTCGCTAATCACAATGTGATTTAGTGCTGGAAGTAATGTTATTAACCATAGTTTGGTAGGATTAAGAGTCCTTCCTTCAGAAATGTGGTTTTTAAAATATTTATATCTCTAGGAAGAGGATATATCTCTGTAACTGGTTCACCAATGTAGTCTCATAAGCTCTCTGACAGTTTCAGATGAGAAAATGTTACTGAATATAGTATTCTCTCTTAAGCTTCACCTTCAAGGAATTTTTATGCATAATCAGATCCATATGAACCACTGAAAAATCTTACCTAAGCTTCTAAGATATCATCCCGATATGTCTGACCAATTTCAGATCCCCTGTTGAAAACGTGTAGAGACGTGCATCTAACTATAATTATTTCTATTTGTACCATCTTATCTGCCCTATCGAAACGGTATTGTAAAAATGTTTTCATCCGACTGACGGTAAGATCTGGATACATAGATGGCCACGATAACACAATTTATTTTAAATACAAAATTCACATGTTAAATAAATCCGGTAGCGTTAATTTAAATAGGCGAGTTTTATATATTTCCTCGGATCCTTATTGGTATCAACATATAATGTTCGAAAAAAGACTTCGCATTTTTGACTCTACTTTTAGAATTAGATTTTATACTGCTCGTTGCTTCATCTTTAAAGAGAAGATGATCCATTAGTGTTCATTTTGGTCCTGATTGATACAGAATTCTCCACGATTCCGGATCACGACTGCGAATTTTAGATGGTCCCCATATTTGGTTTTGATTCCATTTATTAAAGATCCAAGTAAATTCATTCCACACTTAATAAGTGAAAAGCAGTCAGTTAATTGAGGAGGAAAGAGAGTTTAATTTTTTTTCAGGAAACTTTCATATGAAATGAGTCAATCACCTAATTTGACAAATATAAGGGAACAAAAGATAGACTGACTGACAGACTCATAGACAGACTGACTCACATTCACGCTCATTCACGTAGATGGACGACACACACGAGCATTTAGTATTTCTCGTTGGAGACGCGTGTGACATATAGAGACATTTACTCAATTCATACACTCATCTTCCATTATGAATAAATTTAACGTCTTACTCATACGATAGAATGAATTTCTACTGGTATTTTAAATTTGCCCAATGTACCTCGTCTCTTATCCTTCAGGTATGCCAATCAAGTATTACGTAACTTTTAATTTTTTAAGCCATCTGTTCAAACAAAACTTAACAGCACCCAATGGGTGTCTTGTGTTTTAAGTAACATCGTTTTTTTTCTTTATGACCGAGTCTTTTGTCACTATAAGATCACAGGGTTTTTTATTTAATTTAGCTAATGTATTATTTAATTAATTAATAAAAAGTGTTTATGGGTCGCTTACCATGATGATCTTTGCACCGATTAAAATAAAACTCATAGCTTTGACTTTCTGGCATAAATGATTTTTTCATTAATACTTCTGTATACAGCTTGCCTTGATACAACAGTTCCAATGGCGGCTGCAAGCCTTAAACGCATCTGCCGAACAATAAAATTCCTTTTACGAGGGGTAGTTTTAGCCATATATCGATCTCGAGCTGCAGTTATCATGCATTTATGACCTTGTCTAGGTCACTTTACTACAGTTCCAGAGTTCTGAAATTCCTTCCATAACGCAGATATTGTTTGAACCCAAGCAATTCGCTGCTTCCATGTTTGTCTGTCCTACTTCTAAATGGCTGATAATTCGTAACTTTACAAATTCTTCTAAATGTTACTTCAGAATCAAAACTAACGATTTTGACACCTCATACATTGAAATCAAACGCTGTATTGCACAGATTCATTTAGATGTTCACTTAGCACAATGCGCTTAAATCATCGTCGGATGACGTAACGCCTTGATTTGTATATCTGAAACTCTCTGAATACTTTTGATTGAATGATGCTAATTAGGAAATGTGATTTTCATAAACTTGAGTAACTTATAATGCTTCACATGTTACTGTAATAAAAAATAAACAATAGGTAAATACTTAATTAAGCTATTAGTATTACAATTATTAATTATATAAGTAATTATATAAATGATTATTTTTAATTAAAGTTATTTAGTTAAAACTTTCCTTCATAGAATTTTGTATGTTTTTCGAATTCGGATCTTCATTGAATAAAATTACATTTCCTATAAGACTGTGTATAAATATTTAATGACCAATAAGTTAACATTATAATCATAAAAAAGTCTACATTACCTATGCATTTTTATAAAACATTATATAATACATATTTTATGTAATACATGCATTACATATACATATATTACATAATATTTTCGTACATATTCTTATGAAATTGGTTTATTTTATTCTTTCGCCACTGGACGATAAAATAGCTGAATTGCCCCAATGTCAATATAGCTTCCTTAAAGAGTAATGGAGCATAAAAATGCCATTATTGTCACATCTTTGAAATGCCTGAAACCATAAGCATGTACCACATGATAACATTTTTAAAAGAGTCATAAAGAGACTGGTTCATTTCTTTATCACTATATCCATAGAAACCCTTATTATGCAAATGCACACGCTAAATTCTTATGGAAAACTAAATTTATTGAGCAAAATGAAATATAATATTATGTATACATAAAACGGTTTCTCCATTTAACATAAGAAAAGAAGAAAATATAACTTAATAACACTGTGAGTTATACATGAATGTGAATGGGAACCTATCTCATTATTTCTTTTTGTATTCTACATTATGCAAAGAAATGAATAATGTTATGGCTCATCAAATGCCTTTGCCGGAAGTAGTGCTTGAATGAAAAACGTGTGCTGATTAATAGATCATTTTTTTTGTTTATTTTAGACAGGACAAAAAGAAAAAATAATTTGATAGCAAAATTACGAAAAATTATAATACCAACTTTTTCATTATTTTTTTTCCTTTCTAATTAAATGTTTGCGTATTATATAAATACTGTATTATCTTTACAGAAAAAAGGAGTAATTGAAAGAGTAATACTGAAAGAAGGAGCAACAAAAATAGGCAAGGTATAAATTTATTTTAAGATATTTCTGTTTATTTACATCTCGAATGAAATCAAACAGAATTTTTATAAAAAATGCTCACTTTGTCTGAAAGTATTTTTTTTATTTAAGTCTTAGTTTAAGTGTTTTTATTATAATATATTCCATAAATTAAACTGAAAATATATATTCTACTCGTACAATAAAAGGTTTTAAAATGCTCCTATTTTTTTTTTATACAAAATGAATTTGTATAATGGCATGTTTAAGAAGAAATGTCACATATTAAAAAAGTTCATGATTACGTAGAACTAGCAATGTAATAAAGCATCATTACAACCAGTTCACAAACATATAGTTATTTTTTCATTTCTTTATTAAATCGAGGTTGTTTATTTTATGATCAAGTTGTTTCGTTCAGTTGAGATTTACACTCTCGCTTTTTTACCTTCCATTTACTTGTTTTGAAATCTACACCCAATTGCAGCACGACATTATATACTTATATCACTTAAGATGGAACTTTTCTTCATACTTGTTTTATCATTTAGAATTTTCAGAATTACGTTTGAGTTATTAAATAGACATATTTTGTATAGCTTTGCTGTTTTCAATTACATTTCGTGTTGCAAATGTTACTTGAAATTTGTTTCCTTTTACAGGTAAGGTATTTACATAAGTGAAATTATTTAATTTCACGATATGTAGAAAAATGTGTAAAATCTTAATCTTTCAAATGCTGTTGATTTCAAATGCTGTTGATCTTTCAAATGCCTGAATATGTAGCATTAAAAATTGCACGTTTACGTACAGTTATACAGCAACAGAAGGGGATTGGGGGGAGCACTTATATGTTAGAAATAAGTTAAATATAAATTCAATTGCCGACGCCTACAACTAAAAATTAAAAACGAAACATTTGTATAAACTCTGTTACTCATTTGTTTTAGCAAATAATTATCTTTAATTTTTTCGTTGTTTTTAATTATTAAAAAAATTACTTAATGAAAATATGCTTATGATATTATGTCATGCTTTGCTACATAGTTCATAGATTCAAACATCACGGATAAACACTTCGTAAAGAACCACAGATAAAAATAGACTTGCACAGAATGTGTTGCAATTGCTGTGAGAAGAGTGTCTAATGTGAATGAATGTGTAGAAGTAAACGCCAGGAGAAAAACAAGACATTTAACGTTGTTTTAAGACAGAAAGTCTATAAACTTATGATCCTGAGGAACTTATTTTACATTACGTATTTTTATTCCTATAATGTAACTAATCGTATGTCGAACATCTAATTAGATGTTATGCAGCACAAGAAAATTATAAGAATATTTTTATTTTTCTTTGCATATTTGTTACGTAGTGCGGTATAAACCAAGGTTTTAGTAATGGTACTCTACCGCCTATTTATCTTGAATTAACCATACGAGATTCTATACGACGTTTTTTTTTTTTAATTTGAGAACATTTTCTTATGAATACACCGTGACTTATGTAAATCAGTACTATTATATTAGAATTTAGTGAATAAGTGACATCAGATTGAGACATTAGAAATGTTTATGATCAGTGAAGGTTTTGAAGATTAAGGGAAGAAAAATTTGTGCACACGGACATTTTTTGAGATTTGTATACACGATATCAAGTGGTCATTGGAGAGTGAGATTGGAATTCGACCCAGCATGTTTCTTCTTTATTATTAAAAATAATTTTCAATTAATATTTAGAAGAGGATACGAGACTGTTTCAGCTCCACAATCTAGAAATATTAATATTGATTTTTCACTTTTCTAAGATAAGAATAAATATAGTTTGATGATCTGAATGCTTGATTCTTTAAGATACTTATTATTTACTGAAATTTATAAAACAAATTATGAGGAACGAAGCCGAGGTGTCACATCTTCATTAACCTCATTGGTTGGATCTTGGCTAATTATCTTTTTTCGCAGTTTATTTTAAATTAACCAGACTTTTATAATGAAATTTTCCCTGATAATTATTTATTTCTTTAAATTTCCGCTTTAATTCTAATAGATGTGTTTTTTATTTCATTCATGAATTTTATATTGTACAGTATGAATCACAATTTTTTTTAAAAAAAGAAGAGAACAATTATATGCTAGCATTAAAACAAAATCTGAATAAATTTGGAGTAAACAGTTACATTTCTATCCAAATTCACTCAAAGAGTATTGAAAACTAACCAATTTGAGGCTAAATTTTTAAATTTTGTGCAAGTGCATTTAACTTCCTATTCTCTCTCTCCCGCATTTTATTTCTTGTTTTCTAAGCATTTTTGTCCCCTTCTTTTACTTCTAACTCTTAATCGCTGGCACTGTTTATATAAGCTGAAAAATTACTTATAAGAAATAACTAAAATATATTTTCATAACTAATTGCTTAGTATTTTTGCCAGAGGGATTAGATATGATGAAAATACTTAATAAGATAATTAAATATAGATTATATTGATAATATAAAGAACAAATTTTCATTAATTAACAGATTAAAATTTTCAAATTACTAATATAGCAGTTTAATTATAAATATTTTCATATTAGTCACAATTAAGTTATAATTTATTTATTTTTGAAGAATGATTCAATTTAAATTAAGTACTGAAATAAAAAGAAGGTCTTGGTTCTTCGAGATTTTTTCTTCTATCTGATTAGACAAGAAATGTGACAAGAAGACTGTAAAGATAATCAATCCCAAAATTTAAGGACTACGCGAACATGATGAGATAGTACAAAGATATTATTCCTATAAAAGTTTATATTTTTATAAGATTCAAAATTAAAATGTGTAATTTATTGTCATTGTAGAGGCTAACCTTTGAAAGAAAAATTACAAAAATGAATAAAACACTGTACATCGTTACAGCCTCTACATTTCAAGTACAAATTATAATAAAACTTTAGTAATATTTGATTTACACTCAGTACATATAATAATCTGTGAAATTTATCATTACCTTTTTACTATAGTAATCATTAATAAGGGATCAAAATAAAAAGAAAACATACATTAATAATTTGATAACGAAATTTGCTATAGTTAACTATTATTGGAAAAGTACAACATAAATGAAAGCAGATAATATTATCATTGAAATTGGTGTATTTATTTTTAAAAGAAATTTTATGAAAAACAGGATATAAGTACAAATTATTTGTGAAATAATTTATATTCTTTTTGATTTTTTTCGAAGCAAATTAATAATTCCTATCTTTTTTTCTTACTGGCTTGATAAAAACATCCAAGTAATACGTAAAAACACTTTATTGTATAGATTATAAATTATAATTATAACAAAATATAGAAACACTTTTAGTGCGATTTGTTTTTTAACAAATAAAATCTAATAATTAAACGTTACATTTAATAACATTTTAAGAAAGAAAATTTTAATTTCCATATTTTACCTCTTAAACCATTCTTTAAATAAATTTGAATAGTTATTAAAAGGAAAAACTATTAGATTTGTCGGAAAGTGTTGTTCGTTACTAAAGATAAATAAAATTATATATTTCAAATTGTTTGTTTTGCACAATATAATTATTGTCGCTACTTATGATTTCCTATCAGTGTGATAGTAATTTGTAAATACCATTGGAAGCGAAAAACTCATGTAGTGTTTTGTTGACATCTGCTTCAGTTTTGAATTTCCTTTCTTGCAAAAAAAATTCTCTGGTAGGGAAATAAATGGTAATTTGAATTTGCTAGTCCTGCGGAGTAGGGTAAATGCGACAGAATTGCGCAGCATTGCTCTGTGATTTTCAGAAAAGTCGTCAAAGGAGCATGTAATCAGTCATCATTTGTGGATTCAGAAGAAAGTGACAGGAAGAGGCGTAATAGTTTCTCTAAGCAAGTTCAATAGACTTAACTGTGTTATTATTTATGCTTATTTAGAATTTTTATCTAAAAAACAAACTAAATATTATTTCAGGAACCAAATTCAAATTGAGCACTAAGAACCTATACTATGATAGTCAGCTCAGTACTATGATTAGTCACTACAAATAAATTTGTAGTAAAACAACAAAAAGAAAAATACTTTTGAATTTGCTTGGGACAGCTTGGTTGGAGTTTCCGATTCAGGTGTATTATTTTGACTGTGCGGGAAATTATGACAAGGCTGGATCACGAGGCCCCAAGATCCTCCCCATTCTAAATTCCACTATCTGATATTATCATTTTGCAGGATAATGTGCTTTCTATTGATCCATTTACTGAAAATGTGTCTCCAAATTAAGCTTTTCGATAGCTTTCAGAATCTAGTAATATATTGATCGTTGGACGCTCTTTTCCCTATGCAGGGCATTCTCTTATTCAGACTCAAAAATTATTGCTGGGAAAAAAGCATACAGAGTGCCTGCTTAACCCACCTCTTCCATTTGTAGATGGAATCCAATTGTCCATCTACAGATGGAAGAGGTGGGTTTGTCCAGGTTTTCAGTATGCTTTATGTGATAACTTGTCAGATAGATAATCCACTTCTAATCATCAGTTGTCATCCGACTCTCTCCCAAAAAAATCGTTTCTTTTCTGCACAATCAAAGATGCTCTTATGACAAATCGATTAAACAATTTTTTTCTCACTTAATTAATAATTTGGAATAATTATTGGCCAATTATTTATAATGGCGGAAATTATATATTACACTAAATATTATTAAATGCATAAAAACTTATTATTTACTTTCATTTCATAAGCGGACAAAGCATTTTGGTTGACATGACAAATTAACTAATCAATTATAATGAGAGTTTTCAAAATAATACTCTAAGTGCAGCAATAATTAATAAATCGCAATTAAATATTTTTAATATATAATGGCAGTACCAGATAATGACCAGGTACTGAACGTCAGTATTCAACAGTTGCCATTAAAATTGATAACACTGCTTTTGCGCATAAACTACACACTATTCCACTTCGAGTAAGTGAGACGAAAGCTGAAATAGTATTCTAATGATCAGACAAGATATATAGATGATTTCAAATTACGTCCCAGAATGAAGCACATTCCTTCCAATGCTTACTAGAACTAGTCCGAAAATGGACAATGGTCATTTAAGCGCACTCCTTATTATCGTAAGTAGAGCATTGAAATTTCCAAGCTCTCACAACTATTTAGGAAATTGATATTTCAATATCCTCATGTAAAATGGTCATGATATAGACTTCGATGATTTAGTAGTACATGCTAATTTTGATTAATTTTGGATTAATAGAGATGGATTTGTAAGCTAAATTGTATGAAATAGATACAAAATATATACTTATTAAATTATCCTAGTAGTTAAAAAGCTTAATTTTCAAAAATATACAAAATTTATTTCATACAAATTTATTTTTGTGTTATAGAATTGTACAAGAAAGTATCATTTTCTCGAACAAGCTGTAATACTTAAGCAAAATGAGTAATTTTAAGGCAATTGGAATAGTTGTTAAGGCTTTTTTTAAACCTCTCTAAATCATTGACAAAAAAAATTACTCCTTAGCTGTATCAATATATTAGACACAATTTGGTGCATATTTCTTCTGTGCCCAACAAATATTTTCTTTTGGATTTATTTCATTTTTTCTTAAATTTATTAATAGAGGCATTAAATTTTATATTCTTATAACTCTCTTTTCCCAATTTATTTGAAATCTCTATCCTTTTTCTCGTCTAATACTTATAAGAAGCATTAAATATAATGTAATTTTATAAATTATAAATATGTATTCATTATTATTGATAAAATTTTATGACACACAATATATACAATAGACATTTACATGTTCTTGTTAAAGAAACGTTAGTCATAACGCACACCTCGTATATGTGGTTTCTGGTCCCCTTTAGGCTATATTTAACTCGTCGTATAGAGGAATCGATGCATGTTAAATCTGCTGATGTTCAATGTCCTCATTTTGGAATGATGTGGAAATTAGGAGAGTGAGGTGTTGCACTCGTCACTTGAACGAAGTTCAAAATTACGAAGTACGTCACCAAAAGCCCCCATACTGACTCTTAAGTGCGACATTACATATACAATCAATCAATTGAACCACTTTCTTTGTACAATCTTCTTTTTTAGTATTTTTATTATTTCTGGTTTTCTCCTCTTATGAAATTGCCAATATCTTTATTGTTCTCGAGCTTCTTTTGCTCTTTATATTTATTATGCGGCTATATCGGTTGTTTCATAAATTCATTTTGAAAGAAGCATCTTTTGTACAGTTTGTTTGTATTATAAAAAGAATTTCTGAGCATAAAAATTATAAAGAATTTTTTTTGTGAAGCTATGTTACATATATTGTAGAATAACCACTACAACCAACCATCTTCTTGTTCCAATTTGAATATATTTCTGGTAACAAATTTATCACTACTACTTCTTGCAGTTTGGTATAATAATAATACAAAATGGTACTATACACCGTTTCACCTTAATTTGGCAGCACTGGAAAAGTTAGAAAATGTATCAATCCACTTGAAAAATAGTTCTATTTTGTTTTGGAAATTGAAATAATAAAATGCATAGAAATTTGTAAAAAAAATGTCATACAATATATAATTTATGATTTTATGGATATATTTCAAGCTAATAACATATTTAAACCATTTATTTTTATCTTAATCGTAAGAATATAATCGAAACAATGATTTGATGGATTTCCAGTTTGACTAGAAAACAGTTTTTAAGGTAATATATCTGGAGTGCTTGCAACGCTTCCACGCTTTTATTTTTGAATCATTGCAATCGTTCATACTTCCGATTCTTATCTCTCGTGCTAATCCTTCGTCTTTGTTTAACATTCTGAACATGGCTGAAGAAGGAATTTCATCGATCAGGCCGTATGCAACATCAAAGCGAAGAAAATCAATCTGAAGTGGAACCAAGATGAACATATTGAATGGCTATTCTCGACTTCAAGAAAAAGAACCTCAAGAATCTGCCAATCAGATCGTTAAAAATGTTTCTCAACTAACTAGTGTTTCTAAAAGAACCATTTTTCATTTGTAAAAAAGAAAATAAATTAAGTTCTATAAGTTTCCCTGGATAAAATAACCTGGCGCCATAACCATGCGAAGAAAGCCGATAGAGTGTGATGACTTCACATTGTCATGCATTTAACGAAAAATTCACAGATGGATTTTTTTTCTAGAAAGGAGATCCCTAAGTGCGACAAAATTCTGTAAGGATCGGATGATTATGCCGATATTTTTTCGAGAAACATACGCCGGACTACCTAGTACAGGATATTGAAAGATATGGGGTTTTCTTTTAAGAAAAGGAAAAGACAGACTATGCTTCTCAAAAGAGAAGAAATCATTTCATGGCGAAGAAATTATTTCAGAAAAATCAGAGAGTTAAAGGAAGAAAATAAGTCAATATACTATTTTGTTGAGACTAGTGTAAATGATGGATATTCTGAAAGTCGAGTGTTACAAGACACAAAAAATAATGCAGTTACGAAGCCTCTTCTTCTAATTTAACAGTAGGTTTGATCGCACCAAAATACAAAGAAAGGATTTGTCATTAATATTTATGTAAAAGGTTGGTTTGGTATCTTAAGCCATCTTAAGTTTAACTACTTGAAATGTGATAAATAATACAATCGATTTCTAATATTGATTCATAAAGCTTATTTGGAGATAAGATTGTCAAAGTTTGAATGGATATATAAAACATTATAGAAATTTTTGTTTTCTTAACGGGTGTTATAAATGAGCTAATAGAATAAAAGATGCGTACTTACAATTAAAAAATGATTTTTCGAGTGCATTTTTTTTTTCTTTCCTCTTCTAATTTCGTGAACTTCGTTGGTTATTAGTCACCCCTTTCTCCAAGTGTAACCAAAGTTAATATGACAACGGCTGTGAATTCTCCTGTTTATCTTCTACTGTACTGTTAAGTTAAGGTGAAACAGAGTATAATCTCCTAACTTCCTCAAGTAATTATTTTGCCTTCAGCTTTAAAGGAAGGCTGCATATATATATTCTTGTTCAAAACATATTAAACAAGAATCAAATTTAATTGGATACTAAATAATGCGACAAAATGTTTCTCTTTTCTTGACATCTAATGGAGTATTTACTTATAATCCTGACCATTGAAAATTACTAAATTTTTCCACATAGATTTCTAAACATATTAGCGATATTGATCGATTGCACTCAGTCTGTAAAATGACATCTTCCTTTTGGCTTTGTAAGTTAAAAGCAACTTTAAATGTTTGAAAAAATTATAAATTTAACTAATATATCTGTTTATATTTATAATTAATATTTTGTTTAGGTCTAGTGATTATGAGTTAAGATGAAATCTTGAAAAATGTTTCACATCCGAAGAAAGTATTTATAAACGGAGAGAAACAAATTTTGTATTTCTATGTATTTCTGGCATTACTCAATAGGCAAATGTTAAAATACATTTTTCCATCCACGGAGTATGTATTCAAAAGTATATCCGTGAAAACAAAATGAATTGCCCTATGAAGGAAAAAAAGAGTCCGATACCATTCAACAAGCGCCATTGCTCAGCAATAGTATACAGCTACAGGACGATACGTGTCGTGGTGTATTGGGGTCAGACGCCTTCACAAAGGAGGACTATTTGCTCAACGTCCTGAGTACTGCCTTCTTTTGAAAGTTGATCGGCGGTGGCACCGTTTAGAGTCGTGTAAGGATCACAAAAAGTGGAGATCTCATCAATGGAGTCGTGTCATCTTTACAAATGAGAGTCGTTTCAGTACTTCAAGCGATTCTCAAAGCCATTTTATATGAAGAGTGGTCGGGACACGATTTCATCACAGTAACATCACGGAAAAAGACCGTTACAGTGGTCATGGAGTTGTCGTTTGGTTACTGAGGTCCTTAAATTTGATGAACGGGCGGTATGAACCGCACGTTTTCGACATAGGTTTTTGTAACCGATGATCGCTATTGTAAGAAGGGGATTCTTCACCATGTGCGTCTGTTCTGTGGCGCTATTGGACCAAACTTCGCTTTTATAGATGATAATGCATGTCCACACCGGTCTTTTCTCGTTATGTTACAGGGATGAAATCGTGTCCCTACATCTCTCCAAATCAAATGGCGTTGAAAATCGCTTGTGGTACTGAAACGACTCTCATCCATAAAGAGGACTCAACTCCATTGATGAGATGTCCAGTTTTTGTGATCCTTACACCACTCTATACGTTGCCTCCGCCAACCAACTTTCAAAAGGAGGTAGCACTCAGGACGTTGAGCAAATAGTCCTCCTTTGTGAAGGCGTCTGGCCACAGTAAATCACGACACTTGTCGCCCTGTTGCTGTTCACAATCGCTGAGCAATGGCGCTTTCTGACTGGTGTCGGGCTCTTTTCACCTGCAGGATGATATATCGATCATTCACTACGGTGGCCGTCCAAGGGCGGCCACCACCAGCCTTTCTAATAGCTGTACCTATGGTTTGGAAGGCTTTCCAAGCTCGCGAAAAGACACTTTTGTTGATACCGAACTCTTCAGCTATACTAGTCAAACTACGCCCCTCCTGCAGCTTTCCAATCATTATTCCACGTGTTAAGTCACCCCGGCGATTTCGTCTTGACATATTTCATGAAATAACTCACGTAGATTTGCAGAGTATGTCTTTAATTGGGCCGCCGTTCTTCCTTTTATTGTAGTTTTGAGCTGGTTGCGCCAACCGCACAAGTTTTGCGTACACTAACGTCGACTATGACGTTTTGTTCCGGACATTTGCTTACGCATTATCTTTCTACTGAATTGAGAGTTCATTGTACTGATCGCAATAATCCCTTTTCTGTAATTTCATGACTATCTGCTTAAAATTTACATCGTTGTTTTTGCACACCAGTGTATATATTAATATGTTACCGTAATATGAGTTTTTAATTTTGATAATAACTAAAGATATAATGTTTAATAAAATCGATATCACTTAGAGCTACTTGAAAAGAACTTTTACAATGATTATAAGTGTTCTAACAATTATCTTAATGATAAGTATGCGAAAATAATATGCTGCGAACAAATTACATTTTTTTCATTAATTTAATTTCTTCATCCATATAAACAGGACTGATTAAGAGAATGAACTAATGAGTAGAAGACTTCGAAAATACACAAATACATGTAACGGAAATCGTACTTTTGCTTTGTATCCCTCAATGGTCGATCAGCATCGAATGGAATTCATATTTACATATGTGCCTAGCGACGCATGAGCAACTGGACACTTTGCACACTTTCTAAGCCTTAAATTTTTTTTTCGGTTTTCTTTCTATACAAAAAAGATGCTTTCACTTAGTGGAACTGAAAGTAAGCTATAATTGTTAGGAGTATAAATATAAGTAGTATATAATAGTGCGATTCCGCCTAGCAAGATAAGATACTTCTTCTATGAAATGGCTTTATATGACTGTAATATAATAAAATCCTTACAATGCATGTTGCACATGAAATGTGAAAGGAGGGAAATGATTTTGCTTTTAATTTTTTTTTAATCATTATAATAACCAGTGTATTTTATTATATATAACTGAGGATAATTTCAAAGAATAATATGATTAAATTTTATAAAAATCATTTATGCTTTATGATAATGAAATAAAAATGATTATTAAAACGCAAAAAAAACATGGTTTTCCACAGAAATAATAAGTTTATAAGGGAAGAGTGACCAATCTGATATCTTATCTTAATTAGTTTTAATCAAGTATGTCTTTTTAAAAAATGCTCTAAAATAATTCGTTTTTAGAGCCCTAAATGTATTACTAAAATATAAACATTTGATAAAATATTAAGAAGAAATATTTTTAACACGATATAAAGTGAAACTATTCTCTAAAAATTTCAAGATTTCCGTCCAAATAAAATTACTACTCGTTTTTCTAATACTGCAAGAATTATTCAATGCATAATAATAATACCATATTTACTTTTGGAGAGTGTAATGTGAAGAATTATGTTTTCTGTAAGGTAATTTCTAAGTCGGAAATCGTATGTCACTTGCATAATCGAATATTTGTAAAACAAGTTGCATCGTTTGACGTTATTAGTCAGGTTAACCAAACTGACTTCAACAGACATAGAATGTCAGCAACATATGCCAGTTTCCACAATTAGAAATTGATATTGTCATTGGGTACCAACACGTGAAAATTGATTTACTGTGAAGTGAAACTATATTGAATTTTAAATTAGTAGCATATGGTACTGAACATCTCTGAAATATTTGTTCGCAATTACTTGGTTGCGACATTTTTGGTTAATAAATTAAGCAGAAAATTAAATAATGTCTTTTTTACGATTTGTATTGTATTCATTACTTTAGCGTGTGTGTCCAAATAAATATGATTGTGGCGGAATATAGACTTAACCATGTTTTAAGCTCTATTCTTTTTTTAAATTTTTTTTTATAAAACTGAAGAGCTACGTTAAAAAAAGCGTGTCACTTAATATAGATCTTTCTTTCATGTAGGAAATATATCAATTGTACAATATATTTCTTAAGCCATTTAAGATATATGCAAAAACATTTATTCTGTTTCATACTTCTATCGATTTTAATAAAGCAATTTTGAACAACCCAGCACAATTCAACTTGTCAGCCGAATATTTCAAAACCCATACTAAGAAAATAATCGTTAAGAAAATTATTTAGCAAGCAAACCATTTCACACTTTTGACAGTAAATTCAATAATTTCTACAGAAAAACTCATGTTATATAGAAAGTGCTTCATGAAGTTTGCTAGATCCGTTTTTTAGCAGAATACACAAAAGTAATTTTTGGCAAAATTCTGGAATATCTGAATTTTATTCATTTCAATATTTTGAAAGATTTTTTTTTATTTTTGTTCTGTGTAAATATTGATAACTATACGCTGGTTATAGCATCGGTACGAAAATGTAGCTTCCTCATTATAACGACTCCATTTAGCAGGCGCAAAACCGAGGAAATGCAGACAAGAAAGTGACGTGATAGTTGCCTCCTGGGTTTGCTAGACGAAAAGGGTGAATATCCCCACGTCGTAATTAATATAATAGTTTTGTAAAATTTATTATTCGTCGTCATCATCACGCCAATGGGAGGACTTGGAGTCTAGACAGGTTTAATGAACATCATCCCGCTACACGGGGCTCTTTAGTGACATCTGGACACGAACTTTCGATTCAACGAAATTAATGCCAGCCGAGAGTCCGCAATTATGATTAATAGGTTACCGAGGCCCTCCATAACTTACATAAAGATAATATATGAGGTATCAATCCAGAAGGACTATTGTAACAGTCAAAGGTTACAAGAATTTGAGAGATTCCAGGTTTTACCCTCTGATAATGAATAAGTTAGAAAATTAATATTTTCTTAATAGATAAATCTTCCCGTAGTAAACCAATCCCTAGGTGTATTATTTATTTATAGTTTAAAGATGTAAAAGAAGAAGAAAAACCAAAAGTTAGATTTTTAATCTTTTTGATTTAAAATTTAATGAAAAGAATTATCTTTTCAAGAAAATAAGAATGAAAAGGAAATATATTATCTAGTACATAAAACACAAATGTTTCACAAATGAGACTATCTCTACTAAATCGAGCATGATTTCTAAGAAAGTTTAAAATTCTGTTAGAAATTTTGAGGGATCTGGAAAATGTTATATCAAATATATCAAAGATTTCGTGGAAATGTTCAAATAACTACCCCGAAGCAATTTAGAAATGTTAATACTTGCAAAGAAACTGTTTGAATGACAAATTTAGCTAAATTATATTCATTTAGGGATGGATGTGAATTAATATAGGATGAGAAAATTTAAGTATTTCTTAACGGATGCAAATGGTTTACACAGATGAAAATAAGTTCATATGCAATGCTATTTGTATGATACTTACCTAAAAAAGAATCGGTTTGGAAATATTTCTGTGTTATGAAAGAATTAACCAACTATGGTCCCGTCGGGGATTTTTCCTTAATTTACCACATAATGTAGGATATTACCGACTCTGTCGGGAACAAATTTTATGTGAACCTAAAAGCAATTAATTTAGGATAAAATTATAATTTCATGAAAAAATGAAAGAAGAGCGCGTAATTAATTATATGATATTTGACAATAAAGTTAACAATTTGCATGATAAATTTTATAATAGGGATTTCAAAGTGAACTATAAAATTCATGAAAATAAGTCTAATTGTAGATAAAAGATACTACTTCGTTTAAAATTGACGATAAAATTTTAAACGAAGTAGTATATTTTCTTAAAACTGTAACAAATACGGAAACCATAATTTTAACTGCTCTAATAAGCGTTAGGGATTAAGGTGTTTGAAATGTTAATCATTAGGAAACATTTCAAAAAATAGCCCTCGCATAGAAATAAGACTTTAATTAAAAACTCGAGAAACTTTCTAAAATAAAATACTTAAAATTGTCGAAATTTGAAGTGTCAAAGTAAATAGTGGAAGTGACATTAGTTTAATGAACTAGTACATAAGAAAAATTGGATTTCCTGAATTTAAATTGAACAAAGTAAAATTAATGGGTATTAGCTGTGAAGAAATAGCAGAAGTTTATTTTTACTCTAATTTAATGCTTGATAACCATACTATTTAGTATAAAATGAATGTTTCGAGCAAATTGTGTTCAAATTTAGGATTAGTATGGATTTTATAAGTTAATCAAAAGTATCTTTAACTGAAAATGCGATACGTGGTTTTGAAGAAATAAATGAACTTAAATGTAGTTTGTACAAAGTACCAATAGTATTTATAGTGTTAATATCGACCTAATGAAACCTGTTACGCTAAAACGAAGGGATTGCTAATATTAAATCCTTTAAATAATTGTGTTTACTTAATTGCATTGAAGATTGTGTTATTAATAAAAGCAGAAGGAACGTGATTGATGAAACTAATTAAAATTTAAGAAATTCTATTTTTGAAAGAATTAATGAAACAATATTTTCAACGCTGACTCAAGAAGCATGGGTAAACTAAAACTGCATTAAGACAAGTTGGATGAATCTTCGGAAATAGTCACTGACAAATATATACTGTTTGTTGTAAATGTATTCCAAAACTTCTGTGAAGATAAAGGCATCATTCATTCGAAAGCTACCTCAGGATTTACATGTGGAAATGGGCAGATAGAGGAGAAAATGCTAGATGATGAAAGTAAAAGAGAAAAATTAAGGGAAGAAGAAGAAGAAGTAAAACTGCAGAAAAAAATTAAAATGATAAAAGAAAAAGAAAGATTGTTTGAAAATTTAAAGTCGAAAAGAAGCATTATACAAAAAAGAAGATGGCTGGGAGAAAACATAAAACAGAGTTTAAAATATTTAGAAAAACAAAAGTAATTAGTAAAGGTAGACAAAGAAGCATGACTGAACAAAACAAAAAAAGAGAAAAAAGCAAAAAAAAAAAAAAAAAGAAAGAAAAAGCTCTGATATGATAAGAAAGAAATATTAAGATATTCTGCAAGTATGCCACCTTCTACATTTGTAATTCTACTCTTTGCCACCTTCTAACGATGCCATTTGGAACAGGGATAAATCTGACACCCAAATGCTTAGGACTCTGTCGAGTTACAAAGGTAAAATTCTTCGACCGAGTTACGGTGCAATACATCAAATTCTATAGCGACTACGAAACTATGGGAAAACGCACAATCAGGTTACTTCTAACCTAAATGTTTTCCAATTTATATATTTTTATTTGTTTCGTTTCTTTTTCCTCCCTTTTTATTTCATTCCTTTTAGTTTGACTTACTCCATTTTATAACCACTATTCATCGAGCGAGGTTATTCAGGTCGTTTGGGAGATGCAAAACGTATCATATTATTCGTTGGAAGTAATGTCGCTGCGATGACGACTTCTATGTCGACGAATAATTTCCACAAAACTTGTAGTGACACATATAGACGAATGAGGTAAGCAAAGGACGCGACAGCTGCCTACTCAGTTTACTATTGAAAGTAAGGAGAATATTCCTTCAATGTCAGTTGCGCCATAGTTCTGAAAAATTTAATATTCATCATCAATAATCTTAGCTAGCTTATTAAAAGTCGTACCGTAATTTGTAGCCTGTAATTAGTCCTCGCGAATATAAATACAGAAAAAAATAAAAATAAATTACGTAACTGTCTCAGGAAAATAAATTCACCATATTGCATATTTTATAATGAATGCTCTTTCAACTTCAATAGGAATGTAAAATAAATAATTCTAAAATGCTTGGAAGAATATTATTGTATGTTCAAATTAAAGATCTAAGTCAAATAAAAAGAAATTGAATAAATTTGAATATGATCAAATCATTGACGACAAGATAATTTTATTCACATGCTTTTGAAAGCTGCTTGATATGAAACTATTTTAAATAAATAAGCATGATATGCATTTGTGAAAACTTTACACTTCTTTGTTAAAGAGGGTTTGTCTCAATTTATTATTGTTTTCTTTTTTATTTAATTAAATATAGAAACTATCAGTTCCGTTATTTTATTCATGATTTTATTTCTCCCATTTACTTAAATATATACAGATAAAAAGTTCTTATGTTTAAAACTCCCAATAAAGATAATTATTATAACAGTAAAATTCAAAAATACAGCAATATTTTTTATTAATTTCATTTATGAGCTATAATTCTGTGATAACTCTTTAGAAACATATATGACAACGAGCTTCTCTAGATTGCATGCATATTATTTGATAAAATTATTGTTTGTCGTTATGTATTATTTATCTTATAAGTAATTAAATTTTAAAAACAATGGAGTGTTTTGTACCTCGTAACAAAGTATCATATATTATGAAGAAAAATTTTACTTGTAATAAAAAAATTTAAACAATCTAGAACATGTTCGGTTAATTTAAAATTTCGTTTATTATTTTCGTAATTTGATGTTTTATATCCAGCTTTACCAAGGATTATTGGTTAGTTGTTATTTTTTCATACCTATCGAAAAGAATATTAAGTATGTTTACTAGAAACAATCCAACATATAATCAATTTGCATTCCAATGTATTGCATTTCATGAGATTTGATAACTCAGAAATAAAAGTTTAAAAACCTCATCGAATAAAAAAAAAAGAAAACATTAATTAAATGTTTAGCTATTTATTTATTCTAACCATAAACATTTTGATCAATGCAAAAAGTTTCAAATTATAGATTTCTCAGCAAAACAATTTTTGAATGTTAAGATTCAGCTTCTTACACTTTGTTTCTTCATCTTAATGTGCCATATTATTCCTTCTGTCCTTAAATCAATTTAAATGCGCTATTCTTTTTAATTCAAATCGTGAAATTGAAGCAATAAAACAGATAAGTCGATTAAAAGAAATTTCAGTCATTACATTTCCCATTTTTGCATTTTGTTTCCTTTCATTCATTTTTATTTAACGGTCATCAAGTCTAACTCCCATTTCAAGCAATTGGAAACTAAAGTCATTATTGTGTTTTATTGGGCATTCTATAGAAAGAAAAGTGAAATAATTTACGCTTAACGTTTTCTTCAAAGAATCATTTGGCTTTTATCTATATATTTTTCTCATTCCCTTAAAAAATCATGGCTTTTTCTTACGGCTTTATGTTAAATGCTAACGAATAGATCCAATTCATAGATGAGTAAAAAATTTTCCGACAAGCTCAATCTTCAACTTATTTCAGAAGAAATTGTTGAGTACTAACGGAAAGAAAAGTCTCAAATTATGATATAGGAATTTCTCTCTATCTTATATTGTATCATAAATTGTGCATAAAATTCACTGACACGGATTATTTAAAAACTATTTGCCTTGTGTACCTTATATATATATATATATATATCATCAAAAACTGAGTAAAATGAGAAGAGTCATACAGCAAATCAATAAAACAAGCAACAGATAAAAAAATATAAATAACTATTCAAAAAAATTAATGAAAATATGGATATCTACAAAAATACAGCATGCATATTCAAGCTTGTTAATAATAAAGAGGTTAGCTAGTTCTCTGGTACTAGCTTTACTTCATAGAAATTTTCAAGTCAATAAAAATAGATTTTTTCAAAAACAAGAGATTAACAGTTAAGTGTAGAAATATGAAAGAAAGAAAAAAGAATACGCTACTTGAATATGTGAAATATATATATATATATATATATATATATATATATATATATATATATATATATAAGTGTAGGACTTCCTAATCACGAGAGTGAATGGAATGTCCTACTTAATTAATTGCAGGCTATTGCAAAACCAAGATTGATGGAGAAACTAAATTTTAGAAGCATTGTTTGAGTTTATAGATAAAAAGTTGAACGCTATGGTTCACGAACAAAAGCTTGATATTTTGGTACCTGTTGTTCCATGGATAGCTATTAAAATTAGCGAAAATTTCAAACATGATCCTCATCTTAAAATGACGAATGATTATGCAATTTTGATCTTATATTTAATTAAATCTACCAAGACACTCAAGTAGATATTTCACAGAATGGAATTGAAGTGAATTGAAACTTTCCATATTAATTCCTGGTTATAACTAATCCTGCTCTTATTTCATCCCTTCTTTTTTCACCGAATTTTCACTCTTCTTTCTATTTTTCTAACTTCTAGATCTCTTGTTTGTTGCAGCATGCCCTATCAACACATTCACCATTCAACCTATCATCACCACACTCATATATAATATTGGCCTAATTAGGACATTAATTTAATATTTTAAAATAATTGCGCTGTACATACATGGTCTGTTTTAAAAAATTCTTATCATTTGTAATAAAGGATATTATCATACCTTGAATTTTGTTGTTTAGTTCATTCATATTTGGGATGAGACTTGGTATAAAAGAATATTTTTGATTATGCCAAAAATATTTATTTCTGCTATTTGCCTTTGCCTTGCTTTCAGTATGAGTTATTTTTTCACTCTTTGATGTTTTAAAATACTTCATATTAAATCTTTCATTAGAAATTACAATTCTTCGTTTACATCAATTGTCTTAAACATGAATGGTGACTCAGTTTCATTTATTGTTAAATAAAGGAAAAAATTCTTAGCGAAATACCTCAACAACTATAAAAAATAAGGTTGGTACTTATCGGAAAACTTCAAAGTTTGTTGAAAAACAGTCACGACAGTTTCTTTTCACCACTAGACGCTTTCTAACTTAATATTACCTCATAACACGGGGCTGCCCTAATAGAGAACTCGCTGCTTGCTCTGTTGTCGTGAACTGTATGTTCCATTTTTTATTTGACCATCTCAAAGGAAATGGTACACATTAAGTATATTGGTTCTGATAGTCTTTCCGTTCGAGGTGGGAAAAAAACGATATATCAACTAGTTTCATCCTCATCACTTGACCGAGATTCAAATTTATAGGGTCCATAGATCTTATGTTGCTTCTGAGTGAGTCTTAAAATATTGTCATTCAATAAACAAACGAATTAAGACGCCCCTTGAAATACATGGTAGACTCATACCTCTTGATATTTACGGCAAGAAATGATAATATGAAAGAAACTTGCGTTTCATGCTTTCCATTCAGCCCCATCCTGAGGTCCATTGTTTGCTCTCTGCTTAAGCATTGTGTGGTGAAAATTGCTTGTTTTGATGTTTCTATCACCTTAAATTCCCCCGTGTTTAAAACACTGTTATGACATTTCGATAAAAATCTCCTACCAATTATCCAACAAGGGACAGTCTCATTTACGGACATCACAGAGTATAGAAGAAAACTAAGAATTATTCAGTTTTTCCCTGAAGCTCAGCTTGAGCGAGTTTAATCTGTTGAATTATTCCAGATTATTATCTAAGGCATATATTTCTCTATTTTACTAACCTCGTACCTACTTAGTTGTTTCACCAGAATATAAATAAATAGAATATTTCTACGGAAAATAATGCAGAAGAAAATTCACCTATACCCTTCCTTCTTAGGAAATTATCTTGTTATCGACATTTTTATCTCAAACGTGCCGTGTTTTTCTTTGAGATGAAACTTTGTACTCGTAAGACACCAATAGAATATATTCACTAGTGTACAAACTTAAGCAAAGGTTTTTTTTTATCGTAACTCACGAGAAATCTTCAAGAGCAAAGAAATTTGAAATGAATACAGCATTTATATTTAAACAATGGCGTAGTATAGTTGAGCAAAAGAATACAATACATACGGTATGGAAAAATATAAGAAAAGACTTAATTGAACTCAAATTATCTGTTACAAATGATTGTCTGTCCAAGAGGAAGACAACAACAGATGTTCCTTAATATGGGATATGCCCTTCCATCATAATGATTATTTCACAGCACCATTGGTCCAATAGTTCTTGTGATAAAGAGTACCTATTCCTCATCAGCATCCTTTTCAGATGTTGTTTTACCCGAGGATGGCTATTCAAAGACGGCTCCCAAATCAACCCACATGTTCTATGAGTTAAAATCAGGGAAGAAAGCTAGCCAAACATTAGAGTGATATATTCACTTTCCGATAGCTGCTGAACATCGATTGCCTGGAGTGGGCGTGCATTGTCATCCATAAAAACGAAATCTTGTCCAATAGTATCTCGGAACAAACACACAGGGAATGATCATTTCACAATAGCGATCTCTGATTAAGAACTTCTGTCAAACGTGGGCTCCGTCTCGTTCAGCATAATGATTGCCCAGACGATAACTCCAGGATCACCGTAAGGTTCTTTCCATGATGTTACTGGGGTGACCATGTCGGACATCTCTCAAATCAGTTGAGAATCGTTTGGAATGAAAGACTCTCTCGTAAAGTGGATACAACTCATTGATGAGATGCCAGTCTTTATGTCTCCTTACAGGAACGGCCAAATTTCAAAAGAATGCAGTGTTTAGAACGGCGAGGAAAATAGGCCATCTTGTAAAGGCGTCTGGTCACAGTAAGCCGCGACACTGTCGCCCTATTGCTTACATAGTTCACAGTAATGTCGTTGCTGACTGATATTGGGCACTTTGCCTGTAGGACTTATATAGGTCATCCACTGCTGTTGTTTTTCTTAGGGTAACTACCTGCACAACTTTTCTAACAGTTGCCTTCGGTTTGAAGGCTTTCCAAGTGCGCGAAACGACACTTTTGTGGATTCCGAACTCTTCGCTACAATGGTCAAACTACCCTCCTAAACTTTCCGATCATTTCTTCTCCTTGAGAAGTCCGCTGATTTCGTCTACCCATTTTCAGTTAAGAACTCGTCATAATTGCAGCGAATGTGTTTAATTGCGCCTCCGTTCTTTCTTTTGTGTTTTGAATTTCGCACACGACCGCAAGTTTTGAGTACATTGGTGTCTCCTATGTCTTCTGTTCGAAATTTCTATACATCACCTTTCTACCAATTTGCATGTTCTACTGATTACAATAAACCTTTTCCTGAAATTCCATGGCTTTCTCTAAATTACATTTTTCTAAGTTTAAGCACTACCTTTGTACTTTTCTAGTGTCGAAAGTTCTATGAAAGGATAGTTCAGCAGTAAATAACAAGTTAAGTGCATTGAAATGAAACGATTTAGTATAATTTGTTAATAGATTTTTTTAAATTTGAGTATATTATTATTCATTTTCATTTTCAAATATTTGAAAAATTTTAATATTTTGCAGTATTCATAAATTTTTCAAATTTATTTCATCCGATTTTTGATTGTGATTAATAATTAGAGAACTAAGTTCAGGGTTTTATTTTAGTCTGACGGTAAAACTGTTTTTTGTATTGAATTATTGTTACTACCAATAGAATGGATCCTGATTACGAAAAAAGAAAGATATCTCAAATCTAAATAAATATTACTAAGTAGAGTGTCTTGACATTTCTCATAAAATATGCATAATTTAGAATTGTTTCGAAATAAAGTTGCATGTACAGCTTTAAATTATAAGTTTGAAAACATCAACTACAAAGAATCGTTTCTCATTCAATTCATATTTCAGTGTTTACAATATATACAAATTTTGTTTCTCTTTTTTTTATTTACTTTTTTTCAACTTAATTCAAATATCATATCTTACAAGTACTCATTTTGATATGTCAATTTGGTTTTTAAAAGCAGAAAATTATTAAAATTATATTGATTAATTGTACTATTCATATATAAATTGCAGTTATAATTAAATTATGTTACATAATATAATACTGAAACTATTTTTTATTAAAGAGCAAAATACAAGTAACAAAAAAAAAAGAAATATATATATATATATATATATATATATATATATATATTACACACATAACTTTTAAAGTGAAACCATTATCATATTCCATGCGATTTTAAATATCTTTATTATTGCTTATGAATTACATCAAAACATTGTGAGATTTAACCTTTTTATTTTTATCTTTTACTCTTTATTGCAAATAATTACAACTTTTTATACTATCATAGGTTCTTTTTAGATCTTGATCAAATTAGAAATTAGTCATAATTCTTTAAAAGATATAATAAAATATCTATACAACTGTTCTCATTTTGATTGCCCTTTATGAAAAAAAAAAATATTACTTAAAACAAACAATTCTTTCTATTTCTATTATACGAAATTATACATACACAGAAGAAAACACAGAAATTACCATCTTCAATGGGTTCAATAAAAAAATGGTTTTAAGTATTGCAATACTAAATCAAATTTTTGAAAAACATTATTTTGCATCCATGATATATTATAGAACCTTTCTTATTCGATCTCAAAAAATAAGTGCACGTCTTAGGATAAAATACTTTCCCCCTGAAATCAGTTTAAAGCTGTAATTTTCTTTAGTTCTGCCTCAGAGAGGTTGTGATGCAAATTCTTCTAAACTATTCTTTTCTTTCAAATAAGTTTCAGATGCATAATTTTAAATAATTATACTTCTCCATGGAGGAAAGTTTTATACAAGTAGTCCAAAATTCAGATATAAAATAAATACACGCAAAACATTATTTTTTTACGAAGAAGAAAAAATAATTTTTGAGTTTTTGCTATTACTTAAGTCAAGCTATAATTTATTAATGGAATATTCACAGAAATTTCTGCAGTATAATAATATTTTGTAATATATTTGATGATTTAAATTTGTCTTCCATAAATTATAAACATTTTGTTGATTATTAAACTATATTACCGAATCATTCAATAAATAAATATTTACAGAAAAATAATAAAACTTGTGTCAATTACATACATTTTTCAGAAATGCTTTTTAATTTCGAAAGTATTCAGGTAAATTTAAATAAGTTACAATAGTAGAAGTCTTCTACATTTACGTTATTTGAAATTCCTGAATTATGTTAAACATTCTAAAATCAATAAAGCCATTTCTTATAACAAGCATTAAACAAGAAAAAATATAATTGCAAGTTTCTTACAGGTTAAAAGATTCCCTTACGTAAGCCAAGGGCTAAAATCGTGAAAGGAATACAAAAATTGTAAGAGGTTCTGTTCTCTATAAAATTATTTTACACAAACACATCTCTGTTTATTTTCCGAAGCTGACAATTTATTTGAAAAGTCATATATATATATTGCTTCTCTTTAGAAAACTTTAGGTCCACATTTTTTGAGGTGACTTGTTTGTTATCTAATATAAAAAATATATTCCTTTGAAATTACATTTATCAAGGATTTTTCCTTTTTTTATATTCTGTGTATTTCTTTTTTTTTTTTTTTTTTTCCCTTAAAAAAAAGGGTTGGTTTTTTCTTCTTTTTTTTCTTTTTTCAATTTCTTACAGATTGGTATTATAGTGCTTATAAGTTTGAGGGTCTTACTGATAACAGAAAAACCTCTTTACAAACGTTAGCGAAAGAAAATTTTAGTGTTTCCACTTATATAGAAAGCTGTTTCCTATGCTTTTTTTTCTTTTGAATTTTTTTCAAAATCTTATTACTTGTTAATACTAGAATGTTTCAACACATTTACAAATATTAAAAGTTAATTTCTTTCAAAATTAATTTTTTTTCCTTCTCTGGTTTTTGTATTTCTATATTTCGTTTCTCAGGAAATTTAAAATGCTTTTTATTTTCATTTAAGTTAAAACCTATGCTTTCTACTTGTAACTCAATAAATGCTTAAGTTTTGTAAGAGACGAGATTATATAATAGTATGAATATAAACAATATTTTTCATGTCAATAAGTTACATTTCAAATTGAAATTTTTATCTAATCCAGAATTCCCGCAGTTCCTTATGAAATTTTAAAATATATAAAAAAAAAATATTAAAAATCGTTGGGATAAGCCTTTGGTGACAAATGAACGTGGTTCTATAAATAAATAAATACGATTCACAACTAATAAAATGTCATTTTATGGATTTTTTACACGTTTTTAATTTCCATTGATAGTGTGAAATTCTGTTTAAAATACAAGGAAGTCGTAGAATGTGAAATAATATATCATATTGTTCTAAAGCTGAAATAGTCTTAAAAATTTCAGTCTTAACGTTATCATTGAAATTTTATCACTATTTTCGTCACCGAACTAAGTTATTAGACAATGAAAAACAAATTTATTATTTTTAAA
This sequence comes from Nephila pilipes, assembly GCA_019974015.1. Classification (NCBI taxonomy): domain Eukaryota; kingdom Metazoa; phylum Arthropoda; class Arachnida; order Araneae; family Nephilidae; genus Nephila; species Nephila pilipes. The sequence goes on along the minus strand of BMAW01109419.1, from coordinate 224,592 downwards.
TACATATAATAATTATACTTTTTTCCTAAAGTTATTTTTATTTGCAATGCTATGAATCTGAATTTTTATTTTATTTTTTTTTATTTTTCATAATGCACACTCAACTCTATCTTCAATCTTATTGATATAAAAATATGATACATATGCTTATTCTCATTTTACATTGTACAAGACATTACGTTTTATCAGATTATACAATAATTTGCGTTCCTAGATTTTCTAACATAAATATTATAAAATTAATCTTCCCCTCCCCAAATGGTATTGAAATAAATATGCTAAGGGCATTCAACAAAAGTTTCTCCGTGAGAAATGATTCTGATCATTATAAAAGAAATCTAAATGGAAATCAGAGAGAAAAAAAAAAGGCAAGCAAATTTAGTTATTACTGAATATTTTTGCAGAATTCCCTATATTTCCGGGAGAAAAATCTCCTATTCATAAAACTTTTTACATTATATGCCAAATAGTACATTTTTATTGTAAACCTATATGAAGACAAATTTCATTAATCAATGCTTAGCAGCACCACAAATTAAAATTCAATTATACTCAAAGTTCAAATTAATTTATTCTTCGCACGTTTTTCTTAATTTTAATATTAAACAATTCAGCTACCAAGAATAAAATATTTTTAATGAATAATAATACTTAAACAAGTATTTATTACACATGTCGAAAGAAAAGAATATTCCTGTTTTTCTGGTACAAAAATATTTAAGGAAACCAGTTTGGAAATTATTACATGGAATTTTTTTTTCCTTATAATTTATTAAAAGTTGGTGTGCCCAAAGTGCAACGTTTCAGTAGATTCCTCCACGTACCCACGGTTACTCTAGAAAAATCGCTAATTTTTAAAATCATGCCAAATTTTGGGAGTTTTAGTCCTCATTATGAACAAAAATAAAATATATATTAGTGATATTATAGTAGGTTAATTCATTAGCAAAGATAAATTCATCTGGCAACTTAAAAATAGAATAAAAACTATGATAAACACAGGCAACACTAATCAGGCAGCTTAGAACTGAAAGTTTCAGTATCTAACGCAATACAGCTCACTAAAATTGACAAATGAGAAATTTCTTTTACATTTCACTAAAATTTACAAATAAGAAATTCCAATTAGAGCTGAAAGAGTAAATATGGCTATCAGATGCAATATACAATTCACTGAAAATATCAAATAAGATATATCAATTACAACTGAAAGAGAAATTTAGGCTTAGTGGGAATCAACTCCTGGAATAAATTTGACCAATTGAAATAAAAATAAAAATAACAAGAATGCCAAAGGAGAACTAAAAACGAATATATATGTATAAACAGGCAATCTAAATTACAAAAATGTTTAACGTCTAATATTAATTTTTAAATGTTTTCATAAAGCAGCTATTTAATGCTTATACTTGCCGCTGTTTCAACACAGAAAAATGTTGCCCAACTAAAAAACAACTTTTGCAACAAAGTTTTTTTTTGTGGGGTTTTTTCAAGTAATATTCTTTTGAGAAGAGTATTCTTTCGAAAATCAATCATGACTATTTTACAAATAACTAAATGAATCATAATAATTGTTTCAGGAAAATAAAATATTAAAAAAATCTAAATCAATTGATTTGTCTGGAGAAGATATACTATGACGTACATGATGTATACGAAATTAAAAAAAAAATCAAAGTTGAATATTTAAAATTTCCTTCGTGGTGCACATTATCCGTAGTAAGAAATTATTTGTATCAAATTTCATGCTCATGTGTTTCGCAATCTTTGCACTATGCCGTCGATAAACTCAAACCTTTTTTTTTATCTGACCATGCACAGTGAAGGCAAATGCACTTAAGACTTAAATTTTCAAAAATTAAAGGGCAATTTAAAAAATAAAAAATGTCTCAACGATGTACAATATCGATATTCATAGTTTCCTCGTGTCAAGTTTCATGGTTCTGCGTATTCTAATCTATTCACTCCCTACCGAAAAAAATAACAATTTTTTCCAGTGAAAATAAAAGTTGATGTGTCAAAATCTTTGTCAGAAAATAAATCATATACCACACACTTCCCACTTTCATTTTAAATATCTATCTTCTATTGCAATCGAAGTGCTATGTCTCTAGACAACTAAGAAAAAGGATGGACTGAACACCTCCTTAACCAAGTTTCTAGAGGAGCCAAATTTTCATTGTGAAAGACATATTATTTATAAAATAGCTTTACAACGTATTCTCCTTTCTGGAAAATCTCTTGATATTTTGTGTATAGTAAATATATTTAAGAAAAATTGTATAAAATAAGCATACGTTAATGAACCTGTTACATGAAATAAAATGAATCATCCACATTTCTTTATTCCTTAGATTCTTCTTGGAAGATACGTAAGTCTTACGCCGAGTTGTACAACGTATTAATGCCGCTTCTACATTTTTAATATATTATATACAGAAATTATTTTAAAACTCTTTGCAAATTTAATAAATTTGTGACATGATTAATTTTATACTTAGATAAAATGTAATTTGTTTTTGGATTTTCTAATGAAATTTCGCATAATTTTATCCCAATAAAAGTAAATCAAACAAATAATATTAATTTTAATCTGATATTAACATGCGCATGGATATTATATAAAAAAATAACAGTAAAATTATTTATGTTACTTTTGGAAATTCTTAGTCGAAAGCTTAAAAAAATATTTATTTGAAAATATAGAACATTTGTTTAATAATTTTAATAGTGCTTTAACATGATCAATTACGTGTTTTTAAATAATATTTCGTTTATATTTAAAATTGAAAAATCAATACAAAATACATATGTAGTTAAATTAAGTAAATAAGGTAACATTACTAGTAATGAATCGGCCTCGGTTACTTTGGGGTATAAGCATTGTTTTATTTTCATAATATATTTTGAATTAAATCTACAAATCTTCCTTAGAAAATTTCCATACCTTGTAAAAATTGCATCCATTGAACAAATACTCATTTTATGTTTAATTTTCTTTCCAAAACTTCTTTTTTATTTTCGTGATAGAATTCAAGTTCGGTAGAATTGGCGTGGAGTCAATAAAACTCCCATAAAATGTAATGAGATATAAAAATACCATCATATTGTCACATCTCCAAAGTTTCTGAAAAATATAAGCGTACATCACATAATAACCATTTTAAAAGAGTCCATAAAGATCAACGGCTTCCTTCACAATCTACATAGAAATACTTATTATGCAAATACGTATACTAAATTCCAAAAAAAGAAAACTTCTTTATCGGCCGGAATGAAATATAATCATATGTGCATGGAAGAAGTGTACTCTATTTTGTATGAGAAGAAAAGAGGGAAAAAAAAACATTACAAGAATGGGTTATTTTTCAATAAATGTAGCAGAAAAAAGAAGCTATTTGAATAGTTATTTTTGTATTCGTTCGAGGAAATGTAAAGAAATTGAATACTTTAATATATTATGGTTACCCAAAAACTCTTATTCGAAGCAATTCTTAAAAGAGAGGAATTGGTACATTGAGGAATTCTGTGTTGTTTAGGCTAGAATAATATGGATTTTAAGCGTTAGAATGGATTAATTATTTTTCTTTTAAAGTAAAAGAAAAAATTATGTACATGATTTAAGGACATGGATTCTAAAACCAACAAAAGAGATAATATGAAATGAAAAAAAAATATGTGAACATGTTCATAACCTGTGCTTTTAAGCACAAATTATGAAGCATTACCACTTAACCAACATGTTTTATTATGAAGCATTACCACTTAACCAACATGTTTTATTAAAAGAATGTTTTTTTTAAAAAAATGTATTGATTAATTGGTTTTAATACTGTCGCACTAGAAGGAAAATAAAGGCTATTGGTGACGGACCTCATAATTCTGAACCTTGGTCAAGTGACGAGGGGGGCATCTGAGCTGGCACCCCACTCTCTTACCCTTCACACCACGCAGACGGGAGCACATTGTGCCTCAACAAATTTAATGTGTATCAGCCCCAGCTACACGGAAACTCATTAGTGGTATCAAGGCTCGAAACCACGACTCGACAAAAACCGCCGGCCGCGTGTCCGCGACCATGACCTCTAGGCTTTTTTTTTTAAGTGCATCTTTTTTCTTTTAAAACATTCATTTTTTTTAAAAAATGTGTGGCTACGTTCTTAAAAATAATTCATTGTTTATTCTATAAACTTAAGCTAAAAGTTTCCGAAAAAAGGGTCAGAATTTAAATTTTTACATTGATATTTTCCATACTAAACTAGTATTAGTGGTAGAGAATATTAGACGAAAACAAAGAGACTATTAATCTATCTAGGGGTATTTTTTACTTTCGTGACACTTACAATTGTTGTATTATAATGATAATTATAAATAGCTAAACCTAAATATGAAATATCTACTAATGCAAAAACTAAATTTTACTTAAATTACGAGTTTATATAAACATATTAATAAAAAATAATACTATTAGTATCTTTTAACAAAGTAGTATGAAGAACATAACATTATCTTGTATACTAATTAAGAAAATATTTCTTTACAAAATATTTTTCTACGATCTAGTTCCTTTTGCTGGAAAATTGAAAACAAATATTATGTGCCTTCCATAGAAGAAATGTTTAAATCTATTGTTCACTATAATGTAAAACAGAATTGGGTCACGTTAAACTTCGAAAGAAGAAAAAAGTTTGAGTCTCTTTTGAAATAATAAAGAAAAGTTTTCAAGGAATCCTTTTTTTTATGTGTCCCTCAACTGACAATTCCACTCTGGCTTGTTATCTTTTCTTTTCCCCCTATTCTTTGTTATAATCAATACTTTTATGACAGCGTGATTATCTACAAACCCTATTGCTTAAGAGATAAAATTTTCTTTTGCTTTAATCTAGCATTTAGCATTTTTTAATATAATTTAAATTGTTTCTTAACCACATTTGTCAACTTAAATCGCTTAAGCTTATATTAAGGAGAACCTGTTAACACTTTTACATTTTTAATGAGGAAGAATCTCTCCCATACACTCAATTTTTGTCTACACTTATATAATGTTTTAAGACTTTACAAAGTCTAATTTAGGTGTTTTCGTATCCTGAAAAATAATTTAAATATCATCTAGATAAACATGACAACAATCTAACTTGAACAAAACTTGATTGATGAATTTTTGTCAAGATTGAGGTGCATTTCCTAAGCCAAATGTCAGGTTTGTGTATTCATGTAAATCAATTGATGTTATTGCTGTGATTTTTAGTATAATCGAAATTTCGGTGGAAAGTTGGTGATATATTTTAACTTAGTCAATTTTAGTAAAAATATATTCACCCACTAGATCATTCGAGAAATCCTGAATGTGTGAAAGAGAATAGTAATCTTCAATAGCCATAATGTTTCATTTACAAAATTCTTTTCATATCCACAAATCACTTTGTTTGGAATTTGAACAAAACGAATTGAACTTGTTTAAAGTATATTTTTTTTTTAATTGAATAACAAACAACGTCCCTGTGTACCACTAAGTATCACACAGGGCTTACAGAAGTAAGTATAAAACACTATATTACAGTAGGCAAAAACAACAAAAACATGTGATTAAACAATGTACAAACAAAAATTAAGAAGGATTATAAATATCTTCAATATATTTGATAAAAAGAACAAAAGAACTTTTACTAGAAATTAAATTACTAAAATTTGGAGGCCAGTTAATGTTTAATTTTTTCAAAGCTAATTTAAGAATATTTCTCTGTGAGACAAATTTTGAACATAGAAACAGAATGTGCTCAATGTCCTCATCACCTCCGGCGCTGCAGTTGCAAATTGTACTCGAACTTAAATTGAATCTATTCAGGTATTTTTTAAAGTTACCGTGACCTGTTAGAAATTGCGTAATTTTAAAGCTAGTGAAGAAGTGATGGTAAGACATTCTTATATTGACGTCTGGAAAAAATCTTTTCGTGATGCTTGCTGTATTTGATTTAATATATATTAGAAGGTCTTCTTGTATCCTGCTCCTTTAAAGTTCAAAAGCCCTTCTTGAGGAATCAAAATTAGTAATTTTCTGAAGTATTTTCTTAATTATTTAACACTACAGCCGTCTTAAAGTGTAATTATATAGTCAATAAATTCAAAACTAGAAATGAAGATACATTAGAGCAAAACAACATAGTTTATTTAGATTATCCGATTCTATTTTTCTTATCACATCCTTCTTAACTTAGTTAACTCTAGTTTATATTCTAATAATAAAGTCTTAGCTTACCAAATAATTCATTCTACAAGCACTTCTTGATTATAGCAAATTCATTTCCAACACAAGCAATTATATAAGATGTTCCATTTCTATCTACAAATCTTTCAACTACTCGTTATCATCTATCTTACTTCTTTCTTTCAATTATTTTTTACTTACATATTATTATCGCTAATTTTATATACTACGTTTCTTATCTACATTTAATGTGCATTTTCATGTTTTATTTTGGTAGAGAAGAATTTATAATTTTATGAAATTGAAATTACCGAGAAGTCCCCAAGGTTAATGAACAGAAAATCGCGAATATTCCAACGTCTAAATTTATACTACATTTTTCTAACTGCATAATATATTAAACCTAGCTGTATGTAGAGACAGTATTTATATCGAAGAAGAGTACACTACTAGCGCTCTTAAGTATGAACTTTTAAGAATCCAAATATGGAAATTGAATAAGTGAGGCAGAAACATGCAGTAACAATATATCGGAAGAAATGTTCTAATGATCCGACAAGATATAACGCTGATTTCCAATTACACCCCAGAATGAAGCAACATGAATGTATATGACGTACATCTCTCGTAAACCTTATTAAAACTACCCGCAAATGCGCGTGCTGTAAATGGGCATTGGTCATTTAAGCAGAACTCTCATTATCTTAAATTCAGCATCGAAATTTCCAAGCGCTTGCAGCTATTTAGGATAATGATGTCTCTGCATTTTGATGTAAAGTGATTACTATATAGGTTTCGACGTTGTAATTGTATTTATCAATATTTATTGTTTCCTTCTAATTGTATGTTTGGAAAGATAAATAGGTTGTATGAAATACTTGAAGACAGCTTATATTTCATTGTTCGGGTAATTCCAAAAAATTAAATTATTAAAATCATGAAATAAGGTTACCACAATTTTTATAATCATGTTTTAAATATGTTCGCGTAACTTTTATATCATTGTATTTCGGGGGATTTTAGAAACTTTAATTTTAATATAGATTACGCAGTTGTTTTTTATCATAAATGTTTCATGACATCTTAAAATGTTAAATATTTTATTTAAAAAAACACACTTTTGTTTTATCTTTAATGCATCTCCCTTTTCTATTTTTGGAAGTGAAGTACAAAGGAATGAATGAAGAGTATGCAAAGATATATATATAGAGAGAGAATTTAATAATTGCTGTTCAAAAAGGAAAAAAAAATATATTTATTTTAGCATTTAAATATTTTAGAGTAGCTAGATAATGAAATAATTTATATTTTGTTTTTCTTATATTATTATATAAAGATAAGAAGAAGAAGAAGCTATGTCAGAAGAAATTCTTACATTTCTTTCAACTTATATGAATTACTTTTTTAATTCAACATAGATATCTAAAAGTTGATGTGTAAAGAATCAGTTATGGGGAAAGAAATTAAAACTTTTTTCAAAAAACATTTAATATCAAAATCTAATAACAAATCACATTTTCAACAACACTATAATTTCAAATCATCACAAAAATCAAATGTTATTCAGAGGTAAAAAACAAGTTAGAAAATTTAATGCTGTTAGTCGTGTGTGTGTAAATTATATAAGCACCTTTATTCATCACAAGAATTAATTTAATTATGAATTTCACAAAAATTTAATATAATACAGTTCAGTTTTAATCCAGGGCAAATATTTAACTTTTCAATAACTAAATATCGTTTCTAGCAGCATTTAAAGGTAGGATGTAATAGCTTGAAGGGAAGTTACATGCATAACGGTCACTCGTTCGAAACCCCAGCCTACAACTATTAGAGCTCATAAAGTAATGATTTATCTGTTCACATAGCTTTCAGGTGAATGAAACAATATAGGATGGCATATTATTATGAATGTTATGTTAGTATTCAGATGCTACAAAAAGTATAATTTATATGATTTTCATATATTCTTCTATATAACTTCATTTAAGCAAATTTAAATTGGCTGAGAGATAAATGAAATATTTGAACATTAATGGATGTATTTGGTACACAAAGGCCTGTTTCATAAAATATCCATATATAAAGTAAGCATAGCTGAATCTCTTAGCTACACACTTTACTGCATTTTAATGTTATTGTTTGCTAATATTTAGCCAATTACTTGACCAAATACAACAATTGCACAAACTTTATTGTGGAGGTAAAATACATATACTAATAGCAGTTAAATCAAATTTTTACTTGAAATGAATTAAAAGTACTTTATTTGATTTCCATAAGCTCATTCATTCTAAAATGTAATAGTGTTAAATATTTACAAAATAGTAAGTTACTTCTTCAAATTTAACAAATTATCAGACCAGCAACTTGCTCATCCTTAAAGCTCAAAATGTTAAGAAATAAACACAAAATATAAAATAGATATAGAATGCCCGAAAAAGTCCTTCCCCTCCCCCTCTTAACTTCTGAATGCCAGCAACTAAAGTCCTAAAAGTGGTGTCTAAGTATTGTAAAGTAGCTATATGTAAATAGAGGAGACCATTGACAGTGCTTCTTGATGGAAAACTTCGTAATTAGTGAAATAGAACGAGATATGGGAAAACTAGGGAATTACGTAGTTGTTTAGTATCATCGATTTAGTACGAAAACACACCATGGGGACTAAATGGTAAAAATCAATGGTCACAAACTAACACATGTGCCCTTTGAGAATTTTAAAATACACATGTGTTTGTTCGTGATTTCCGGAACTGTGATGTCACAAAACTTGAAAGAAAGGAAAGAAAAAGAAAATTATCTTTTGGATGTAAAACAAGCCCGTATTGTTGCACAGTGGTGTCGCAAGCAATATCCGATCGAGAAAGCTGTGGTTCAAATATAGCATGGTACATCTTTGTACTGATTGCCTTTACAAATACAGTAGACAATATACAGATTGTATAAAATCCTGTTGCAAAACGCATTAACTTAATTTAACTTGCATTTGGAGAGTGGAATTTGTGTGTAATGCAAATACGTATGAAACGCTACACCTGCTCACTTGAGGAGCTATAAAAGAGATATCTCCTCAAGATTATATGTTATAGCTCATGGTTATGGAGCGATTTTTCTAAAAATTAGTGTTGTCAGATGGTTCTTCTTCAGAGGGAATGTGGGTGAAAAGGAATTTCGGCAAGACGGTTTTTTGGGTAATATTTCCCTGAAGGACTACATCATTTAAGAAAATCCTCATAAAGTTGTGAAACGTTTAAGGGAGACAAGATGAGCGACGACACGACTTCGATCAGGCAAACAAGTTAAGGTAGGTTGTCAGGTACAAACAAAAGACATTTTTCTCATACGGCCTATCATGTATCTGAGCGGAAATCAGTACAATAGGAATAAGAGAAAGTTGTAGCTTCTCAAAAATTTGCGTTTGAGAAACTTAACAAATCAAGTGCTCATTAATACCAACAAACATCTCAACAGGCACTGATAGACTGGGATGTTATTACGCATGGTGCAACTTTCTCATGAAACAGACAAAGGTACAGCCTACATTCTTGGCAGATACAGTGTGGAATGCATTGTTTTTGCGGAATGAAATGCGTACAACAGACTGAAATCTCATAACTGGGCACTAAAAAATCTTCCATATTCTGCCGATTTTCGACATCAAAATCAACTTTCGATTAATATTTGCATTTAAATTTGCAATGACAGGTTAATCAACCCAATATCCTACAAGAGAACATCAACGGACATACGATATTCAGAACCTCCGCAGGACGTAATACCTGATTTTGATGAGAACTTGACATTACTTCAATTCCTGAATGTATGGTTGTGTGCAAGAGACGCACAAATGAAGCAGTGCCTGGTTTTGGTATTCGAAGTGCAAATCATCAGGCATGGTGGTTTCAAAGAGTGGCTTCCAAGTTCATTCGATCTGACTCCAATTAACTTCATTCTGTGGGAATAATTCAAACAGCAGGTGCATATGACTAATTGTTCAATATTGCAGGACTTTCGCAGACACTATTTGGATGCTTGTGGTAACGTGTCAACCGCTATGCTAAAAAGTGAACTGCGTGAAGTTCAAATAAAGTTCCAAATATGCATTGCAGTTGATAGAGGGAAGTTTGAATATTGAAAATAAAGGTTCATTGTAATAACTATAAGCACACTAATGCGCAGTTTATCCTTTCTGGTTTTATCATTAATGTCTATAAAATATCTTTCCGTACTAAATCAATAATGTTACAACGTTGTCATTCACTTGATTCTCCTATCCCGTACTGCTTTCGAAGGAGGAGCACTAACTCCGCAGTTTTTCATAAAGTGGCGCTGTCTATGTAGTCGTCTAGTAGCACACAGTAACTTTTCTCTAGCTAAACACCACTTTTTCTGTAGCTAAACACGCATTCTTTCGGAATTTAAAAGCTGGAAGGACTTTACTGGGCACTCTGTATTATCCATAATAATTAAGAATTTACATACAGACGGTCACACACACCAGTCTCCTGTATATGTGCATGTGTGAGTTGCTGGTTTTTTTTTCAGATTATTAAATATATTATGATAGTTTCTTTACGCATTCCTTTAATCCCTTATTTAAACATAAATTTAGCCCATTATGATTGATTAATTGCTTAAAGTTAATGCAGTGATCCAATATATTTTCTTTAGTTTTCTTAAGTAAACAGATCTTTTATGAAACCAAAATAAAATCTCGAATTCAGAAAACTTCCATAAGAGGGCTTTCGTCGTATTTTCCCCTATCATGCATCAAATTAATGATAATAATAAAACCATCAATGATTTGATTGCAGATGAAATGTTATGACAAAACTTTAAATCCTGTTAGAGGGAAGATAAATAATAAATAATTATATGGTCACTTTTTTTTTCAAAATGCTGTGAAAATCCAGTAAAAATACAGGGTTAAGATAAAGGATATTTTCAGTTTTTTACTGTCAAATTATAGAAATTATTTGAATGTTTTCTTATTAATCATAAAGTTATCAATTGCTTCACTTATTTTATTTAAAAACTTGTAATTTTTCTTTAAATGAATAGCTCTTCTTTTTCACTTAAACAGCTTAGATATATTTATTTCTGCTTTTTTGGTAAAGATTTATCCGATAAGTGTCAATGAAATTTTGAAATTAAATGATTAATTAAAAGTTTTTATTGCATGGTAATTATTTATTAAAATTTATTTTTAACGCTTAAAAATAAATGTAAAATAAATTATGTCTGTATTTTCATTAATGAAATGGATATTTATTTAACAGTCATTAAGTATTTTGGTATATTAACGAACATGTAACGATTGGAAATGCTAGATTATAATAATGAATAGGAAAAACTATTGTGTGTTCGCGATATTTTTCACCTTTATATGACTTCAAAATCTCTTGAATAATAATTCACACTTGTTTAAATCAACTACAATTTAAGAGCTAAATGCAGTAATTTTAAGACCTTGTCAGAGAGATTATCTGTATTTAATCTTGCTTTAAGACAAATTTATAAATTTAACAAATATGCTACGCTTTTGTAATAAACACGCAACACCTGTTTTTTAGATATTTAAAACACAATATACAAAAAAAAACCCACCATTATTAGATACTGTTTTAGATAGTGTTTAAACATATAAATATACTTATTTATTTAAGCTGTAATGAGTTAAAAGTAATTTGTAATTATTAGATCTCAAAAATACACGAAAATGTAGTTGAATGTTTGGGTGAAGATCCAATTACTAGTATGCTTATTCAGGTGTTATATATATATATATATATGATCATAATAAATGTATAATATAATACCAATAAAATATCGATTTATTGTTCTAATTCTTATACAAAGGAAAACAAAATATATACAAAAATTTTGAAAATATTGCCCATCACATTTAATCACATTTCACTTAACTTTTATTACGACAGATAATATTTTTGTTACAGTGTTTCTTAACATGTGATTCACGTAATTTGGTAAAAAAATAAGTGTTTTTTTTATGTTATAACTTTTACTTAGGACTTATAATCTTTGTAGTATTCCATAAATATTAAATGCGAATACCAGAAAAAGATGTTGCATAAACAATATTAATTTTTCTATACAATATGTTAATATTAATTCAACTTTGTGATAAGATGCATTTCTGATGGAATTATATTTCTTCAATATTTGTCTTTCTATATATCTGGAAAGAATGATTATCTTAGCATTATTGAGCATTCGTGGGTATATTATAATTTTTAAATTATTGCTCTGAAATATCCGAGATACCTGGAAAACATTTATTTTGCTCACTGAATGATCCTTATGTATATAACTAATGTTGCAAACTACAACTGTTAATGTTGAGTTGCAATGATGTAGAAAGCTGTAGACTGGAGTAATTCGTAGTACATGAAAAAGTTTGGAATTTCAATCTGGCGAGTTATACAATCGCTGTTTTGAAAGGTCAAGCAACGCTGGAAGAAGTATATTAATATAGATGGTGAGTATGTAGAGAAGTCTCAATAACAAAAAAAAATTAAGTTTCTGCTATCGCTTATCTTAATGATACTGTGGGTAACTTTAATCTACTTCTAACCATTTTTTGAGGATGATTTGGCTCAGTAGACTGCATTATTAAGATTTAAATGAGGTTACTTGAGGTGAATCAAATTTGACTAGAAGATTAAGATGTTCTTCTTTAAAAATTATAACTCTAATCAGTCATTCCTTGTACATCTTTTCAGTCTGGGACTTTCCAAGGAGGCTTGTCCAAGCCACCCCTTCTTGTCATTGAATTTCAAAGCGTTTTGGGGCTCATGGATCTGGTCTGGTCCATTGGCTAGTTTGGATAGGATTAGCAGCTAAAGCAATAATAAATTTAATCAACTTTCTGAAACCGAGGGAATCATCATTATAAGCTGTAATTTACATCATTATGAACACAAGTGTCAATTAACATGCAGAATAATTTTAATCATGAGTTTCTGCTACTTCTATGTAATAATTAAAACCGAATAATACTTTGTCGTATGTAGTAGAATACGATAATTTATTTTTGAAATTCAAATACTTTCAAACGTTTTTTTGTTTTTTTGTTTTTGATTTGTTTTGTTTTTGTTTTTTGTTTTTGTTTTTTTTTTTTTTCCATTTTTGCTCCATCAAGCAAAAATGCCTAATCCCCATGAATGACAAAGGAATGTCAGCCTTCGAAATTCATGATATCATGCATTTCTTACCTTATATTCATTTCCACTTAAATATTCATCGCTTAAAATGTTTCGTATACTGTATTAGCGATGAATACAATTTATGATGTTGGATTTACATTTTTATGGATGTCTTTGAAAACGCAGATGATTATCAAAGTACATTTCAATTAAAGATTACTCCAAAGTTTTACTCGTCAACTTGTTTATTCTATCAAATGTTAGTAACCTAAAAGTCAATTAGAAGTAAAATATTTATTTGATTTAATAAGACACATGGGACTTCTCTCTCCATCTCTCTCTCTCTCTCTCTCTCTCTTCTATACATAGGTTTGAAATTTTCAAATTCGGTTATTTAAGACAAAACTTTTTTCTAACTTTTCAAAAATTTTGCAATCCATTTCCGATTTTTATGTATCAAACTAGACTTTTTTAAAAATAAATTTCCTTTTTTATTGTTTTATTATATAGCTTTTTTGAAATTTGTAATAACACATGAGACATCATTCAAGTACAATTTAATAGTTTTGGTAAGTAAAGCCTTATATTTGTATGACCGTTTATAATATATATATCAATTGCATTTGCTATATATACTCTTCTCGTATTTATAGTAAGTATTACGGTCATCTAATCAGTATAGGTATCAATGTATTTATAATAGTGTTACGGAGAGTAGTAATAAAATTATTCGTCTAAGAAAATAATTACAGCATACAGACACCAAAAAATAATAATACAGATAATGCTTATGTTTTAATTATTGCTATTCGACTTCTTGCTTAAAAATATTATTCTAAGGAATCTTTTAGAAAATGATCAAAATATTAACAAAAAGGCGATGCAAAACATTTGACAAACAAGCGTAAAAAAAACTCACAAAATTTTTCGTATTTAATGTTGTTCACTAAACAATCAAATTAATGGTTAACTTAACACATGATAAGAATATATATTTCTTTATAAATTCTACATACATCAACTAAGACGTTACTTTACATCATGGTATAACAATTTAAATGAGATAAAGGTTTCCAAGGAAAGAAAGTAGTTTAATATCACTTAATGATCCCTATAAACTTTTTAGGTTTCGGTTATTTAACATTTCAGTAAGTGTAAATTTAAACAGACAGTCTTAGAGATATTGAGTAAAATACTTTTTAAATAACATGACAATTCATGTTAATAACAGTTCTCCTTAAATTTGTGAAAACTATCTAAAGTAAGATTAAATATTTCTCTGTATATTATTGTTATTATGCCTGATTATGTCACTTATTACTAATGACATATATCTTATTTAGAACATCAATTTTTAGAAAAAAAATGTTTTTTGTCTAGCATATTGCACTTAAAGACACTGAAGGGATTGCTTTTCTTATTTTAAATATGTCACTAAAATGAGTTACAAACATTATCTTAATGGTGTACCGCAAATATAATTTAGAACATTATAATTCTATTCTAAAGCTTGAAATTCAATCGACCGGAAAAAAGGAAGGTTGTAATTTTTTTTTCTAAATTCTAGTAAAAAAGGTTTATTAAATTGAATATGAAATCATCTTTGATAAAAGAACTTCACGAATACATTAAAAATGTTAAGTTTTATGTATTTGTTTTTCTTTCCTTTGATGTAGTGACTTTTCACCATATGCATTTCGCTAGCATATGATTAGATGTTCGAAATTCAGGAAGAGATTAATAACATACAAAGTATTTTTACTTCCCGTTACTGAAGAAACCTCTCTTTGCTCATTCATGTTATTTTTGGAAAGGAAAAATTTATAATTTTATATGACAAAGATAACAAATTGAAAATTACAAAGATAACAAATTGAAAATTATTTATTTACTAAGTTTCTTTGTATGAGTTATAAATAATGGCATATTTGTTTAATTACGCTCTATAACAAAAACACGACGCACCAAGAAGTAGTTGTCTGATGGAGACAAAAATTGGTGGATAGGAAAATTATGTACATATTAGAAAATAAGAGTAAAATTTCAGAAAAATTGAATGATTTATTTCAGAATCACATAGTTACAAAGCAACCAGCTCAGTAAGATGTTGACCCATCTCTAGCCTGGAAGCAAGCTGCCACACGAAGTCGCATAGAGTTATAAAACTCCATAACGGTCTCCTGCGGTATTTCTTGCCAAATTTGCTCCAACTGATGGCAAGGTCATCAACATTTCCTGGTAGATGCAGTCGCCTTCCATCATATTACAGACATGCTCGATTGGAGAGAGATTGATATGGCCATAGAAGTGTTTGACAAGTTCTAAGACAGTTCATAGCAATACGTGCCGTATGTGTTTCTAGCATTATCTTACTGAAAAATAAGGTCAGGATACTGCAAAAGGAATGGTAGCAAAACAGATCTCAGAATTTCGTCAATGTTCTGATGTGCTGTAAGTGACGACCAAAGAGGCTATCAAGGAAAATGGCACCCCAGACTAAAACTTTTGGTTGAGGGTCTGTGTGGAGTGCAATAGTGGAACAGGAAAGGGACGCTGGCCTTGGAGTATCCAGACACGTCTTCGACGATCATCAGGACACAGTTGGAAGCGGGATTTGTCGCAAAGCACTATACGTTCCCAGTCAGCATCATTCCAACCTTATCGAGCCAAGCACCACTGTAATCTGGCTCGACAGTGTGCAGGTGTGAGTGGCAGGTGGCGTACGAGGTCGGTACGAGGGTAGATTTCGCTCTATCAGCAGTCTGTGAATGGTCATGGTGGACACTCGCGTGTGGTCGCACGTCTGATGGTTGATAACGAAGAATCAGACGATGTGACATCTGATCTGACAATCCCGATCTGCTGTGGCTCCAGGTCGACCGCTACCAGAATGACACTGAAATCTACCTTTCTCCACTAATTCTTGCCAGCATTTTCTAATGGCCGCATCGTTTCGACCCATATGACGAGCGATTCTCTGACTTCCCAAACTACCTCTTTCAATCCAATGATACGACTTGTTTCAAACTCTCACAGTTGCTCATATTGAGCTTGAATCCTGCAGCGAGGCATTTTTTCAGTCGTTGAAAGATATCCTAAATAACAATGCAACAGAAAATTTGGCCATCCGATTGAGAATCGTTTTTTATATACAACTGCTGATTGCGCAGTTCCGATGCGCTGTAGTCGCAGCTATTCATTCGTTGGACACCAAACTTTAATCATTTGCATGTTCGTTCCAAATGTCTTTGCCTATGAAATTTCATTACAATCGGGCAACTCCTTCTTTGAGCGTCGTATTTTTTGTTTGTTTGTTATAGAGAGTATTTACTTTGTAAAAATTGTTTCAGCATTCCATTTATAGCTAAATTCGTATTTATAATATACAACTTTATTATTCTAAAAAAATTTTGGAATATAATTTTAGCATTCAATAATTTGAATTTTTAACTTTTTCAAAAATTAGGAAGCATTAAAAAGACTTTTTCATAATTTTTCAACCTTTCATAAATTATTAGACTACATTATTTTTCTGTACCTTTCATAAATTTCGGTTTATTACATGTTCCATAATTCTTGAATGTAATATTTTTATATGTTGTAAAGATTTATAAAAGTAATTTTGAAATGTGATTCTTTTTTAAATACATTAAATTTTATTTTGTATGGTAATTATTCTCTCTCAGGAGAATTTCATTAAAAAAAATTTTAATTTAAAATTAATTGAGCTACATTTTTTTAACAAAATGAAATTTTCATACCTAGAGTTATTGACGAAAAATAATTTCTTTGAAAAAAAAAAAAGGTTTTTCTTAACATATTTTATTGAAACAAATATAATTGTTTATTTTGTGTTTACTTAATTTTTGAAACAGAAATTGAAACATACGGAAAAATTAATTTTTAAAATAATATTAACAATTTGGTAATGTAAGTATAGTTTTTATGTGATTTTATTACCAATTTAATAATATCAGGCATATAACTTTTGTAATTGTCTTCTAGAAGGTTATCTCCGAAAAATTCTTCCAAAGTTTGATAATTAAAATAAAGGGTCTTATGAGTTTGGAATCTTCATTTTTGCTCATTTTTTTTTTTTTAATAAATCCACCAATTTTTCAAATTACGCTTCTTGTTACCAGCATTTTGTTTTCTAATCAGCTAATTTTCATTAACGTTACTCATATGTTGCTTTTATAAAAATTAAAATAAAATGAGTGATTTGGGGGAAATGCTGAGTTCCCGTAGCATGTTTACTCTTTTCTTTGTGCGAAAGTAATCGGTTTAATCATTTCATTTCATTTAAAAATGAATAATTATGCATCTTTTGTACAAACTGAATTTTTTTCTGACATTTGATATTTATCTTAGAAATATTTTAGATTTATTCATTTCCTTCTGCTAAATGATAATGCAAAAGTTTTTGAAACAGCATTACTCTATTATTTACTGAATATTCCAACATTAAGAAATTGAATTTATATTCATACAATATCTGTATACTAAACAACATTTATCTTAGATATGCTTATAAAAGAGAAATAAATTGGACCGATATTAAACAAATAATAAATAGGATTTTTATCAGAGTAATTAATTTCTTTTTTACTCCTGCAATCTTCCATTGTTTTCTCTCTTTCAATTTGTAACTACATTATTGAATTTTTTACTTTGAAAGCTCAAATTTTATTAAATAAATAAATATCCTGTTTGACTTTATATCACAGCAATGCAAGACGAAGTCTGTAAGTGATAATTTACTTCATTCTACTTTGTATTCAAGTAAAGATAATTATTGCTAAGACGTTACCACATTCTAATTAATTCCACACCGCGGTTTAAAGAACCAAAGAAATTATTTCTTATTTCTTGAACACAGAAGCTCTATTATTCCTCATGACATATTGTAGGTTCGAACTGGAACTTGATTCGAATATATCAATAGCTTAGAAGTTCATTATCTTTCTGCAGACATCCGTTTCTTAATATAAAAATATGCTTCATGAAAGAAAACTTTTAGGAATTTCATATATTTTATAGTGAAGTTGTAGAAAATTTTTAGTTTATATCTAGTGTATTAAAAAGATAACAGTTGAAAAGAATGAAAATTTATTAATGAAAAGAATTTTTTAAAAAAAAAAAATAAGAACTACAAAAAGAGAAGTAACAAAATAATTGGGTAAATAAAAAAGAAAAGCGCCTTATGATATATTAATGGTAAATACGAGATTTGGCATGGCTCAATTTTTCTTTTAATAGTTATATTCATTACTTAAATAAGAATTGCTAAAATTATAGTATCAATATTAATAACACCAATAATATTGAAAGTCCTATTAGTATAAAATTACCGTAATAACTACATGCCCCATTAAAAATCACATCTCTCTCTCTTTTTCTCTCTGTTACGTAATAAGAATAACCAAAATAAGAACTCACTGTACAAGTAGGAAATATAAGAAAGGCAATACCTTTATTCCATCTATTTTATTCTAACATCCGTATAAACCAGGATAATGTATAAGAATGCATCGCGGTGCAATAAACAACGGAAACGCAACTCACATACACAATAAAAATCGGACTTCTCTCCTTCACTGGAGTTTTTTCTGTGTCGGCTCCTGCTCTACTGGAATTCGTAAATCTAACACTCTTGGTCCATAAGTGCCAAACGGCCCGAAGGAAACGAGACGATTTCTACAGTTGCGAGGCCATAAATATGTGTCTAGATTTGTTTCAGTACGAATAGAAGTGTTATTTTCAGTTCACGATAAGGCAATGTAACAGTGGTACTTGTGTAACGCATAGAAAATGATCCATAAATTTTGGATAGGATATTGGAAGGAAGAAATAACATTCCTATAAATTTAATCAATACATGTTGTGCACAAAAAAAAGGGAAAAAAGAATGTATCTGATTCTAGCTTACTCTTAAGTAGTTTTAAAATTAAAATAAATTCACACAATGCATTTCTACGAGACTACTTTAAAATTAACATCTCCGATTTTTCTTTTGTTAATTGTTTATCAAATTCGCACATAAAAATAACACGTAGGCTTCTGGCAATGGACATTAGAACATCGGTCAAGTGACAGGGATGACACCTGAAATGACATCTTCTATTCAAAAACCCACACATGCCACAGCAGTGTTCGCTAAGTGGCGGATCTTTAGGAGCATCAGGACTTTGAACACATGACTCGACGGGAACAACACTGATGGTAAGGTCACAACCTTGACCACTAATCTCTACAGTCTCTACATCAACTAACAATAGGAATGTATATGACGTTAAAAGAAAATTAAATTTATTATTATTGTTTTGATGAAGAAATGCTGAAAATAATAAGCAATTGCGAAATTTTAAGAACATGGACAATGTTTTAATACATTAATTCAGTATAATCTGAGAAAATTCGAAAATTTTAATTATTTGCAGTTTACCTTCAAAAATAAACATTAAATAATAAAAAAGTTGCAAGTAATAATTTGCTAGTACTTTAATGAAGGAATCACTTTTTACACATAAAACAAACAAATATGTAATTTGTTCTTTCAGAGCAGTTTAAAGATATAAAGTTAAAGGCCTTCATTTATTTTTTAAATATTTTGAGATTTTTAAGCTAATTTGTAATTTTTATACTCAGCGTAAATGCTATTTCTTTGTGTTACTTTTTTATAAAAAAAAAGTAAAAAAGACATTCTCATTATAAAATGTATGTTTAATTTTTGTAAGGCATTTTTTATTACGTATATACAAAATCAATTTCACTTAAGAACGGAAAATAATTGGAAACACTGAAAACAAAAACTTCATAAATTTCTCTATGCGATATTGATTCTATGACAACTACAACACTTATAAAGAAATGAATTTAAATCTAACCAGGTCTAGAGGAAGAGATTACCGAACAATGCAAATTACCTCATCTTCTATAATCCAATTCTATCTTTCAATGCGTTACCTTATTCAACACCAAACGTCTTTTCGTTCCGATCTAAATAATAGCCATCTGCAAAGTTTCCGATAAACAAATCAAATGAGCTGCAAACAGTTCCCCCAGAATTGACAAAAGGAAAATATTCGATGAATCTTTCAGCTACTATTTTCTATTTTTAAGCAAATATTAATCATTATGAATTGGTCAAAAGTTTCCTTCGATCCCATCCATTAAGAAAGTAGTTCTGTATGAAAAATTTTAATGAATTGCACTGCATACTGCAAAAAAATATATCAACAATGTATTTTGAACTAAATTAGCATTATTTTTTTAACTTCAATAAAATGCTTTTATTATGCTGATAAACAATGAAAATAAAAATAATAATAATCATCATCATTGCCTTTAACATTAAAGAATGACGAATACTTCATTTTATATTTAAAAAAATCTAAAAATTTATAATTATATATTACTTGCCCAAACAAAACCTACTTCAGTCTGTCTAAAAAGACATAAAATAATTGGACAGGTTTCAGATAAACGGGCAGAATAAAAAGAAAAGAAAATATGAAAAGTTCCTGAAATTGCAATATGTATTCCATAAGGACTTTTTACATAGCGAAACAAATAACTTCGTATATTCTAATAGTTTATCTTAAAATGTATGATTAAAGAATTAAGAGATTAAGAATAATATATTTTCGTGTTTATCCATTGAATTTTCATTTACAGAATAATTTACTTTTGGCTCTTTATGACATTTAGTTTTTCAGTTACAAAGGAAAAATGAAAAAATAAGTTACAAAATTCGAATTATTACTTCTCTTTGAGTTTTATTTTGTATTAAAATATAAATAATATTTTTTTAAAACTTTACTCTAACAAGTTTCGCATTATTCTGACTGGGACATCTTACATCTTTAAAAACTGAAATACAGGTAAATCAAGCATAAAATAATCAGCAGTAGATGCTACGTTCTATTATATGCATATATTCGTTTTCAAATTAAACGTAAAAAAATATATAATCTATAAACATTTTCTAAATAAAACATATATTTAAAAGTTCAAATTATTTTCAAATAAATTAACAAAAACTTTTAATAGGAAGTATCTCAGTGTAAAAAAGAAATCATTATTTTTTTAAACTTTTAAAATTTTTCCCATGTGATACCGTCAAAATTGAACCAACTATTTATAAATACAAAAATGCTATGTACAAGGAAAAATTTCTTTTCTTTTTTACTATTATTTTTATTTTATTTTCCAAACTTGAATACATTCGTAGAGTATTCAATCACATAGCAAAATTCAGTTACATTAGTTTATAAGGTACAAGAAAAATATATAAGACACAAATATTCAGTAAGTATGTGAAATAAAAAAAAAAATTATATGCAGGAGTTTCAATTACTCTTCAGGCACCAGATGGCGACAAAATGATGTTCCACTCCGCATACAAAAAAATTATTCTAAGTATTTGATATCGAACTATCGAAGCTTAGATGCCGGGGGTAGAGTGTATGGTCAAGTGGGAAGCTCGTCATTTGTTGGGGTTTAGAATTCAGTGTCAGTTAGCTGTCGTTTGAGACGGACAGAATCTGAAAGCCGACAACGTTGTGAATAAACAAATACTGTAATAGAATACATTATTTTTTTCAACTATCAGTAGGATATATGGGATAGTCATTTAAACTAAATACTATAGGTGTCATTCTTTCGAAATATTTTTTTAATAAAATTAAACTTCTTTAATTTGTCTTTGAAGTCAGTATGTCCTCAAATATTTGTGTAAATTTATTAATACTAATACAGCATTACAAATACAGGCATAAGAAAATATTTTTAAGTTTTAAATGTCTCAAGTCAATCATATAACAAATTATATTTCACAATTGCGACAAGCTTTTAGAAAATGGGAACATTTTACACAAATTGATAAGAATTATTATTAAGATTTGTCATGCTATTAAGATTCAGTGTAGCATGAAATTGTTTTCATAAAAAAAAATATCTCACTACATTTTAATGAAAAATAGCTACAAAAGTTAGTCCTATATTTGGTTTGAATAAATTTAAGTTATATGTTTCCTTCCAATTGTTTCGAAAAATATTTCCGAAAGTTAAAACGAATCGAGTTTAGCTTTGTTTCCAGTAATCCATTAAGTATACATTTCAATAATTTATCACTAAACTGCACGCTTGAGCATACATACACATATTAAAAGTTTCTCCTGTTAGAAATTAACGTTCCTGATTAAAATATTAATATCCCTCATTTTAAAGCACACAAAAAGGAAACAAAATCCATAAAACAAATATTTATACTAACAGCTACAAATATACAACTAAAAGGCTTATAAACTGATAAGTTATTCACTGGCTCCTGTGGCTAAGTTTATTACAGGCCATAAATCTCTTTCCGATATTGTTACAAGGACGTTTTTAGATTTTTTTAAATTATGAAATTTTGATACTCTGTTCGAAATGCATTCATAGCTACTCACTTTAAAATTATTAAATATTGAACACAAAATTATACAAGTAATTAACTATTTGCTTGAACCAACTACAAAACACAAATATTTGTCGGAACTAAGCTTGATAGTAAGTGAGCAAAATGAATTTTCCGGTGTGTACAAACAAATCTTTAAATGGTAATAAATATACAGATATTAATTATTTAAAGATGCCTCCACTTTGGTGAGAGTTAAATATTAATTTGAATGTTTTAGAGACCATGATCTCCGTATTTTAAAATAATTAACTGTTCCTTTTTAAAATTAATTATGACATGAAAAATTTAAAGATTGGCAGGAAATGAGGATGAGAAGATATTATAAATACAAGGTGAACAATTGTTTTTAGAAAATGGGAAGTATTTATCTATTTTTCAGGTTTTAAAAATGTTTTTGAAATATACAGTTTTGATAGAATACACCATTCAATTACATTTATGGTATTATTAAATAGATTTTTCTGAATTTTATAATATACTATGTGCGCTATTTATAATAATTCTTCCAATTGTTAAAATCTTTAACAAGATTTTGAAATATACTGAAACACAAAAGCAATATATATATATATATATCGAGCTATCTATCCTGTTGTAAAATTTAGATTCTCAAATTGGAATTTCATTCCTGAATTAATATTTAATTTATTTTCCATTCAAATAAGAATGAATAATAAAAAAAATTGCAAACACTGTTAAATTTTATAAAAGTTTTTTCCACTAATTCTTACAGTATTGCAGTTTGAATCACATATTCATTTTATGAAGGACCATAATGTCAGTTTTATCATCAACTGAAGATATTATGACTAGCGCCAGCCAGCTTTAAGTTTCGACAGTATTAAAATTCAGATTGCTTTTTCTAAAAAAAAATTCTTTGTTCCACATTGATATTTGGAAGAAGAGGGCAAGATATGAAATAGAAACCTAATTTTACTCTTATTCCTGAAAATAATGCATATCACGAAGAATTTCAGAAACTGTGCGTCTATATGCTTCTACTCAAGAACTGAAGAACTGATTCCATGAACTGTTTGTAGAATATTCCAAGAATAAATTCTTCTATCATACGTGAAATAGAATAGAATGCTATCAGGAAAAAAAGCATTTTGCCAGCAATCTTCATATTTCAGAAGTTTCATGTGAGTACAAGGTACAATTGAATTTATACTTGTTTTGTGTTACGCATTGTCATTACTCCGATTTTTCGATATTATAGTTTGTCATTTTTATTTTTGTATATAAAAATATTAGACATCTTCATTGAAATAATTTAATGATTATCTGTTTAGAATTACTTGAATCTGAAACTACAATTAATATGAAGAATGAAAATTTTGTGATTCGCAAAAGTTTAATATTGCTTTATTTTATAATTCCCTTTTATTTTGAATGTATGTAAATAAAAAGTCTCTTTCCATTAATTTTCAAAGGACTTCCAGCATGATGATTTCTGAAGTTTCTGCCTATTTATATATCCTGTTTAAAAGAGCAATCCTTATTATACAAAATAAGGCGTGGTATTTAAAATAAAAATGCAATCCATAATTAAATTTACGTATCCTTCAATTGCATTAAAGACAGGCAAATACTAATTATATATCTGAAATGTAAATAAACTATTTTTTTTTTTTTTTTTTTGTATTTAGAGTCATAAATAGTAAATTATAATATTTTCTAATAAAAGTGAAATTCTGCTATTTAAATTAATTTTACGGTAAAGGAGGGAAAATTAGTAAACATTTCGAATGAAGAACTCTATAATCACCTTCATAACATTATTCTACTGAAATAAATGGGAAAAAACGAATACTTGATTCCAAAGAAGAGTTATTCCGAACAATATCGGTCGCTTAAACATTTAGTCATTACTGATTAAACAGAGATGATGCGAGTCCCGTATAGAATAACTCTCTCAGCACTTTACTCCATTTCCCAAAAGCAGTCAGACAAAGGAAGTTGTTAGGAAATTATCTCTCGTCCATGAGATGCGGGCTTATGCCAACGAAACAATCCTGCATCGCCTCTCTCGAGAAAATGTCTTTTCGTGACTTTTCTACATCCACGAAACTCGCTTTGTCTCTAGAGATAGTACCCAAGTATTCTTTCTCTCCGACCATCAGAATTCCTTTGTTGAGGTGAAAAGTGAGCTAAGTTATAAGTGTACCTTATTTGTTGTAAAGTTTTTAAGTTCAAGATTGGCTTAATGCATACTATTTTAATAAAGTAAATTGATATAATCAATAATAATAATAATAATTCATTTTCATTATTTTCTTGAATGAAAATGTCCGGTTTAGTGTGAACAATATGCTGCGTGTCATGTTATAATGCTTAACGAATCTGATTCATTTGCAAAAAAATTAGTTTTTTTTTAAAAAAAACTTCTTATTAAATTATAATTTCATTTCATTTTAAAATAAGTCTTTTTATATCAATAATCTCTGCTTGAACAGCAAAAATGAAGGAGCAATTTTAAAATGTAAAATACTGACGAGAATATTTTAAATTAAAATTTAAGTTCAACAAAAGCTTTAAACTTAAGAGAAATTCTATAATATACTATATATTATTGAGAAAAGTATAATGAAAAACCTGTAAAATCTGTTCATTATTTGTTATCGATATTCATACAATTTAAAGTTCTAATATTTTGTTCTTTATTTGATAAAATAAATATTTAATGTTAAGAAATAGTTATATTCAAACTACTAAAAGAAATAAAATAGACAAAGGAAAAAAAGAGGTATATTTAAACTATTGAAATTTCTAAGTATTGTAAAATTTTCAGAAAATAATTAAATATATGTTTAATAATAATTTATTTTTGGGGAAATAAATCAATATATAACTGTTTAAAAGCATTTTAAGGAACACCATAGTTACTAATTTAGTAATAAAGCTGTCAAAAAGAAACCTGTTTCTTAACATAAAAATTATTATTCAAAATGTTACATCTGAAAAATATATTTATGTATTATAAGAATATATATATACTTTTGATATAAGAATCAATTACTATATTTTTGTTGCTGAATATTATTTCCCTTCAAATGTAGCAAAACCACATCCAATATTTTCACAAAACTTTTACACTAAATAATAATTAAATTTTTATTTGTACAACCATGTAAAACTATATCCTTCCAATATATATCCGAAATAATTTTGATATATTTAAAAAGTGCATTTTTAGTTCCAATAAAATTATAGAAATGCTACCGTTATCCATAAGAAGTATGTGTTTTGGGTCTATAATATCTTAAGTTATATTCCATGAATTAAATTTTATTATCTTAATTTTATCTTTAAAGTCTACATATATAAATTTAGATACACATGTATTGAATCAGGCAGGAAATAATTCGCTCCATAACATGTTGCAGAATTCACGCTGCTTGAGGATACCCTACTATTAAAATATTTCAGACTTGTTTTTTTTTTTTTTTTTTTTTTTTTCGAAATAATTATAAGTCGACCGCAGACATAATATATTTTTAGTTCAAACTAATTTTGTTACAGTCTTAATAAGTAAGAATATGAGATAGTACGATTGCATGAAGGCCGATGTACATTCCTTCGGATTCCGAGTTATATCAGTCATATAGTCGCATATATCATTTACATCGTTTCACTTTGCTGATGGAATCTTGTACAAGTAAGGTACAGGACAAGTTGGTTCAGGGAGAGCTAAATGAACTTGAAGTAAGGAAGATGGAATAATCATATCACAAGCACGAAGCTCAACATCTGCAATGATTTTGGATAGTGATAACCTCTTCGCTTCATCCTGTAAGTCTCTAATCCATAAGAAAACGGCAACATGTTTCTCGATTGTTTGCACGACAACGATTACGAAGATTCTACTTGACACCAAAGTAACGTCGCCAGAAAACGTAACTGATGTTCATAAAAATTGTAGCATAGAACTGTGCTGAGTAGCAGTGGGTTATCTTTATTGATGATTCTCGCTTTTGCCTTAGTGAGGATGCTAACTCCAGCAGTATGTAAAGGCAAAGCTGTCAGCACCACGATGGAAGATTTGTTGTCACATACAGACAGTAGAGTATAATGATACAGGGTACAATTCTGCATGATGCTCGATCACCGTTGATCTTCATCAGAGCCATTTTGATGAACCAAATGTAAGTAAGTGAGGTCCTTCTACCGGTGACCATTATTTTTCTGAATGTCTATTCAAGTCCTTAATTTATATCGCTCTACCCCTACCCCCGTATTCTTACCTATACCATATTAAGTGCTTAACTTGCAACCTTAGATGCAATGCCATAACCAACAGCTACGCCACATCCTTTTGATCAAAGAAAACTTTTCGCATTCGATAAGCCGCTATATTAAGACTCCAATGCTACCACGAAATTTGAATCATTTACTTACCAAAAAAACACTCTGAATAGAATAAATTGTGTCATGTCACCATTTAGAACATATTCTGGGATGTGTGACAGAATATATTAGAAATATTGATGTCCCTACATCCTAATGAGAGTTCTAATAATTTCGCCTTTTAACTAATAACTTTTAAAACCTCATGATCGGTCATTAATTATAACATGTTATTAGAAATACTTCAAATAGCATTTCAAATAGACTATTCTATCTGGGTGCAACTTATTTTCTGAAGAAGGAATTTGAAAGAAGGCCATATATGTGTGTATGTGTGTGTGTGTGTGTGTAATCTGACTCTTTGTGCTGAATAAGACAATTTTGTAGACTTGAAGACATAGGGATTTTGATCGTTTTTTCGCTACATTTAAGTTACTTAGAACGTATTTTGATAAGTAGAAACTACATTTTAAATTAATTGTATTATTTGCTATAGCAAACTCTCAGAAAAACCGTTTCATTTTATATTAGGAAAATTAGACAAAAACTGCAAGTATTAAAAGTAAGATTTTGTACTCAGTATAGGAAATCGAAACTTATTAAAGAACTTAAAGGAAAAAAAACTACACGTAATTCAAAAATTTTATTTCATAATTCTTACAAACTTAAAATAATATACGTTTCGTTGTTTACTATATTCATTTTTATATCATAAGTAACTGCTTGATTTTTACATACATATATCAGTTATTAGTATAATGAATTTTTTTAACTATTTGTTTACAGTTGCTTAGATTTACTTTGAAAATAAGGATTTTTATTAAAATGAGAGGAGATTAATATAAATAAAGTAAAGAATTAGTTTGTAACGCATGTTTAAAATACAAAAACATTTGAATTTAATATTTACATATAAGAAAATTAACCTCTTTAAATTGAAAAACTGATTGAAAATTGTATGATCTTTCAAAGCTCAAATATACAAATAATATTGAATAATTACTAGATAATCAGCAGCAGAATCGCAAATCCATACGTACAAAATTTTCAACTTTCTTTATTATGGCCAATATTTCTATTTTTGTAGGAAACAGTAACATTAAAAATTATGAAAAACATGTTTTATTCTAAATAAAATAAGTGTTCCCATCCTATTGGGAATGAATGAATTTATGAAATATAATGTACGAAATTCTAGAAATAATGCTCTAATTACTTTAATTCCACCCAGTGTTAATAGATGGCAGTAGATGCATTACTCATTAAACATAAAATGGTTTCCTCTAGTTAAGTACGTAATTCCTGTAGAGTAATTAAAAGAGAATATTTACTATTAAAAAAAAGAGTAAAAAAAAAAACAAGTGATTTTTAAAACAAGTGATATTTTCAGTACAACATTCAGAATTTACATATTCGAATACAGTTAGTTTTGAATTGCAGTTAGTAACATTTTAAAATGAATTGGGGTAAAGGATTTAGAAATTAAATTACAAATAATGATGACATCCAAAAAACAAGAATAAATATTTTGTTCAGTGCACGACTATGTTGAGTATCAAAATGAAAGAATATGTATGCGCAGTAGTATGAGTTTAAAAAAAGTAACTCACAAAATATCTGTTTTGTTTATTGCCTGCATACAATAGTGTAAATCCTATAAATTCTTTCCATCTACTGCGCTAGAAAAAATTGGGATGAGCTTAAAATTGTAATCTTATGAATCACAATAGTTTACAAAGATAAAGTTTGTGTTATATTGATATCTGCATACCTTTGAGTTTTGGATTTTCGAAATATTTGATAAATAAATTTAATGAAAAATACAGAATTTGACAATATGTTTCATTTAAATGTAAATAAATGTAATCTTCTAATATAATAACTTTTTTGTGATTTATTGAAATAACTTTAGGTTGATAGAAATATCAAAAGATAATAATAATAATAATTATATATATATATATATAAATGAGTTAAAATATAATTCGTTTTAATTAAGGGTTTAATACTTACATTTCTCAAAATGTTGAAAATATTTAAATTCTGATGGGACTGTTTCAGCTGAATTTCAATTAATCCTATTTTGTTTATCAGTGCTTTGGACACTTATTCCAGGAGCTATATATTAAATTTCATTATTAAGCTCAATAACTAAATATAACAAGAAGTCCTTTCTGACTATTGAATCAAGTTTCTACTTATATTTTAGAAATATATATCTAATATGTTAAGATCAATACATTTATTAAGCTTGATAATTTTTCTCTATAAAATTTAGTTAAAATTTCGAAAATTCTATAAGGTTAAAAAAAGCAATACAACTCATTAAGTGTCTGAAACATACCAACTGATGCATAATATTTTGAGTCGAAACATGTTCCCATTTGAAGCTTCTTGTCTCATTTTAGAATTATTCGTTATCAGATTTGTTAGCCAAAACTCATTACCACTAGGTATTTTTGAAAAATGTCAGATTTCGTAAGTTATGAAAGATTCAATATTCTGTAAGCAGCTTTCTGAAATTATGATTTTAAAAATAATTATCTGATAAATAACATGTATTTTTTCATGTGAACTCCTATTGTGAATATTAATATCGACTGCTGTAATTGAGATAGGACAGCCTTCATTGGTGTGCTTTGGACATTCAAAGGATGAATAAAATTTAGATGTATTTCTCCTTAATGCGGTTTGCAGATGTGAAATGCATCAAAAATATCATTTTTCTTTTTCCACAATGGGACATTAATAGGAGTAAAACAAAACAAACTAACACTTTCTATTTTTCTATTGAATCTTTAAAAACAGCCTCGTTATTACAGATACCTAATCATACACGTTCACACTATTGGGAACACTTGGCGAGTACTTGGACACCTTTTATATATATAAGAAAAACTGGTCCCCAAGTTTAGTGAAGAGAAAAAAGCAAAAAAACCAAACATTATGAGTAATTCTGAATTTCCTAGACCTTAGTTTACGAAATGTGATAAATCTCGTTTGTCTTTAGTATAAGGAAACCTTTTTAAGTCTTTGAAACATGAATTTATGATACTGTATTCGAAAATTAATTTATAATCTGTAATGTCCAAGTAATTAAGCGAATAAAAATAAAATTTATACACGTAAGCGGTTTGTCCAGAAACCTACATTATAATCATAGTTTGCATAGAAACAAAGCTCTCCTGCGAGAGAAGGAAATGCATTATCGAGTTAACGGTATTCATAAATAATCCTAAAATGTGTACAATCCCCTGAACTTTATTATTTGAAACACTTATTCTTTTATGTAGCATAAAATTTATTTAAATACATAAATCAAATGTATTCTTATTGTGAGGAATTGCTGCCTGTAGGAACAAAAATAATAGTATTAACAGTATAATAAATCTTAGGGTTAATAGCACATATCTGAAACTATAAAAGAGAAGTGTAAATATGTGAAATATTTTGCAGCTCTAAAAATTGTTTCATTTTCTTTAGATTAAATACTTTGAGATAAGATTATAGTTAATAATGTCTCTTTTTTAAACTAAATTGATTTGCAAGTTTACAAGAGTATGTATAAATTGATGCTAATATATATTTTAAATGAATATATATATATATATATATATTATATGTTTATCAGAAAATTTCATTCTTACGACTTTGTGAGTAAAACTTTCTTTAAATATCGTTTTCAATTTTTTCTCCACATTGCTCATTTTCTATGACAGTTACCTAATTTTAAATTTATGAAAACATATCACATATTTTTTTATCTCTCCATTAAAATAATTTATTTTTTATGGTTGTTAATGATTTTTACAGCTCCTATGTGAATGGTTATCCACTGATTTTAAGAAAGTGAAATCAATTTAACTGAGAACTTTCTAAAAAATCGAATCACATTTTTGAAAATAAATGATTTTTAATTACTGATTAAATTCTTGTCATTTTACTATTACATTTTTGAATGTGAAATTAACATCCTAATCCTGTTCCTATCAAAACTCTTATAGAAGATACAGATATCTTCAAAACGATTCCTGAGTTTGTTCGTGGAATAATAAAATCGATCGCGGAATATCAAAAATCTAAAACTGACGAGGAAAATTCAAAATTTGATTTTGAACGGACTAGGCTAGCTCGATTAGAGAAAGAGTTAGAACTCGAAAAGTTAAGGTTACAAACCGTTAGCGAAAATATAAATGATGTTTCTATAAATAATGAATAAAAATATAATTAATAAATATAAAATATAAATAATGAATACACTGTAAACAATCTTGAAAATTTGATTTTCATTTTTTTATTTTTTTTTATTTCATTTGTTTGACCATTACCTGAGACTCCTGAGGTTTTACATTTATTTTTTCAGTCGCTTGAAAAAGCGTTTAGCACTAACAATGTGCCGGCTCATTTGAAATCGGAAGTACTTATCAATATTTTAGGAGATAAATGTGACTTTGTTTTAACTTATGCTACGGAACAAAAAATAGCCGATTATGAAAAATTAAACCATTATTGTTAAAGGAATTTCAACTGACAGCTTTAACCGAAAGCTTAGGTAATTTTAAAAATGCTCATACAGATCCAAACGAATCACGCGTTCAATTTGCTTCACGTTTGAGTGCAAATTTTGATTATGATTGTCGCCTACAGGAAGTCGATGATTTTAAAAATTTATGTGACTTTATTGTTTCCGATAAATTATATGAAACACTAGACTTAAGAACACGAGAACATATTAGCATTCGAGGAGGTCAAAATTTTTTCAAGCCTAAGGAATCAGGTAGAGAATGTGATTTGTTTTTGAGTCTCGTCGAAAATCCGTTAAATGAAACCCGTAACACGCGAATTGAAAACGCAGAGAACAAACTATTCAGTAATAATAAACATCAGCCTAAGAGAACGCAATTAAATTCTAATGAATCTGTTCGCAGCCATATTAATCATAATAATAGACCCGAACGTAGTTGTTATGTGTGTGGGCAAAAGGAGATCAATTTCATTTTGCTCGTAATTGCTCGAAACGCATCCAAAGAAAACGAAATTTCATTATTGAAAACTTCATCCGAATTAAAAGACATGTCTGTCAACACGGTGAGAAACCAGTTGGAATATATTGATTTAATTATAGATGGGAAGAAAGTAAAATGCTTAAAAGATTCTGTTAGTGGAACTAATAATTTTAAATAAATCTCTCTTTCCTGAAAAATCATCCGGTGGATCCATAGAAATTAAAAGTTGTTTTGGAAATATTGTAGAAGCCGAAACTGCTTATTATAACTTTTCCTTAAATGGAAATCGGAACATAGAATTATGTGCGGTGGTCTGTCAACAGTTAGTAGAAGAAGCAATTTTTCCCTCTGCATGCTTAGAGTTATTACCAAATTCACCCACAACTGGGGATCGGATTATTACGCAGTGCAACTCTTCCCCCTCGGGTGAAAGGTTTTTTTTTTTTTTATTTATTTATTTATTTATTTATTTTTTATTTCAGCGGGAGTGACTGAAGAGATAGATTTATTCCACATTGCTAAGAAGGGACTACGTAATACTGTTTCTTATTTGGTCATGAATTATTGCCTTAATGGAAAGCCTCGTAGCACTGAAATAAAAAGGAATATTACATTGATAGATGAAACCACAGTTTCGCAACGATCCAGGAAAGTTTCGTTTGCAGAACAAAAAAATAATTGATAATCAAATTGATGAGTGGTTAAAAAATGGAATAATTAAACATTCGTGTTCAAATTATGCGTCACCGATTGTTTTGACTAAAAAGAAAGACGGTTCTTCGCCTTTGTGCATAGATTTTAGGCAGTTGAATAAAAAAGTTATTGAAGATTCATTTCCTATGCCTCAAATAGAAGAAGTTTTAGATCATTTCAGAGAAGCTAAAGTTTTCTCAACGATTGACTTAAAAAACGGATTTTTGTCATGTTGCCATTGAGGAAAAATGTACAAAATAATTAGCTTTTTTAACACATTCCGGTTTATGTGAATTTTTGAGAGCTCCTTTCGGAACTTTCGACGTCACCAAGTGTATTTCAGAGAATTATTTATCATATATTTAGGAATTTAATGTGAGAGAATATTGTTGTAATTTATGTAGATGATTTTATTATACCGGCTCGTAATGAAGAAAGTGTAGAGAAATTGAAACTCGTTTCAGAAATAGCCTAAAAATATGGATTAGAGATTAATTTTAAGAAATGCCAATTCTTAAAAAGAAAAATAGAATTTTTGGTATATGTTATAGAAGAGGGTACAATTCGCCCTTCTCTGAATAAAACACTAGCTGTTCAAAATTTCCCAGAGCCCAAAAATCTTAAAGGAATTTAAGGTTTCTTGGTTCTGAAGGGATACTTCTAAAAGTTTATCGCCAATTATTCAAAAATAGCTAAACCTTTTAATGATCTTTTCAGCAATGAAGCAGAATTTATATTTGGACTGGAACAAAAACAATCCCTTTAGAAACTTAAGGAAATATTGTCGACCATCCCTGTGCTTCGAATTTTCAAACACGGCACACGATTGGAATTACACACGGACACCAGTAGCCATGATTACGGTGCTGTCCTACTACAAGATTTTGGAGTTGGGCAATTACACCCTATTCATTTCATGAGTAAGAAGACGACTCCCCAACAAGAAAAATTATGTAGTTACGAACTGGAAGTCTTGGCTATAGTTAGAAGCTCTCAAGTTATAGTTAGAAGCCTTCCAAAAGACGATGTTTAAGAAAGATTTGACCCCTACAGTTGCGAGATGGGCCCTATTCCTAGACGAATTCCAAAGTGGTGCATAGACCTGGTCAACAAACGAACCACATCTGCGCATTGAGCAGAAATGTTATGATGGTTACCTGTTCTCAAGGATAAATTACAGCGATGATTGCAGCAGCGCAAAATAGAGACGAACGTCTCAAACTACTCAAACTCCTAGTCGAGCAAGGACTGAAGGAAGAACTCGTGATAAAGAACGACATACAGTACAAATGCGACAGTGGTCGAGAATTACTTGTAGTACCCGAGGCACTGGAATCTGAAATCATTCGTGATGTGCATAGCAAAGGTCACTTCGCAGTGTCTAAAACGGAGGATCTGTCGAAGAGGGACTTTTATATTCCTAACCTCAAAAGGCAAATAGTAAAAATCATCGCAAACTGTGTACAATGCATTTTATGTGAAAGACAACGTGGGAAAAATGAAGGTTTACTGAATCCTATATCTAAAGAGTGCGTACCTTTAAGTACGTATCATGTCGACTTTGTTGGACCGTTGTTATCCACGAACAAGAATTATAATCACGTTTTGACTATCATCGATGCATTTACCAAATTTGTATGGTTGTATCCAGTAAAGTCAACTTCAACACAAGATGCATTTAAGAAACTGAGACTATAGCAAGTAACTTTTGGAAATCCCTCCAGAGTTATCACCGATAGAGGTTCGACTTTCATCTCTAAAGAATTCGAAGGGTACTGCATTCAAGAGAAAATCCATCATGTTTTGATCACAGCTGATGTTCCTAGAGGAAATGGACAGGTTGAAAGAATCCACAAGACTTTGATTCCAATACTGGCAAAATTGTCTTTGGAAGATCCAACGAAGTAGTACAATTATGTTGCAGATGTACAAAGGATCTTGAACAGTACTACGTGCAGAAGTACAAAGAATACACCTTTTGAGCTCCTCGCCTGGTGTCAAAATGCGAAATCGAGAGGATCTGAAGATTATAGAAATTCTCGAGAAAGAAGAAACAGATGTGTTGAAATAGGAACGGGAAGAAATCAGAGATGAAGCAAAAAAGAATATCCTGAGGATACAAGAAGAGAACAGAAAGTCATACAACAAGAGAAGAAAGAAAGCACGAGTATACAATGTAAACGACTTAGTAGCCATACAGCGCACTCAATTTGGAAGTGGTCTAAAGCTTAGACCCAAGTTTTTTGGTCCATACCGAATTACGGCAACCAAGGGAAAAGACCGGTACGAAGTGGAAAATTTAGGATACCACGAAAGTCCTGGTCACACCTCTTCAGCTGCCGACCACATGAAGCCTTGGTCCTCCGACCTAAGTCTTAAAGATTTCATGCACCATATTATGTTTTTCTGTGTTTGTCTTTTTTGTATTGCAGGTAGCATCGTACGTTGAAAGAGCGAAAAAGGTTTTGAGGACAAAACTATTGTCAAGAGTGGCCGAGTAGTAGGATAGAGCGAGCGTTGAACACTTGATGGCGCTGTGATCAGAGGCGATCAGCTGCTGCTCTTGCTTGTGCGTAGAAAGAGAGAGAGCTCCAGGGAACGAGAAGGTGTGTTCGACCGCGTGGATGCGAGAAAAAACAGTTGAGTAAACATTTGTGCTGATACTACGCAAAGGCAGTAACATCTACCGGTGATGCAGTACATGTAATACATCAATGTGTATCCTGTTATTCCGAACATTAAACTATTTTATACTAATTTCAGTTGTTCTTTGTGTAAGAAGAAGTTTAATTCCTGTGACCCCTACACACACACATTTATATATACATATATATATATATATATATATACACTTATATATGTGTGTGCTGATAGATACATGATTCTCACGCATCATGAAACAAAAGGATTTAATTTGGCATAGTTCCTCTTGGACACTTTGATTCTAAACATGAAAAACCAGTAGAGGGATATTGGATGGTTGACCTTTAGAAGTGTGAAATGCAATTTATGGAGGAAAAGGTGCTTTCTCCCTCTTTGTGTTTGTACTGTATCCGTCCTGGCAACACATTTAAATAAGTTTTTTTCAATTGGGCTCAGTGACCCTCACACAATATTTCCCTTTTCCACACGCACTCACATGGACGCATTCACACAAAGACATATCACTATCCCAATTCGCATAAGAAACACCTACATTCATAAATAAAATCAAACTTGAAAGGATTGGGACACCACTGTCCACCTCCTCTAGTTATGTAGAAATATGTAAATATTAACTTAAATTTTCTTATTAAATAAACTAATTCAGTGCACAAAATGATTGTTTTTTATATGAGGGTTAATTTTCTTAGGTCTAATTCTCTATTCTCATCTATGATTGCAGCCTTTTCTTTCACAATATGATAATTTCTTTTAGCCTAATTAATTAATAAATATATAAATCTCGAAATCATTAGTTTAAAATTAATATTATAACTAAGAGAAAAGGATTTGTATCAATATTATGAATCAGTTATATAGAGTTCGATTAATTATATGCTACCTTAACAAATATGATTTATTATTTTTCTTTTTTTTTTCTTGTATCAGTAAGAAAAAGGCCCCAATGCTTTATTTTATAAAGTAATGCATTCAAAAATAATTTTTTCTTCTGTGGCAACAGGTAGTGGAACAAAATACCGTGTCAAATTTAAGTTGCAAATCACGTTCGATGCTTAGAGTCCCTATTCATAATAATACAATTGATTTGAAGAAGAGAAAGCGGCAGTATGTGCATATTAGATTAATTCTTATTTTTTCTGAAACGATCAAATATATTAAAATGAATGTATTTCAAAATCTGCTATAAAACAATATGTATCAGAAGAATGAAACCCACTTATTGATTTAAGGCACAAGTTAATCCGAATATTTATACAACGGCATTGCATCAAATGATGCTTTCTTAAAATTAATTCCAAATCGAAAATAAGTGAATGATTCCCCTATAGTTTTCAACACTTTATTGTACTTCATTTTCCTGAAAGCAGTCAATCAAAGAAAGTTGTTACCAAATTATTTCTTGCTGAGATACCCTTTATCGCCGAAGTAATCCTCTGAGGGGAAATAAAGATGCATTTTAATGACTTTTCTACAACTTCATCGCATCTGCACACTCTCAACGGACATCGCATTGCTACTGTTGAATGCAATCACGAAATGGATTATAGATGAAAGCGCATTTTGTGTTGAGTGCTTTTAAAAGACATGATATGGCATAAGAGTTGTATTGAGATTGAATGCATATATGGTATCACAAATGGTAGCCTTGTATTAACTGAAAAGCTGTTAATTCAACATTATTCCTTGGAACAAAATGAGAGTTTTACTAGAGTGAAAGCGTAATTTCTTATGACATTTGGAATTTGTTTTTGATTTTTACCTCAAATAACTAATGCTACCCGTTTTTCTATTTATTTTGCTTAATGTTTTTCATTCTTTTTTTTTTTTTTTTTTTGGTAAGCAATTTTTTTCATTGCTCCTCAAACAGCTCGATCAAACTTTTGAATGAATATTCAAAGAAAATTTTAAGAAGAAATGTTTGCAATTATGACTAATATATGAAATTTTAGGTGTTTAAAAGGAACATGGGTTTTAATTTTAAAGCAGTAGGTCGTAATATAACTTGCTAGCCATATTGCATTGTAATAACTGAATCAAAAATAAACGACAGAAACAACTTATTTTCAAACAAAAGTAATTTATGAACGCAAGGCTAAAAATTTAATATAACACTTAATTTCGTTGAAGACTTTGCACTACTAAATTTGATTTTTTTAAAAAAAAATATACTACTAATGTGGTTATATGGGAAAAAATCTTTATAATTCATTAAAAAAAAGTGTTTCTTTTTTACTTTGAATGCATATTAATTTTGAATCATATTACATAAATTAAGTAAGTGATAAATAAGTTTGTAAAAATATAAATAAGCATAAATGTATTTGCTTATTGTAAAATTTCGGACTTCTTTTTTTTTTTTGTTTTTGTTTTAAAGATTGATAATTATTTAGAAGCACAAAAATACACATCATCTTATTGGTTCTTTAAATAACAGCATATAAATTCCTTAACAATATTTAAAAATTAATAAAACTGTATAAAATATTGTAAAAGAGTTTCTTTTGTAATATTAATATTTAAATACAGAAATATGTCAGAAAGAAAACTTGTTTAGAGAAATTATTTAGCTAGCACACTTTTAAAATTCCAAGACTCTAATTCCAAGACCAATTTAACATTTTACATTAATGTGACTTTCCTAACAGATTTCAAAATGCCAAAGTCATTCAAAACTATGTACATTTATAGATATTATTTACTTCAATAAAACTAATGCTGTCGGAAGGATTACTTTTTGTAAAAAAGTGCTGAGATCCTTAAGAATATTTTGCAGATTTTTCGAGAGAAAAAATCATATTATCAATAATTATTTCCATTAACATCGGACGCTTAACAGAACTGAAAAATAAGAAAATTAAGTAAAATACATCTATAAAACAGCTACAAAAATAAGAGATTAGTATGCAAGTTTAAACAAAGTATTGTACAATTAAAAGTAACCATATCAAAATATCTAAAAAGAAAATGCATGAATTAAAAAACAGTACCAAAAAAGAAATTTTCATTTTACGCATTCTAGCCACAAAGAGATATTAGGCTAATGTGTCAACAAATAAAGTTATAAATTAAGGTTACGTGACTCCAAGGCAAGTTTGCAGAGGTTCAGTTATTTAACTGAAAAATTCAGAAAGATTCAATTTCATTTAACTATGTAATTAGTCGTCTTTCAATGCGGATTTACGGATGATTTCTGCTCAACTTTCAATGTTTATTTCAATAGTAAGTCCTGTATTTTCCTTTTCATAAAAAGTGAATCAAATTGACTTGAGTGTTGATGAATTATTAAAAGAAAGGAAATATTATCCCGTAAGAGAATACCAATATTTATTTTGGATTTTCATGCGTACAGATAGCAAAATAGTTGCTTTTCTAAAAAGAGGTATCGGAATTCTGTTTCTAAAAAAAAATATTTTTTTTATCTAAAATGCTTGCTGTTATCATATATAGAACAAAAAGTTTTAAATAAATTAGCTGTAAAATTCAATTTATGACAGAATCATTTTATGATCATCCAAGGAATTTTTGGAAAACAACGTTAGGTTTAAGATCATAAAATTTTTGAATAGAAAGGTGAAAAAAATAGGCTTTGGGAACTTTCCAGCAATCTGATAAGACAACATTGGTGAAAAGCTCTTCTAACTAAACATTTGTTCTTTCTTTTCCATCGAATCTAATTTTATTGAACAGCAATTATGAGTTAGTTTTAGCTTATTACAGATGGTGATGTGGCACTCCGCTTCAAAGTGGTTAATGGGTCAAACTGACTCACAGTTCCCAACATCGTTACTTTTTTTCAGCATGGTCTATTTTTTTTTTCAAAATCAAAAATGTTTTATTTATCTAATTCAAACTATATCAAACTAATACAAGAGCCTTTAAAATAATGAATTATTTGTAAGTGATAATATTGTTAGAGATCCATTGCTTCACCAAGAAAGTGTACAGAATCTGAAATAAAAATCAACTAAGCTGGACTAGATCTTCGAAAGATAGAACTAAAAACTTTGTTACGTTAAAGGAAAAACTATCTTTAACTAAAAAAGTGCTTTAAGCTATCAAGCGTAAAGCACTTTTGCGTCAATTTGACCCAACTTCCCATTGAAAGGTTAATAATAATTCTAGTTTATAAGTAGCAAATTTGATAAGTTGGAAGTATTCTAATCTACCTAATTCTAATATATTTTTTTAATTTGATATTTTGAGACATTTGTAGAGATTTTGCAGTGGTAATAGTAGCTACATAACCTACTTAAATATAATTGATAAATTTAAAACAATTTGTTTCAAGAAATATTTCAAAGTGTTCTAATTTTAATCCTGATCTTCAAAATAAGAATATCATTTTTTGTGAGAAATAATTTTATAACCTAAATATTGTACATGTGTTACAATAACCAAATATCTTTAATCTCTCCATATCATACAGCTTATTCAATAAAATATAATGCAATGATTAAATAAAAATTAAGCGAATAAATGTGATATTTTCCAGAAGCACTTCAAGCTAATTTCAAAGTTTCCGAAGCTTATTTAAAATTTATTATTTATAAAGGTAGCAACTGCAGGATATCACCAGCAGGCAGAACTTGCACGGCTTCCTCTAATGGTGAAACGGAAAAATCTGTGACTGTTTTCGGGTGCTAGAGATCTGAATAATTTCCTGCTCACGTGTTAAATACTTGGGTCTATGTATCACACATCAAGGAATAGAAGTTGATCATAAACATACTTCAGCTATTTTAGGAATCCCACCTCTTAAAAACGTAAAACAACTGCAGTCCTTCCTGAAAATATGCTGAAGGTAACACAAATTTATTGCCAAATTTTTTGAGATTGCCCGCCCCTTGAGCAATCTAAGAAAAATGCTTCTTGGAGTAGGTCAGAGAAAGAGGAAAAAGCGTTTTAGTCCTTGAAGCAATATTTGGTATTTCCACCAATTTTGAAGAAACTGGACTTCTCTAAGCCTTTCCTGATTAGAACTGATGTCAGAAATTATATTCTAGAAGCAGTCCTCATACAGGGAGAAGAAAAAGAGGAAAATTCCAATTGAATTTGCTAGCAGATTGTTAAACACAGCTGAAAGGAACCTCTGGACCACTGAACGAGAAGCTCTAGCTGTGATTTGGGCTCTAAACAAGTTTTGGAGCTACATTGATGAGGCAAGCATCATTGAAGCATCTGATCACCAACTCTTGAAGTGGCTCATGAAACTGAAATCTCCTACTGGAAGACTAAACCGTTGGGCTCTGCAATTACAATCCTTCAACCTTAACATGAAGTGCATCCCAGGGAACAATAATGTTGTTGCAGGTATACTATCTCGACCAGTGTATTATGAAGAAAATGAACCATGTGTGGTCTGCACTGTATCCATTGATATCCCATCTAGATCTCCCAAGGAGTTACGTGATGAAAAACTGAAGGATGAGAAGCTGGTCAAAATTATTTCTTGCCTCGAAGATCTTGATAAGAATGTTAATTATATTAATTGTGTCGGACGGGGTTATTCAATGAATTAGGGTGTCCTATATAGATATGCCCAACATCCTGAGAGTGAAGATGCCTAGTTAGTGTTTCCTAGCCATGAAAGAACTTTGAAAAACCATCATGATTTTCCAAGGCTGGTCATTATGGTGCCAAAGGCACATATATTCAAAAAGCTAAAATTATTAGTGCATTGGCATGAGAAAATACATAACTGACTATATAAAGAAATGTCCAGACTGCCTTAAATATAAAGCTTCCAATCATAATCCATCTGGGTTGTTACAAACACCTGTACCAATCCACTGTTTTGAAACCTTG
Organism: Nephila pilipes; assembly: GCA_019974015.1. Lineage (NCBI taxonomy): Eukaryota > Metazoa > Arthropoda > Arachnida > Araneae > Nephilidae > Nephila > Nephila pilipes. Next base: position 183,243 of record BMAW01109419.1, on the reverse strand, counting down.
GCTATCGATCTCTTCGGATCTCTACCTCAGAGCAAAGAGGGTAAAAAGGAATCCTCATCATTGAGAAATGCACTACAAAGTGGGTCGAACTTTTTGCACTACCCAATGAGACAACAAAGGAATAATCATGGTAGCTGGTTGGAAAAGTTACGCTTCATCCGCTTTGCCCTTAACACAGATAGTTATCAAACTACAGGGCAGAAGGCAGCATTTCTGAATTTTGGTAGAGAGTTACGCACTCCAGATGAAGATGTAAATGATGTCCGGGTCTTCCTCCAGAATAACATGTTTGTTCTCGAGATAACTCCCTATCTGAAGAAATTCGCAAAGTTTTCAACGCAAATCAAACAGGTGGTTGAAGAGCAGCAGGATACTAGGAAGTTTTACCCAGTTAAAAAGGGAAAACCTACCCCAAAATATTAGCCTGGAGAATATATATATATATATATATATATATATATATATATATATATATATATATATATGTATGTATGTATGTATGTATATATATATGCGGTTTTAAATTTCGTATTACTAAAGAGTAGATTTTTACATATTTCTGTCATTAGAAATAAAATTATTAATCACATTATTAAAATAAATAATTATGTAATAATAAATTGTAAAATATTATTCTTAAATTTTCCACAAGTTCCGTTAAAGCAAATTGCAATATACATTTTATTAATAAACATTTCAAAAATGACTGAAACAAATAGAAATATATTTTGTGCTTATTGTATACATGTGTATACATATGTATTTTATGTATATATATATATGTATATGAGTATATATGTAGTTGTACGTGTATGTACATGTATATTTGTTAGTTTCTTTTTGGTATAGTTTTACCAAAAAATCGTGGTAATATATTCGGATAATTAATTTTGCTTTTGTAAAAAAAATTATTTTGAACTGAGCCCCCTGATGGATATACAGTCTTGAATTTGTTAATTTAAGCAAGTAAATTTTTTTAAAAAATTACTAAATTTAAAAAAGATTACTTAGAGAGTGGTTTTATTTAAAAAGACTGTTTTTATTCATTAATATTAAAAAATAATAATAAATAAAAAAAATGTGAAGCATTTTTCTTGTTAATCAATTATCCAATTGTTTGGGTGGTATGGCAATGTTGTATCCCATCATATTGGAATGTGATGCGCACAATCAATTTGCTTGTGGTAAAAGAAAAAAAATTCATATTTTAAATACACACATACACATACAAATAGAAAACATACATACACACACACACACACGTATATATATATATATATATATGTATTATTTGGTATACATTACTTTTAAGTTGAAGTTTGCTTACTCTAACTTCAACGTCTTTGTTTTGTTACTACTTTCATTTTTCTAAGTTGAAATTTTGCACATTTCTGATATTTTTATTATTCTTAGTTTATAATATTAATAATATTAGTTAATTACTGAAGATGTGATGTTTGGATTTGTAAATTAAATGTAGGAGTTCCGTTTAATACAATGTTTTTCTGAATTTCACTTGGTGTGTGTGTGTCATCAAATTTTCGATCGTTAATTTAACCAACTTCCCATCAAGCTAGAGCTTTGAAATTTTGGGAATCGTTCGTACTCGTCTAACAATGCAATATTTAGACGTTTGTGACAAGTTTTAACTAATATTTCAATAATTTTAATAAGTCAAAATATTCTTTCCTCTCGGCGCTTTTAGGATTGAGGAAAAAATTTCTTTCCCCCTCTGGGAGCACCGGACACTCCCCACACCACTTGAGGTATCGTAAACCTTTTGTACCCACAAAGGGGAGATACTATCTCCCCTTTACTATCTCCGAGATAGTAAGGGTTGCTGACTTTTAGTCAGTAATCATTCGCAAGAAAGAAAGTTTCCAATATTTGGCGTCATGTCTTATCACAATAATTTTTTCAGAATTCTGGTTCCCATTTTTTTTTAATAGAATGACTTATAAACTTTCAAATGCATGTTTTGATTTTATGAGTATTATGAATTTTTTAATACTCTCACAAATGTCTCTTTTTAAGTAAATTTTAAAGTTAAAAATAACTAACAGTTTTAACTAATATTTCAATAATTTTCTTTAATAAACTTTGCCACCATATAAATACGTTGTTTTTAAAAACGTTGGTTTTTATATCGAATTTCTTACTTTATCTTACACAAATTATTCGTTACCTTCTAGATCAATATATATATATATATATATATATATATTCTCGGTCGCTTAAAAGTTCTTGTTGTAGTGTAGTGTAGACATTATTTTCTCCATTCCGAATGAGTTTTGGGAATGTTAGAGTTGCAGGAAAAAAAAATTCAAAACTGTTATTTTATAAAAATATTGAATGTATATATTTTTTGGAATCAAATAAACACTTCCTCATTGATCATTTCTCCCCGTGGGAAGCATTTAATACCCAGTGATTGTGAAAAATTCTTAAAAAAATTTACGGAGGGCGAAACAGAAGAAAAGGTTAGGAACGTGAAGTATAGGAGTGTGTTATTGCTTGACAAAGCACGTTTCCCCTCAGCCAACGCCACAAAAAAAATCTCTTTGATTCATTTTATTATGATAACATTAAGCATCTCTCTCACAGACCTGATCTACCAGCTACATATTTTCATCTATTTAATGTCGTTTATTGGATGAAAATGGTTTTCTATCATCGATGAGATCCTGATTGCCATTAAACAATGGATCAAATAAACGTCTTAGGAGATTATTTGACTACGGAATATGAAAAAAATATCTCTGTGCTGATGAAATATGTTGTGAAGGAAGGTTGCTGTGTCGAAAAATATTGTCTGATGTAAGTATATGAATTTACGAATTTTTCAAAAACACATTACATCTTTGAATTTTTAAGAAAGTGAATACTCTTATTACACTCTCCCTTCATATATATATATATATATATATATATATATATATGTGTGTGTGTGTGTGTGTGTGTGAGAGAGAGAGAGAGAGAGAGAATATAGGTGATTCAAAAAGATTCATCCTACTTTACAACATAATAACTATTTAACTTTCAATATATTTTCATTGAATAGTGTATAGGTATGAAGTGAGAAATCTTGAGTTTCTCACAGTTGCCATTATGTAGCGTTAAAGGTTTTCATTCGCCTGCCACTTCTATGTTTATCAACAAGGTGACTGATCAATAAATATAGTTTTATGTTCTATATTTCGAGAATTGTGAGTCCATAACAACTATTCAGCGTCATTTTCGTCGATAATAACCGGGTCATGAGGTTCTTTCCAATCAGATCATTAGGCAGTGGTATAAACAATTGCAAGACAGGGGTCGCCTGTGTAAAAAGAAATCCATTGGCCATCTTCGTATACTTGACGAATGAGTGGAGTGCAACTGACAGTGTTCTCACATATGCGTCAGAAGACCACGCGCTATGCTGGTAAGGAACTTTATATTCTTGTAACATCTGCTTGGCGTATTTCGCAGATATATTTGTTTTTGAAACCATACGGAATTCAACTGCTGTAAGTTCTTCATACAGATGATAAAGAACGACGTATGTAATTTTGTCAATTCATCATTCAAAATATATCATGATGACAATTTTTAACTCTCTTAGTGTTTAACTTTATAATATGTGAAACATTACGTAATAATATTAATATATGTATTAATGTTCTCAATTTGTGAGAGAACAATACATTAGTAATGAGCTACCCTATATAAAGTGAATACAGTTTACTGAATGTACTAATTTTTTGTAACTGAAAGTAATCACATGAATGTGATACGTAAAAGAAGGAAAATAGTTAGGAATAAATGGAGTAAACATGCTTTATAATATTATAAGTAAACATTACAATTACCAAATGAACCTATTTTTAATGATGTTTATGTTTAATTATTATTAATGATGTTTAATTTAAATATAACTTAATCAAATTTAGGATTTTTCAAAATAACTCAATAGTTAAAGAAAATTTATATTAAATTTTATCGTTAACTTAATTTAATATATAAATAGAATTTTTTCTTTAATTCAGAAAATAGAAATTAAATATTTATTAACTTTGTACCATAATATCCATAAATAATATTTAAAAATTTAAAGTTTTTCCCATTCTTTTCTTATTTGATTAACCCAAAACATTTCAGAATTCATTATTTAACAAAAATAATTACTCATAGGGTACAAATTGAAGAAAAGATCACAGTAATACACTTCAATCTCACACTACATGAGGGATAGGGAATTAATATGTCAATTACATTTTGTATATTTTTACCTTTAGATTATTATATTTTTAAAAATTTCCTGTATTAAGTTTTGAAGTTATATGTATTACAATTTTAAATTAAGAATGAGTTCTGAAATAGAAATAAAATATTTTTTACTAAAATACATATTTCTCCCGAGCTACTTATCGAAAAGAATGTTTTCGTAATAAATTGCACTTGTAACGCTTATTAACATTCTGAATTTATGAATAATACATTTCTAAAAATTTCTCTTAAGCGAAAGATTTGGAACATTGATCTCTTTAATAAGCATGCCATCTTGTAAATGGAATTTCGGAAAATTACCATCATGTTTAATTGAATCAAAAATTCAGACACATATTATCTTTTCTGGTTCATTCTAAGCATTTTAAAACAGCTTCCAATTAAAATGGTGACAATCCACAGACATTCAATTAAGGATATCTGAAATTTATACCTCACCATCACTCGGTACAATCATTACATTCTATGCCATGAATGTTGAAATCGCCATTCAAGATATTCTGATGAGTAATTATCAGTAGAAATGCATACGTTGGTAAAAGTAATTTATTTCATGGAAGTGATGGTTAGAGCGAAGCAGAAATGAATTAAAATTTTACTCTCTCTAACGGAAATTAGATTAATTAGTATTACCATGTTTTCCAGAATATCAAAGTTGTTCGTTTTTTACGATGCTTATGCAGTTTTATTTTATACGACGCTCTTCTTTTAGGAAACGTCGACTTAAAACTCATTTCAAAACCCTAACTCTATAAGTATCTAATGCATGATTTAAAAGGCTTTTGTACCACCTATGAATTGTTCAATGTACATTTTAATTGTTTCAAAATCTTGAAATTAAATTTACCGCAAGACGTTAAGATAAACACTTTTAGCGTCTCAAATAATTATCTATTAATCTAAATGAAAAAGGATAACATCAGTCACACGAAATAATTTTCTAAACAAAGATTATTTCCTTTGCATTGATATCGTTCCAATGCCAATTTTTTTTTTTTAAAAAAAAACTATTATTAAATTCTCATTTTCGTGATTCAATCAATCCGCTATCTTCATATCATTCATCCCTAAACTACAAACATGCATAGTTTAAAATGTTTTTTAATAATTAAATCTATAGTTCGTTATTTTAATATATATTGATTATGTAAAAAGGAGCAAAATCTAGCATTAGTTATTTATCTTTTACTTATACCTTATTATATAATTGGAAATATAATGGCACATACAAATTAAAATAACATAAATTTTAAACTTGCATCTAGTTAGCTATATACAGTCAGACCCCGTCAACTCGTGATAGTCGAGATCCATGGTTATTTATTCGAGAATTAAATGAACCATGAGTCACAATTTTAATATATATTGAACAATAAAATGAATATATATTCTCAGATCATTTACAGTTTTTTGCATTATGTTAATGCACTTTCAAACACATTTCTTATCGTTGCATAAATTATTAAATAAGAAAGAAAAACTTTAAATCTCTTAAAATTTGAACTTTTAAAATAGGTTGAATGTACAGCTAATCTCCCTAACGATGAGATTTCGAAAATAATACCTTACAAAAAAATTTAAAACGCAACATTTCACTTTCTAAGAAATGTTCTTACGCAAACACACACAAATTAATTCAAACATTTAATTTCTACTTAGCCTCAAACTTTCGAAAGATGCGTCTAAGCGACAATCTTTTGTGCATATTCGCATGGCTTGAGTTTTATTTTCTCTTTTTTTGTGACGAAAGCCACATCTGTACCTTTCGACAAGGGGGATTAATGGGTTTTGGTAGCCTCTTCCTTTTGCCCCAGACATTCGGAGCATGGTGTTTCCTGCTCTTTTTTTTTTCCCAATGTATGTTATTCTCGTTAATTTCCCGACTCTTGTTTAGACTTAAATAACGATTCAGTTTCGCTATTGTATTCTCGTTTTAAAACACTTTATCTTATAAGCTTTTAACTGTTAACTTAAGTCCCCCTTCCCTTCTTGCTTGCCGCATTTCTTCTAGGGATTGCGACGGATTTCGTTCCTTCGTCCCCAGCCCTCACTTTTGTCTCAGGTCATTGCTCTTCTCTTCCGAGTGCTTTTGAAGCTTTTCCTCATGAATCTCTTTTATTGATTTCTTTAATATTATTCTTGGTTTAGTAAAAAATTCCTACTATACACGTACGGATTGTCTTTGCTCATTTCATGTGTTTTTTGCTCGTTTATTGATTTATTTATTTCCCATATCTCTAATATCGCTCAATAGCATGATATATAAAATATAAAGCAAAAAAAAAAAAAATGTATTAATGTAGTCTCTTAGCAGAAAGTCCTTACGTCATCTAAAATAGACTAATTCGAATATCTTAAAAAGGGATCCATAGTAAAACCGAGAGTTAAGTGAACTTAGTTAAAGAAACTGCGAATTAATGGGTCTGAGTGTATAGTGTTTTTTTGGTTAGCATCGATACATAATTTCCATTTCTGACCCTTTTTACCAATATAGACATTAAAATATAATCTTACTTAATGTTTGAATGAAAGTGAAAGGAAAATATCAAAAGTGTTATGACTTCATGGCGAAATCTGAATTCTTACTCTATTATTTTTTTATTGAATAAGTATCTTCTCATGATAATTTAAAGTTTTATATTTCATTCATTTGATATCATTATAATGTTTATATAAATTTAGTTACATTATTTGTTCCTTTACTATTTAAATAGTTTTTAATTTATTTTACTTTTCCATGTATTTCTGAGTGTCTTGCATTTTAAATTACAAAACTATATTTATTACAATTGCGTAAAAATTTAATTAAAATGCATAAGATGAAATTAACTGATGTAAAAACACTTCCAGCTTTTAAACTAATTAAATTTTAAAATTATCCAAGAAGAAACGCGCAAGTATAAAATAAATACTCAATGCACGAAACATTCCACTTCACTAGATTTTCTCTTAAAGAAACATTTTTTTACCTGCTACATTTTCTTCCACATTTAATCACTTTAAAGAAAATGAATTCTCTTTCTTTTGTTTGGAGTTTAATTAAACGAAAAAATAATATCTATGCTTATGGTGCGTTGAACTATTAATTCATATATGTTTAAATAAATTAGTGTGCATGCATGATATATTACAAAGCACTTTATATTTGTGCCCCAGAGATAAAAGCATGTTTCAGAATAAAATATTTTCCGCAGAGTAGTCACGAACTGCTATTTTCTTAATTTCTGCTTCAGAGAAGATATAATGTTCATGCTTCCAAATTATTCCTTTCTTTCAGATGAGTCTCAGATACGTAATTTTCAGTAATTACGTTTCTATCTGAAGGTAAGCTTTGAATAAATTGCCCAAAATTCACGCATGTAGATACATGCACGCAGAACTTCTATTATTCTGAGAAATAAAGAAAAAAAAAAGTTTCGAATTTATATCATAACTTACGACGCGTTTTAATTGAATAACGAAATGCTTAAGGCACGTGATGTAACTAAAATGGATACTATACAGTGAATTAAAATATACAAATATAATAATTATTTAAACTATGTATTTCATAATATAATCGCATATTAATTTGATAATTCGACACGAAAGAAAATAATTCATCATTTTTCTGCACATTAAACATTTCGAAAATTCAAGAAAAAAAAATTATTATTTTCGGTATTTTATGCAACTTATTTCATTTTACTAATATAAAAATGTGTTATTTAAGTTCCTGAGTCTCAAAATTTTTGATTTTGCTAATTTTAGAATTATTTTTCATCTACTTTTGAATTATAAACACACACACACACATATATATATACACTCATAGGCAAAAAAAATTAGCGCACAAAAAAGGAGTCGTCAAAATAAAAAGCAATTTTACATTCGTAATGACTTCTTTGATATAAGTAAATGATTAGAAAATCAAAGAAAAAAGATCATTTATTTCAGAGAAAAAGGCGAAAGAACAGAGGATTTAATACCCTGTTGAACCCCCTGTAGCTCGAATGCACAATGCGATACGATCGGGCATTGAGGCATACAGGTTCTGTATGATGTCTTGAGACATGTCGTTCCATATTTCCTGTAACCTTGCCTCTAGTTCTTTGAAACTCGTGGGATGTCCAACTCGCCGTCCCAAATTATCTCAGATATACTCGATTGGAGACAAATCTGGGGATTGGGCAGGCCAAGGAAGGGTAGTAACAGTTCAGAGAGTTTTGTGACACCCTTGCCGTGTGAGACCGAGCATTGTCTTGTTGAAAAATGGCTCTTTGGAGCCGTTGCATGAGTGGCAACACATGGGGTTGTAGGATATCATGGACATACCGCTGGGCTGTCATGGTGCCACGGATCAATACTAGGGGTGAACGTGTATTGTAGGCAATGGCATTTCATACCATCACACCAGCTGTGGGAGCGGTGTGTCGCTGTAAAGCAAAGGTAGGTTTGAGGCGTTCACCACGGGGTCTCCACTCACGAACACGATTGTCATCACTGCTGAGATTAAATCTGGATTCGTCGCTAAAGACGACCTGGTTCCATTCCGCTGCAGTCCAGTATCCTAGTGCGCGGCACCACTCCAAACGGAGGCATCGATGGGTGGATTAGATAAAAGATCTTTAAATTAAAAAAGAAATCTTCCAACCAACATCAGGATTACAAAGACAGCTAATAAGAGTTCTAGCTTTGAATAATTCCTGAATTTTTACGTAATTTACTCTTACAGACACATATTTCATTCACAGTACTCAAGAGGATATTTTAACAGCTATAATTAAATTTTTCTGTTATTTTGGGGTCTTTTTCGATTTTACTTCGGATTAATTGTTTTAATGTTGAGATGGTTATTAAATATTTTCATATTTGAAATATATTCTTACTCATAATAATTATTGATATTTATATCATATTTGGCCGCATTACAAAACTTTCGGGGCCCTTATTTAAAAGGTTTCTTATACCTTTAGCATTGTAAACCTTAATCACTTATTTGCATATGTCACTGGAGATTTTGAGTTGGATGTTTTCATCCATTTTAAACGGACTTCATTTTATTACATACTTGGAGTTAAGTATGTTTTTGTTTTAAACTTTTAAATCTTTATCTAAAATCTTTAATTGAAGCATTATGGTTTTAAATTTCTGTAAATGTGATGTCTTGCTTCTTTTGCTGAATCTATACTAATTGACAATTTAGAGATATGCAACTTTGGCCCAGCAAGATATACTGGGAGAGGTCAGTACAATAGAAAAATGTTTAACACGACAATTCAGCCTCCAGTCTGAATGTGCATGTTTTGTTTATTTGTATATTCAATTTATTCAACTTGTTTTAATTTCTTTTCAATTATTTTTACACATTTCTATATATAATTTCTTCTCATGCTAATTTTTTTAATATTTTATTTGTTTTAAACTCTCTCGGCATATTGAGGTCGTGACCTCTCTCCTGGATTCTTCGTATGTAAATATATATGTATGCATATATATATACATACGAAGGATCCAGGAAAGAGGTCACGGCCTCTATATGCCGAGAGTACATTAATATGTCAGCATGACTTCCACGGTATGTACATCCATGCTACTCACCTTCAGTCAGGAGGCTCATTTTTAAGAAATAAATCTACTTGAACAGTTTGACGTCGTTAGATGCGACGTAAATTGTAACATGGACAAAAATATTGCGGCTCCTTTTGACTATGTAGTAGAGACAGGAGCACTTACTGCGTTACGTTGAGCAAACAATTACGAAAAAAAGGTGGCTTAACATTTTCTTTACAGACGAAACCCGGTTGTGATCATGATGGCTGTATCCTGTGCAGAGTCATCGAGGAAATCGGATGTTTCTAGTTTAAATTCGCAGACGAGAGTCCGTTTGAGCTGCAATTAGGTACACATCTCGGTCAACTCTTGTACGTATGGCCCTTACTTTGAATAACCTCCGTTATATTTGAGATGTTTGAAAGTCCACGGCAGTGTGTTATTTTCGAGACAGCCGTAGCGCTACTTTTCAACTAGACAATGTACTACGGTATGTTCCTCGTGCTGTCTCGGCCTTCCTCGATACAGAACGTGTTCGACTGTTCCGCGCACCATGATGCTCTCCGGATCTCTTACTCTATGAAAACATCTGTCCACGTGTTGTCAGGAAGTTTTCATGATACCACTCGCTGCTACGATTGATGTGACATTCGCTTAAATCCACATAGTATGGTATAATGGTTATGTCATTCTGAAGAAAGTTTTTTGAAGGACTCAAGATTACACGCGTAATTTACAAACAGTAAGTTAGAACTTTAAAAATATCTAATAATTTTAAAGATATTTCTTAGAATTATCAAAGCCAAATTTAAAACCAATATTTTATCAGGAAATGCCAACTTTACATGAGAAAGACGTAGTGAAAGTAAAGTTGCAGTTGGACAAAGCCTCAAGAGGCGGTCCAAATCAATTATCACATGAACAATAATGAGTGAAAAAAAAACTGGAATAAAATACATTTTTTTTCAAAAATTCCAATTTAATAACCGTATAACTCTATAATTATACTGTGAATATTTAGCTTATTAAAACATTTCGAGAAAACTGATGTTACTTTCATACACTAAAAAATTTAGGAAAAAGAAATGGTATATAAAACTAACTTGACCACTTTAAGAATGTTTTCAAGCCAAATTTGAGCCAGAGCTGTAGTAAAATCTCAAGGCTATCCAATAAAAATAACTTGACTCAAAATATGTGCATTTATGTATGAAAACATCATAGCAAAATAGTTCCCACAAAGTGCAAATAACCATCGGTACATAAAAAAGAGCTAAATGACCTTTTAAAACATATTAATATTTTTTCAATGATACAACATTTTTCCATTAATATATATATATATATATATATATATATATATATATATATATATATATAACAGAAGATAGTTACAATTTCTAGCTTTGTAAAAGCAAATGCATTTCTTGACAACAACATAATGTCCAAAATAAAATAATTTTCAACTTTCTACAAACTTTTCTAACTAAAAAAAAATCACTGCTTTTTCTCAGAATCTAACAGTTTATATAAAAAAGTCAAAATAAATGTAATTCTCGTCCTTAGATAAATCCTTATATCTACTATTTTTTTCAAGAGAATTGTATGTTATCTTGAATAAAAAAAATACTTACTCGTGAAGTAATATATATATATATATATATATATATATATATATATATATATATATGTTATTCAGTTTCTTGTTCCATTTCTCATAGATCTACTCCTTGTAAGTGTGAGAAAGAGTGTACTGAGATAACGGGAAAAAAACACTTTACAAACATTGGTGAAGGAAACTTTGTTTTTTCTACTTGAATATAATGATATATCTGATGTTTTTTTTCTCCCTACAAATATGTTTTATTTACAGTTGAAGTGATTCAGTAGATTGGTAGTTATTAAATATAAGTAAAAGTAAGTAAAAACTTCTTTTCTTTGAAGATGTTACAAAATTTTAGATTTGCGTCCCTTCCAAGTAAATTTCATTTATGTGGGACCAAGAAATATGATTTTCCTTTTAGAATTTTTATTGCTGTATAATGTTATTCATTTAGAAACATATTTTATGTAACTTTGTAAAGAATGAAAGTAATTTACAATTCATACGCAATTGTATATAGATAAAATTTATATACTCATATATATATGAGTAACACATCAATCAATAACTCCCGAGACTAACCCAGTGATGGCGCTCGTAGTAAACCAGTAACCAGGTCTTTCTAGAGTACTAACCTTTGCTTGAAACGTGTCAAAATTTTAAGTCGATCGGACCAGAAACACCTGAGTTATCGAGGTTGGAGTAAAGTCGTTTTGTAGTTTGTTTAAAAAATGGAAAAAACCGAGTTTCGTGTTCTGATAAAACATTGTTTTTTAATGGGTAAAAACACCGTGCAAGCGAAACAATGGATTGAAAAATGTTACCCGCACTCTTGTCCAACAAAAGCAACGATTTGTCGGTGGTTTGCCGAGTTTAAACGTGGTCGTACCGACACAAATGACGCGGAACGCTCGGGTAGAACTGTGGAAGCCGTTACACCGGAAAATGTGAGTGAAGTGACCAAAATTATAATGAAAGATCGTAAAGTGAAGCTCCGTGAGATTGCTGAGATGACACAGATATCATATGGAAGTGTATTTACTATCCTTCAAGAAAAATTGAGCATGAAAAAGTTTTTTTCCAAGTGGGTGCCGCGATTGCTTTCGATGGAACAAAAACAGCAACGAGTCGATGATTCAGAAAGCTGTTTATCGCTATTTACTAGCAACAAAAAAGATTTTTTGCGAAAAAAAAAAAAAAGATTTGGAAAAGCGTTGGAACGATTGTATCACCCTAAAAGGTAATTAACAAAAGGTGTTATGTTGATGAATAAAAAAAAATTTGCAAAAAAAATGTTGTTTTCAATGTTAGTCTCGGGAGTTATTGATTGATGTGTTATATGTGTGTGTAAACATTCTTAACTGATATTATTCCTGATTAATCGTAACTGGGTTTTAAAGCTTGAATTCAAAGAACCGTCATTAATTTATTCTAGAGCTGACTTTGTCTATTTATGAAATATTCTACCACCAGATCGATTTCGAATTATTTTTTCACTTCTAAAATATGCAGGTATTTTTATTTGGGAAAATATTTAGAAATATTGCATTTAATATGATATAATCGGAACTATTTGTAAAAAACAAGTCTAAATACATGATCCCCATGCTCTAACAAAAATCATTTTTATTTAGTAAAAAGTGATACTGAATAGCCTAAAAAATAATATACTAGAGAAATAAGAAATGTGGAGTAAAGCAAAATTGTTTAAAAGAATAATTTTGCTCTTAGGCAAAAAAATATTCTTTCTTTTTGTATGTGTGTATTACCCTCATTTATCTCGTCGTTTTACTTCTCGTTTTAGAAGACATTTTGCATATCAACCACAACAGTTATTGTTTTCACATTTTTCATTGTAAAGAAATCATTTTCTAAAAGCGGTAGGCTATATCAAAAAATAATACCTCAACTTATATCACGGCGATTGATTCTTCTTAATGTACACATACGTATTCTATAGAATTCCAAATTTTATAGCATTAAATAATTATTTTCAAGTTGAGTTAAATGTAAATGAAGAAAAATAATTCCAACCTGAATATAACTTTTATAGTTCAAACACAGGTCAGAAGAATTCTTTCCTACAAAAAGAGAAATGAAATATTAAAGGATTTTTTTTCTTATACGTACCTCACTTTTATTTACAACAACAGATAAATTCAGACTTAAAGCAGATGAGAAATCAAGATTTTGTACTTGTTCATTTTAAAATTATGACTATTTGTTCTGTTTTGTATAGAAAGCTGACAATTGTTGCAGTGTTAGGTAAGCAGAGAATTGAGGCATGTGCTGAATTAAACAAAAGAAAAAGTGTTTTTATATAAACTGCTTCTTAAATGATTTTAAAAGAAAATATATTTGAAATGATGAAAAAGAAGAAGATAAACCAGGACGGATGAAACTGGAAGAAGTATTACTTCAAGAAACGGTTGAAAACAGGCACCCTCTGAAAGAAACAGATGTTCCACTTCTCAAAGAATTAAGCAAAATTCTACAACATTAGGGCAATAGTAAGAAAAGAGTCATCGAACTCCCGAGGAGAGATAATTGCGGTGTCCTTTGAGACCAAGGAAACAAGATAGAGTTTACGACTTGCGGAAAGGGTGAAATCCATACTGCAGGAACCCGCTATCCCCCAACCCCCATTTGACGCCGGCGGGTGTGAATGTTTACAGCTCAAGAAAAAGTGCCTTCCCCTACAATGAAGGGAAAAAAAATGTTTTCTGGAGTGCAGTCGCCCCAAACCAAGGAAAAGAAATTTTGGTTTATAACCCCAACTGTGGAAGGAGTGCAGCGAGAAAAAAGATGCTGTTACTTTGCGGTTATTTTGCACACCATGGACAAATTGAAGACCTCTGTGGTTCGGTTTCCAGCAGATGTAGAACCGCCACGTGCAGCGGAAGGAATGTTAGCCCTAATCGGCAAGGGAAAAAAAAGGGGGGAACCTAGAAACCTAGAAACCCCCTAGTTCCCATGCCTCTAACTTGAAAATGGACGAGGGAAATCCTTTTTCTTTTATTTCATTGCTTTGTTATTTAAATAGGACTGAAAAGAGGGACTCTAAAATTATCTTTTCTACGTGATTTCTTAAGGAATTTCTTTTATAAGTTTTGTATCTTTGTAGCATTTTTTTTGGAATTGAAATATTGATTTAAAGAACTGAGTACTTAGATAATGTTCAATTTAAAGTATCTGGAGAACACACACATTATTGAATAATTAGTAAAAGAAATATTAAATGAGTATTCGGAGAATTACAAAGAGTAAATAATTAGAGTTAAGTAAATATTGATTAAGGAACTTTGATTGGTTATTGTTATTAAACATTATTTAGAGATGAGTTTTGCGTAACCATGTAAAGTATCTTGGTCGGCATCTTTACTGATTAGTTATTGAGTTATGATAATTTCTTGTGATTTTCTGTGTAAACTATTTCTGACTTTGAGGTCAATAAAAGTCAAGCATTTTCTATGCGTATGAGAATTCATATTTAAAATAATTTGTGTATGAATATTGAATTTTGATCTTTATTGGTATACGGTTACTAATGAGTAAGAGGAAATGAATTTTGATGTTTGATATTTTAAACATTTATAGGAATGGAACATTGATTTTCTATTTGTAAGATAATTAATGGTTTCTGTGTATGAAATATTAATGCCTTAAAGTGTAACTATTTTGATGCTGTGAAGTGTTTTAAGTAAGATTTTGTTATGAGGAATCTAGTAATGTCATTTTATAATGTAATCAGTCAAGTTAATATTTAGTCTTATAATATATATATTTTGTTAGAATAATGTGTATCTTGAAGTGAAAATAGACAAGAAAATTTAAAGAAATAATACATGTACCATTTTAAAAGGTGCTAATATGTAGCATTGTTTATTAAAGTGTTTTTGTACAAGGTGGGAAAATGAATATTTACTGAATTAGAGATCAGCCGATTCACCTTTAATTAGGAATTCATCCCCGTTTAAAGTTAATGATATAGTCTTGATTAAAAATGACCATTTCCCCCCAATTTCTTGAAAATTAGGTAAAATTCTTGAATTGTTTCCAGGAAAAGATGACAAGGTGAAGGCTTGCAAAGTAAAAATTGAGTCTGCAAACATCAAGCGTCCTGTACAAATTTGGTTACCTTTGGTTACGATGCGATGCCTTCGATGAGATCAATACTAGTTTCAAATAACCCTAGAAACTAATTACTAAAACGTGCAATCCATTAGACAAAATTTATTTCCAGGATTTCGGCACCACGAGAAAAAAAATACTTAGAAATAAATAAATAACTTTTAGAATATCTATTACTTATTATTTACTAGCCGTTTTTTGGTCCAAAAATAAAAAAAAAAAAAACTACTTTTCTGTCTTTTCACTGTTTATATTCAACGATAAACGTAACAAAAACAATTATAATTCTGCAGCTTATTTTCATTAAAATAAATTTGAATTACACAAGACAAATTCCGAGAAACATATATCTACTGCAGGCCTAGAGCTGTCGATCGCGAAAAAACCCATAAAAGGTCTCCTGGAAAGCTAGCGTCTATCAAGGCCATCTAGTCTATATCGAAGGATCTGAAAACAAAAATAAAATTAACTTCTTTATATATCGGTATAAACCCATGTGATTACCAACCCACGTAAACCTCGGATTCTCAACAAACGCTTCCTATTGCGACAATTGATCGTAGGTAATGCAAATATCAAGCGCTTATGTTTCATAATAAATTAATTAAGAAACGTTCTGGTTTGGTAGGCCTCATCATCAGTCGAAGAGAAATTAATTCTTTCTACCAGGCAGGATCTATCTCACAGCTGAAAGAATTAACTTAATAGATAAAGATGTTAACTTAGTGTTTTAAATTCTAGCAATATTGCACTGATGTTTATTAACTTTCAAGTTGTGGATAGGCTCATGAAGTGCAGCAATTTAAAAGGTAAATAACTCATTTTCTTAATATTTTAGCTTTGAAAACGAAACAAAAAAATTGAATTTGGTTTAGATGAATCAAAAATTTATCGGGTGCAGATTAATGAATTTTGAGTTGAAGTAAATGAAACAAATAAAAATGTTATAGTCTGATGTCAAAATGATGCGGAAACAATAAACAGAAAATAGAAGTATGATGAAATAGCTACTGAGAAGGAATTATTCTAAATAAAAAGTGCTAGTGCTCTCAGATCTAAAACTAACAATGAACCAAATGCGAACGTTATAAATTATCAGAAACTTGAAATATTTGTAAAACTGCCTAATATTGATTTACATATCTTCTCCGAGAATGTTAGATATTGGTTATCATTTCGAAATTTGTTTCTCGCAATGATCCGCGTTAATGTATTGATGTCAGATGCGTAAAAATTACTATCTCTAAGGGACCACGAAACCATTCTCATCCAAACTTTTTAAATTTCGTAGAAGTTTTATAAAAATCATGAAAGTTAATTTGCAATAGATTTGAGAATCAAGCAGAAATAGTTACGGCAACTTGGATAAATTATTTAATCAAATTTAAATCAAGTGTCGGCAAACGAATTAAGAGGACTGCTTGATAACAAAGAATACCGTGATACATTAATAATATTGAAGAAACTCACTGAATCTTATAGAATACTATTTAAAAATATTTCATCTGAAACTAACTCGACGCCGATATCTTTCGTCAGTTTATTCTGACTCTAGATATATGAGCCAGTTACCAACTTACAAAGAAATTTATTCGTTCATCGAGAACCTCTCTAAAGCACTGACGTCCTTGAGTCGAAATAAACATGTCTTGAGTGCACCAGACAAGTTGGCGTCAGCGAGAGTGAAAGAGTATAAATTTCCGGTATCACGTCATTACTCATCATAACACACACAAGTGCCTGAATAGTTTTCAAATCAAAATCGCATACATTATATTAGTCTGACAGATTTCAGGAAGGGATTTTAAATTATAAAAAAGTATTCGTGGTGCAAAATATATTATGATTTTACTATTTGTGTATGGAGCTGTTTTCAGGAAATCGAATAATCGTTACAATCATCAGGAAGGTTAGTATCAAATTATATTTGTTCAAAACCTAAACATGAATTATTCCAAAAGACGTATGAAAATAACGTATAGAATTCCGTAAACATTGAAATAAAAATTTCTATCCAGAAAGAGTTATTATTTCACAAAATAATCTAAAACATCTATGATCATTTTTTCATAAATTACTAAAGCAATGCATGTGTACAAAAAAAAAAAAAAAAAAAAATGCTACGTCTTAATTAAAATAATTTTCAAAATTAGCAAATAGCTTTTTAATTGTTTCTCTCTGATACGAAATTCAATAATAAATTTTAACTAAGTGCCCCGAAATAATTTTCATTAAGCTGAAGATTTTCTCTCTGATGGCATACTAATTTTTAAGTTAATACGTATATAGTTCCACAAATTTTAATACATTCATGTCATATCCCTATTTTTCGACAAACGCATTTACAAGAGCATATAAAGTCACTCAAAAACATCCATAGGCATATCACCACATATAAGCAGACTGTATTAAATAACTGTATTTTTCAAAAACTCCTCTGTATTCAAAGAATAAAAACACCGTGTTTCGAACTCGCATTTCACCTCTCTGAATCTTCGCATCTCAACTCACAATAACACAAAGAGAAGTGGTTGTATGCGCATGCACAAACGCTAACATACATCCCCTACTGATAAGTTTTTAAAACATTTAATTATTGTATGTACACAAATATACTTAGTTTACATTATTTAAGAAACATTCACAATACTTAAAAGTAGAAATATTCAAATGATACTTATACTCAATAATGATTTGTTGGAAATAAATTACTCGGATCCGGCCTGGAGGCGCCTTGTTTTGTGTAAGTGAGAGCCCACGGGTTCATGGGTAATATTTTCAGAATGCTCTTGGATCTTGACCGCGTAAGGCTGGATATTTCTCCTGACCGCAAAAGCGGGTTAAATTGAAATATGGGCTATGTGGAAGCCTTGTGTAGTTTGTAAATAGTATTAATATTTGTTTATATGTGATTGGAACATAGATACTGTAAATAAATGTGTATTTGAATTAACTGCTTTCCCTATTTTTGGCTTGGTGGATACCATCTTCAACATGATTATCATAAAAGATTTATCATAAAAATATGAATGATTTAAAAATAAAAGGAAAAATTCTTGAAAATATGTAAGAAATATCTTCTCTCGTGAGAAAATACCAATTTCAGAAACAGGTCTGTTAAGATATAAATGTTAAGTTTTGACCATCATAACTCTAATTTTATTTTTTTCCCCCTGAGAACACTTCAATAAGCCCATGAGTCATTATTGACAGCTAAGTTATCCCCATTTTAAGAACTAAATCACCCACATTAGAGTTTTTTTTTTTTTTTTTCATTATTCCATTTCATTCGCTGCTGGAGATCAATTAAGGAATTATTACTCCTTTTTTCCATATTAACTGTATAATTTTTTGTTAACCTCTGATAAATTTTCAATCTATTATTTTCTATATGCGTTACACTTGGTTCAACAATGGAAACAATCGGTCTCACAATAAGGGAGTTGGGGTTAGAACTGATAATCATCTATATCAAAAGACAAGAATATACGAGGATGCGAATTTAAAAGTTGAATTAACATCCCCCTTCAACTTGAATCAAAACTTATTATTATTTCCTAAATGCGTGGACATGAGGGACAGTACGTTTATTTTCGTGTAAGAATTGTTGAGCTCTACTTTTACTCTGAAGTCGAAACAGTCCTCGATCGGCTTTCATGACAAACCGAATGTTTTATTTTTGAGAAATTATGGACTTTTTCGGAGCTAGGGAATAGTTTATAATGATTTGCACATCACTTGTGCAACAGAGTTCCTGCTCTCTTCAAAATCACTGTAAATTGATGTTGAATCTCCGTCACTTCTTCCAATATTGACTCTCCGCTCAACATATCTTCCATGTGAAAATTCCACAAAGTACTGGTGCAGTTTTCAAAAAAAAAAATGTCGTCTATAGATAGTTGTTTTAATATTATCATAGTCAAATATGGCGCAGTTACAGTTCTGTAGGTGATTGTCATCAGTTCGTAAGTTTTAGGTAATATTTCACAAAGTTTCGAACAAATAACATTACATAAGGTTTAGTCCTCGTCTTCTCTGGTTTGGAAACACCGTGATGCTGCATAATCAATATTATCATACTTTTCATTCTCTACAACTTATTTCAAATGACTAGGTCTATGATACTTATTTAAAAATTCTTAATACCGGATTATCCAGAATATAACACGGTACTTTTTGACTCATCATTTCCAATTAAAATACTGACTCTCGCTAAATTCGTGGCCTAGGTAATAGAATGTAGGAACTCTTATAAGTACGCCCATGTCTTTGCGCAATCTTAGTTTTATTGCCATGAATGTGTAACCAGTGTTATTAATTATTTTAAATAAATGTTTATCTGACTAGATTAAATTTTCTTTGAATTATTTTACATAAAATTAATGGATATCATTAAGTTTATCTTTTTTTTTTCTAATTATCCTTATAAGAAATTTTGATGCCGCGTTAAATTCGATGTCGCACTACATTCGAGCTATTGCGGTTTAATGACATTTACCTTATATCTCTATATTTATTTCAGATGCATGTAAACTATGTCTCTAGAATGACCTAAACAAAAGGGGCATTCTTAATGGGCATTGGTATGACGTACCAAACCTTCTTACTTCTACAGTGTGTTTTCTTATGTTGTTCCTTAAAAGTAGCATACTATTTAATTTTAGTAAAGTCAACGTCTACCTTTTCAATTTCCCCAAAAGCCCATAAGGTATTACTTAAATCCCCGTTCATAATTATGCTACAATAAATTTACTTCCACTCGCAACGTATCAAAACACTGTATTTTAAAGAAAAAAATGTAATTCAGTGTTTTGTAAATGTATCTAACTCAGTCTCAACTCAAAAATTATCCGCTACTAACAGGAAACCTATTTTACAGAGAACACGAAAACTAAAATCATATAATACTCCACCGAAAATTCCACCGATACATCGGGCAATTGAAATGGAACAATATCTGTTAATTTTTTTTACAACAAACATGGTTTCTTTCTCAAATGCTCATCATTTATTTTTGTCCACGTATTTAAGAATAATATATTGCCCTGGCGGATGCATTAACCACCATAGATGAGTCACTTAAAAAAGAAATTAAGATAGTTACCTTATCCGTCTAAAGTTGCAATTGTTTTACAAATTACGCAGCCTTGGTTTCCGACATCCATCAAATTCCTCACTTCTTGCCATTCTGTGTTTTCACTTTTAATTAACATCCGAATTTTTCTAAATAAAACGTTGTTCGTATTCTTATGTTTTGTGAAGTTAGTAGCCACTACCGACTGATTGTTAGGAAGGTTGGAAGAACCAGGCGAAAGTCCAAACATAGTATTATTAACACCTCCAGTATGTTCAAGGACAGAGGCAAATGGATTCAGTGAGCTATTCATATTTTAAATTTCTTTATCTGGAATATTATTTCTTGGAAAGAGGATCAGTCTGTAATATAGTTTCCCTCAGATATAATTTCTTGAACCACACTGTTTTACAATACAATACGGAGAAATTTAAAACAAAATTTATTGGCTGTAATAGCCATTTAATTCTCTTTCCTGGACAGAAAATGCTTCAAATTATGGTTAAGAATATAAAGAAGGGCTTCCATTTAATCTTTTTTTGAAAACATGAGCAATAAAAATGTTGTCCCGCACTTATTTCAAATTTCTTATTTTCATTCCTAACATATTTGACAAAACAATAATTTTTGTTTTACCCTTTGAGGATAAATAACTATCACAATCTATTCCGAATGCTTGAGGTTGGAGAACATGATTATCCCTGCTTAGCTCCAGTATATTCCAATAATTCGTGATCTAATACACTGAAAATTTTATCTGATACAATTAATTCCCACAACCATTTAAAATCCCTTACTACGCGTACCTGACTATGGTACAACAACCCTACAATCAGTGTAGAAGCTAATTGTCCACAGTCCTCTGAAGGGAAATTTGGGGCTTCACAGAAATTATTTACACATTCCTGTGATGTTGGCTGAAACTATTTTAAAACTATCCTTTTCAGTTTTTCATAACTGCACAGTTCTTTTTGAGCTATATAAATCATAACAGATTTCGAAATTTCTCTCTTAAAATATTTAAAAATATATCTGGTTTTAATGCTTTGGGTACATTTTTCGTTTTTTTACCCGATCAGTATATAAGGTCTGAAAGAACAGGTTAAATGACTCTACCCTAGATATCAACATATGTGTTCGAACTCTTATAGAAATCGTTAGTGTTCTAACACTTCTGATTATATTTTACAATTATTATTTATTATATCTGTATCTAAATTCTCCAAAGAATGCAAACTATTTAGTGCCTAAGTGTTTCGAGCGTTCGCAATTTTTAACTCATTTTCTAACTGCAATAATATAATTTGTTCTAATACCGCATATATTGATTGCTTACGAATATATTAGTTAACCATATATTTTTTTGTAACTGAGATAGTCTTAATTTTTCGAACTCCGAGTTTAATTTCTTCCCTTCCACTTTAAATTTCGTTCTCTATAATAACACATGCTCATTTATACTGAAAATTAGATTTAAATCATTTTTAACACCTTGAAAGTTTCTATTATGTTTCTCATTTCAATTGTTTTAGCACCTTCTGGGAAAGATAAATCTAATTCCATTACGACTAGTGTAAGCTCATCGTTTTTTGACTTAACAATAACTGACATACTTAAATACTCCTCAAATAAAATAACTAAGGAAATTGATCCTACCACAAATAGCTGCAGCAGATAAATTTCTTTTCTGCATTCTTTCTCCTGTTAGGCTTTTATTATTTGTAGGTATTAGAATACTTGCACACTTCTGTGTTTAATGCCCTGCAAATTCCTGTTTTCCTACTCTTTGCAGAAACCTATAACCATAGGGGGGGCGGGGTCATGGAGTTGTTTCTAATTTGACAAAGATAACACATTCTACATCGCATGTTTATTGTCTCTGGCTGGATTGGACCAATTTATAGAATGACTCAAAAGTACATTGCCATATGCATATCACCAAATATAAGTGAACTATATTAAAAAAGTCTGTTTCTCAAAAAAAACTTGCCTGCTCAAAACATAAAAATAATGCGGTTTCGCCCCACATTTCTCTACTACAATTATTCACATGTTATTGTTTTGCTTCTCAATTTACATTAATACTTTAAGGAGTAGCATATCAACACCTAGGAGGTGTTGAGCATGTGGACATGTAAGCTCCGACATATATTTTCGAAAATGACGCTAAACTGTTTAACATTTTATTTATAGAACTATACATATCTTTTACAAACATAACTTTTATGTCCAAAAATTCTCATTCCACTCCTCAAAATGTATTTTCAAAATAAAACATTTTATTTATTTCGGAACTATATTTCTTCGAAGAAAATTATTCCGGTGCTAATACAGCTTTCATAAAGTGGAATGAGATGTAAAAAGCCATCATTGTCATAACTCCAAAGTTTTTAAGAAAAACGCCATACTCTTCATAACAACCATTTAAAAAAAAGCATTAAGGCTGACATCTTTGTACGCAATCTTTTATTATGTAAAGGCAAAAGCTAAATTCTGAAAGAGAAACATCTTTATTGCACAAAATGAAATGTAAGCATATGTGTACGGAAAAAAGAATCGCCGTTTATGTGAGATGAGAAGAAAAACATGTAAATTTAATGGTTTTGCCTGCTATAAATAGAACTATAAAAAGGAAACACATAAGGGTTTCTTTTTGTAGTAAGTACTTCTCAAAGTAATGAGTATTTTAAGACGTATGGCTCTCATCAAATGCTATCAAACTAAACAATAGTTTGAACAAAAGATTCTGCTTTTATTGAGTAATTTATGTAGCTTTACATATATATTAAAATTGTTTGCTTTAAACTCAAAAATTCATAATAAAAAAAGCATTTTTATGATGTTGTCACTTTAAAGCAGCAGAATAATTTAACTGAGAAAGCAAATGTATTGTTTCAGAAAAATTTAAGCTATATATATTAGGAACTCAATGCATATGAAATGATTTTAAGCAAACTTATTATTAAATATGCATCAAACAATTCTCAATTAAAATTTAGTTTTAATATTTATAAAATAAAGAAAAGGGTGGTACGAATTTTCAACTTAACGAGATAAGTGGTTTTGTCTAACATATTTTTAATTACCTTTTAGATTTCATTAAACTCTATAATGATAAAAAATATTTCTTTTAGTTTTTATGGGAATGTTTTTCATCTGAAATATAAGTAAGCATTTTCAACGCTGTAAGAATCATTTTGTTATACATACATATATACATACACACACAACAGATACTTATTTATATATATATATATATATATATACACGAAAGTCGTTCAACAAAACTCCTAAGTGATGGTGCTAGTAGCTTTAATAATTTGCTTTTATAGTAAGCATCATGACTTATTAAAACATCTGTCTATGTCTCAGTTACTCATGATCATGATAATATGGCCTTTTTGCACCTCACAAATTTTTCTCCGAAACCTTTCCGGCCGATGAGACTATCTCAGCTTTGTTTATACGATTTTCACCGGAAGCAACCAAATATTGATTTGATGCGCCGCAAATGACTACCAAATGTAAACTAGCCTATGAATTAATGTCACATTTGTTTCGGCTCTATGTAACAGATAGGAGCATGCAATGGTAACAACAATTTACGTAAATGATGCCACCTGTCTTTAAATACAAGTATTCTTTGAACCATACTTATATATATATATATATATATATATATATATTTCAAAATTTTCTATATATGTATATATTTGTGGGTGGGTTGGAATTTTGTTGCTATACATGGCTTCTCATGTAAATTTATAGCCAGTTTTAATATTTTGATTTAATCTTTACATTGTTCTTGTTTTAATTTTCATTAGGGAATGGTTAATTACTGGGTGTTTGAAAACTTTGAGCATAAATTTAAGAGTTAATAGAAAACATCTAAACAAGCAATTTTCACCACATATTGTATAAGCAGAGAGCAAGCGGTGAACCTCTAGATGACTCTGTAATGGAAAGCATAAAACACGAGTTTAAAGCCATGCCTCCTAAAATCCACGGTAGAAATGACGATGTCTAAGAAAACTCGCGTTTTATGTCTTACATTTCAGTACTCTTCGGCGGTTCACCTTTTGCTCTGCACCTGTGCATTGTGTGGTGAAAATTATTTGTTTGATTTTTTTCTATCACTTTTGCCAGTGAGTTTCTATACACCCTCTGTATCTTTTTTTTTTAATCGATATAATTTCATATTGTTTTACAACAGTTTACTGTAGGGATTGTCAGGTACCTATAAGACTTTGTTTAATTTGAAAACCTATCAAAAGCTTGTTTCGGGAAATAAAAATGTTGTATTTTCTTTTTTTTATGGTTTGTTTTTACTTATTTTCTAGACTTTAGTTTGTATTTTTTCATGAAGTAATATTTATCTTCTTGCAATTATTTAATGAGCTAGTATTTTTCTAGATTTATTAATGTCTTTCTTATGTCCTTTCCACACAAATGCATATTTGATCGATTATTCATAATAAGGTCATGTTCCTCACTAATTCACACTCGCATTCGTGTTTGATAATTTAGCTTCATTCTTTCTGTAAGACATTTTTCTTTGAATTAGTAGATTCTCTCTGAGCTTCCGGTTCAGAATACTTCAAAAGTGTTCTTTATGGTTGGAATCCGGAAACTCCCAGGAGATCTACATCATTGTATCTTTACCACTTTATATTTGTTGTAGATTTATGGCATGCAGCATTGCCGTATTGGAATTTAATCCTAACCATATATACGCCTCCAAAAATCTGAGATAGGTATGACTGCCAAAATCGTTTTAAGCACATTTATCAATCAGTAATATTTGATTATCTTGCTGTAACCATTCAGATCTATGAATTCTCAGATAATATCACCACTTTCTTCTTGCTTTACAGATGCTATATATTACTTCAGGATTCTTCGTCTACCTTTCATCTCACGTATGCACCCTTGGTATGCAAAAAATCTAAAATATTAACATAATATTAAATGATTTTGCAAAGTTATGAAAGTGTTTTATTCATACTGACTCTCTGGTGATGGTTCCTTTATAAACATGTACCTAAAAATTAAATTCATCAAACCACAAAACAAAATATTGGAGACCAGTCCCCTTCTGCAAAGTGTTGTGCCTATGTGACCGCATCTTGTATTAATTTTGGAGAACCATGGCTTTTCCCTGGCTTCGGCAGAATTAGACCTGGTTCTTGGGATCTTTGAATCCAGCCTTGGGAAGTATTTTGTATCGGTTCTAAGGGTGATTTTTTTTTGTCATTACACATTAATAAGCAGCTAACTGAAATAATATTTGTTTGCTATCTCTAAAAAAAGCAGACTGTTTCAATAACTGATCCCCTCTGAATGATATTTTTTTCTTCTAATTCTTTTGAAATTTAATGTGAACAAGAAATTTTAAAATGTTTGATAGTATATTTTACTGTAAATCGTGAATGTATTATAAGTTTAGCTGTCAAAGTTTCTCTGTGGCCTTATAGACTTTTTAAACTTTGTACTTTACTTAAATTTTCTACTTTTCGGCACACTTTACAAAGTACAAATGATGCACTTCATGGTTTTGATAATATTTATAGAACTTTAGTATGTATATATATATATATATATATATATATATATATATATATATAATATAACACTCATCAGAGTCGCAAGTTATGAAACAGCATTTGCAAAATAGAACAAAATAATGAGTTAATAGAGGGTATGTTCCTTTCTTACACATATATATGGGCCTCATACCGTTAATTTAGGCGGGAAATGAGGGAGTATATGAGTTCTTGTAGAAATTAGCTCCACTGAGCAACGCTGTTTCCAGATCTTGGATAGCTCTTGGAGGGGAGTTGCGGATTACAATCGCCTGCTCTAGAGCGTCCCAGGCATGCTCTATAGGACAGAAGTCTGGAGATCTGGCTGGCCAATTGATCCGTAGAATATCCTCATTTTTCCAAAATTCGTTAACCAGATGAGCCCGTTATGGCGTCGCGTTTTCATCCATTAAAAGAAAATCAGGACCAACTTCACCCTTGAAGAGGCGAATATAGGGATCAAAAGAACTCATCCCTATACCTTTCAGCAGTCACGGTGCTCTTTCTAAGAAATGGAGTTGTGTGCGGCATCGCTCGCGCGCGGGAACATGATACCTGCCTAAACCATTAACATTCCGCTGCCGTAATGGTGGATTTCTCAGAAATTGGTGGACATGTAGCGAGTTCCTAGTTCTCTTCATATGAAAGTACGGCGAGAATCATTAGTTAGGCTGAAACGGGTCTCAACAGAGAAGAGAACGGTCACCCATTGTTCCATACTCCTATCTCTGCACCATTTTAAGTGGACTCTCCTGTTCGCAGAACTGAGCTGGACACAAACAACAGGTTTTCTTGCAAACAACCCTCTTTCGCGAATTCTTCTGGAAACAATCACCCTTGAAATTCGGGTTCCTGTAGACACATATAACTCATGAGAGACCTGAGAAGTTGTAGCATCACATGAACGATCTTCCTCAGACTTTCTGTAGATGGATCCGGAATCCTGAAACTTTTTCCATAAGTTGGACACGACGCTGAGAGTTAAATCGAATTCTATACAAATCTAGTTTTGAGACATGCCTTCCTCTAGCGTACGTACAATTCGCCACCTCATTATATCTTCTAAACGTTGGTAGTTACTCATTTTAACTGTTTGAATTTTAATTTAAGCGATTGCTTTAAAAAGACATCGAGAAATTCGGCGAAATGTGTTAGCGAACGAAATGAGGATTTTAGCGCGCGCGCTTATAAATCCTGTATTTCGACTAGTTCCTCTCATACACATGTACATCACAGCGAAAATCGGGTCTTCAAAATCAAGTACAAAGTGCTCACGTTTAAATACTTCACATACTCAGAATAGCTCCGATGCCATCATATTCAAATCGAAGACTCGCACGAACTCAAAATGGAAATTTTCGCCTACTCATTTTAAAGAAAAAGTACGTACTTGAAATGGAAACTTCACATACTCATTTTTGAAGATATTTCTTTTATCAGTTATGAATGGGGAATAGAACAATGAGAGTCTTGTATTTATTTGTGAATCTGTTACTGCATAAAACATGATAATAAAACAATCAAGTGAGTATGTTTTGAATTTATCTTCGATACTGTTGTTGTATCGAAAATGATTTTTAAATAGAAAAATATTTATCAACTTAAATTTTAAGATAATTAAATAAGCGCTCCTTTATTTGCAAGTATCTTTTTCTTCATTTTACATATTATTTAACATACACTTTATAAAGTTTTTGTTACAAAACTTCCGAGTCAAAATTGTTGCATTTACTGTAACAAAACTGCTACTTTTAGAAACAAAAATGCAACTGTTATGTGTTCATAAATTGTATTTTAAAGTTATACCTCAAATTTAAAACAATTCGATTGGTTTAATAAATCTTTAATTAACGAAAATAGATTCGATTCAAGAGTTAAATTCTTTTCAAAACAAATGAGCAAGAAATCTGAGCTATTACTTCCAGAAGTAATTCAGTTCATTAAGAAATATATTTATGTTTTTAGAAGCAATATATATATATATATATATTTGTTAAAATATATAGTTTGTTTCCTATACATGCAGAAAATTGAGTTTTATTTAAAGTTCAGTCATTTAATAATAAGTTATTGGAAATATCTTAGAAGCATTATGATGAATTTTAGATTTTCCAGAATAAAACAATTAGTGTACAGCATTTTTTTTCCATCTTATATATATATTGACTTTTGAATTACTATCATAACAAAGCTGATACCTAAAATTAATGACTCGCTGTACACAGACAAAATAAAACCATACCATATTTTTGAAACATTTATTCCGAATATCATACACATATATATCGGGCAGTTAAAAATAAACCATTCACAATTTTGAAAAAGAGTACTAAAAATAAAGTGTAATTTTTTAACCCCTGCAGATGAAGGCCTGTCGTTTCAAAATCTTCTTATAAACACTACTATCTAATCCATACTATAGTCCAACTCCATCCCCATTCGTAACTACAACGTAGGTTATGTTTTAATGTAGCGTACAATGAGGTATCATTTAAAGTATCGGAAATTCTAATATGTAAAGGTATAAACAGATATTTTACTTCTTTCAAATCAACAACAGTTTGACAAATTATTAAATATGAGTGAAAATGCTTTTCAATCAGTGCTGTTTCAAATAAATATGTTATTTATGCATCGTTATTATGTAGACAGTTCATTAATTTTTCGAAATAGAGGCAAGTCATCTGCACAACCAATTAATACAGCTATATTTATTTTTGGAATATATTGTGTCACTATAGTATAAACTATTCCATGTAAGAATTTCTGCTTGGTCTGTGAAACCATCTATTTTACATAGCAGTTCTTGCAACTTCGAATTATGAACTTTGGAACACTTAGGTCCCAAAACATTTGTTGTACAAGGAATTTTAAGGTTTTCTTTTTACTAAACTCATGTGCCACTTTAAAGTGGTGTTAGTGGATTAAAATTTACTTGACAGAGCTTGTCTCCTTATGATTATAAAAAAATATCAATTCAACAAGATTTTTTTTAGAAATACCACAAGTCTTTTGAATTAAAGCAAAGCAGTATGGTCATATGACAGCATAGCTTTTTTGCATTACGTATTACACAAAACTTAAATCTAATTTAAACAATATGGATCAGATCATAATTAAGGTAAAATATACATTATGTATTAATTTGCAAGTACTTTTAATTTTTATACATGATGTCGCATATTGTAAAGAAATTTTGGAATATAGAATAATAAAAAAGTATTGATACTGATTGCGTATTTCATTTTGCAATCTGATTTTGTTCATTTTGTAATATCTGATAAAAAAAAAGTATTATAAAATTTACATAAAATTACTCTCTTAGAAGAGTTATTTACCTACAGAAATATTTTGTAAACTTGCCTATTTCAAGACATGCAACCTATTTTATTGGTTAACCACCTTTAAAAGCATAATTTTAAATTATGTGATTTTAGCACTTAGATATGCTTCATGATATACATAAATCTTTTCAATTTTGTTTCCATCTATATTATATTCTACTTCAACAGCCAATGTCATAATGTTTTGGTATTTGCACATGTTGCTTAAGTTGAATTCATTTTTGACCTGAATGAATCAAATATTATGACTTATTAAGTATCTAAGTAAATTGCGTAAAACTTACAACACAATATTTTTTTAAATAATCTGCCAAAATAAAGTGAACATTTATTACATTCACTATATAATTAAATTTGTTGTAAATCATACGTAGCAAAAAATTAATAATTTTACCAACATGTATGTCTGCCAAAACAAACCGGTGTGGTATGCGTTAGCATCGGATTTCTGTATGTGCTTCTTTTTGAAATCTTGTATATCAATTTTATTTCAATTCATATATTTAATATTATCATATTTCTCCCATTATTCAATTATTTACATTTGGTAGGAAATAGTCTGAGTATATTTATATATATCTGTAGACTTTTTCTCTTTCAATTGAATTGCTAAAATGTCGCTTAGTAAGCCTATTTAAACTTGCTTCTGGCGTTTGTTTCTATACTTCCGATATAAGCTTTAAATTATTTTCTGCTTTTAACTGCTGTATTTTTGAGCTGTTAACGCCTATTTCAGCTTTTTGTTTTGATTAATCTTATTTTGAATTTCAAAGTATTTCATGTCTTAATATTGTTGCGTATCATTAGATCATCGATTGATTCTAACATGTTAAAAATAAAGGTCTCAATATTTATTATAGTATTGTAATTATTCTAAACCCTCTGAAAAATACATGTGAATAGTTAAAATGTAATTTTCTGAATTATAGTATCTTTTATATATAAACATTTATATTTATCTGGCTGATTGTTTAAAAAATAAAGCAATATTAGATTAAACTATTTTCTCTTTTAATCAAAATACACAATTAAGCAGTAACAGTTATATAACGATTTATGATTTAAACGGGTGTAATTTTGTAATTTGAAGTAAAGTTTTTTTAATGTGTTTTGCAAACAATATTAAAAATTAATTAATTTAATCATAAGTTTATTATAATGTTTCAAAAAGGAATCAACAATATTTAAGAAAAACATATGTGAATATGTAAATTCTATATACAATTTCAAATTTAATAATAGCTAGCATTAATTTTTTTTTCATTTTTTCAAAGTAATATTTATTAATCAAATATAATTTTAGCTATATGTTTTGAAGTTAAATGAAGGGCAGAAAAAATTCTAACTATTATGAATAACAAGACACATCCTAAAACATATAATTATTAGTGATAATCTGATTTTTAAAAATGTGTATGAAATATTAATTTTTAAAATTATATTTGAATTAAATGATACAGTCGGGGATGAAAAATAGAATTTTGAGGAAATAGAAAATTTTACATTCTATAAATCTTGAGTACTGCTTAAGAAACTATTACGTTGCCTTTTCGTGCAAATGTGATTCTTGTTTCTTCCAGCCAACACCAAACTCTCGTTTTTACTTTGTAATTCATCTCGACACCAGCATGTTTTTTTTTTAAAAAACATTAATTTTAAGAAGTGCATGAATAAAATTGTTATATTGTGTAAAAAAAATTACAAGTATCAACAAATAAAAGGGCTAGATAATATGCTCGGCCTTGTACTATGATGAATTTTTATAAGTGTTTTTACAATTTAATGAATTATTCATAACTATAGTATTTGTGTAATATATCGAAAAGGAAATTGTTTTATTTATTTTGTGAGCATGAATATTGGAATTTATGCATTGAATAAAATTTGAATATACTGCAGAAAATATATATTTAAATTTTTGCAACATTTTTGGGACAAATTATAAAAAAAAAAGCAAGATATGAAATGTCTGTGTTAAAACCTTAATTATATAAAAATCAAATTTTGAATTACATCACAAACAAGTAGTGGTTTCTAACCTCAAGTCATATGAGTTAAAAACAGATAACTTAAAAAAAGTGAGACAATTGTAATGAAAATCAATACAATCACTTATAATATGATGAACTATATTTGGGACATAACAGGAAGGATGTCTGATTAGACTGTTAAAATTTGGCTCCAAAATACACATGAAATTTGTGTTTAAATTAGAACCATGTTCTTTAAAAATATATATTCTGGACTATCTTACTCCTGTCATAAAGCATCTGAAATTTATTTCAATTCATTAAAGTATAATCTGGATTAAAAGCTATTTTAATATTTTGTGTATTATTATAATTTTACTTTATGATAGCAATACAGTATTATCGGAACGAAACTTTGGATGTACAATTCTCCAAAGAAATGGGCAAGACATGTAATGCCTTCATCTGATATATCTTAGACAAAGATATAAATGTATGTGTTTATCCATCAATTCAAAAACGCATTTAAGTTCATTTACACACTGGCTGATAAAAATGGATGTTGACATCATTGCTGTACAGTCATCGATAAAATAAAGTCTTAAGAGTGAAATCAAAACTTTCTGAAACACTACATTTTAACTTCTTTCATGGTTTTCTACATAAGAATATAGGCATACCCAAATATTAACGTGGATAGAAATAGTTTTCTACACAGGTTCTAATACAAGGTCGAGTCAAAGTCTCTGAAATTGATTACAGTATAATGTGGATGAGTCTATAACACAGATATTCACTGAATCATTTCATTAGATCAATACCTTAAATTCTTAGGATATAGCTAGAATCCTTTCAGAGAGTCTCATTAAGAGCGCAAACATTGAGCACATTGATTCGTTGCTTTACATTTTAATACATCACAACAACTGTGTTTCACCAGTGTTTTGGTGAAATACAATCTCAGTTCCAACAAAGCCATGCCTCTATATTTATACTTATATTTGTTTTGAATCAAGACATGGTTACAAGGTTTTTGTGGTCTTCTCATCATAATATTTTTAGAAAGTGTGATTTCCATTTTTGGTTTCAGATACATCTGTCTTTTCAATTAGATACAATTCAAATCTGATACAAACTATATAATTCAAGTAGTGCGTCTGATTAATTTTTGAGTATTTGTTTTCTCCATTATGTATGCTTGTGTGACAGACTCAAGTTTACATTTTGGTGCTGAAACGGTGATGCACACATTTTCATTCAATTCGACACTAACCAGATTCTAAAATGCAAAGTCTGTTTTATTTCAGTCTAACACAACCACTATATATGTCTCATACC
This sequence comes from Nephila pilipes, assembly GCA_019974015.1. Classification (NCBI taxonomy): domain Eukaryota; kingdom Metazoa; phylum Arthropoda; class Arachnida; order Araneae; family Nephilidae; genus Nephila; species Nephila pilipes. The sequence goes on along the minus strand of BMAW01109419.1, from coordinate 150,400 downwards.
TTATAAAGCAAGAGAACTGGAACCAAATCTTCATTTGGAAATTTGGACCCCATGCATAAGCACCATTAGTATTATTTTATCATTTCTTTTGGAAAGGAAAATGTTATTTATGTCTGAAATCAGTGTCAATGTACCTCCTTAAATTAGCGTTCAAGCACTCGTCTTGTAAAAATAAGACTGCCCACAATACTTTTGTCAATGGCTCTATTTTGGTCATTAGAGTCAGATCATTCTTTCATTGAGCAAAATGTCATTCAGTCAAACTTTTAGTCTGGCTAACCTTAATGTAAGATGATATTTTGAGAGCTGAGATTTTCATTTGTGTCAGTCTTCTAAATATCAATAATTATTAGAGACTTTTTCCAATTGATCAAATGTTACCACTTGTTATTTAAAATGAAAGCAGAATGGATCTTCTCCTACACCTTCTACTAGGGTCAACGGATCTTGGATAGAAAGAAAAATACTTTCTGATCAGCAAACTTCTTTTCAGTTAGTCCGACAATTGTGTGGTGTGAAATATCTTCTTTTACTCAAGCAATTTTTAATCTCTTGTTGTAACACAGATTATTTGACAACTAAATCTGTTAAGACAGCTGATCTGATTTGACCTAATGATGAGCTGTAAATGGTCCTCATGTTACGGATTACATTTGGGAAAATTAGTCTGCATGAACAGTTTCAAATTTTAACTACAGATCAGGAATTTCTTGATTTTGGCATCTTAAAGATAATTTCAGATTTTCCATCAGAATCAATTAGATGTTTGAATTTATTAGGTAGACTTTCTACTGAAGAATTTAGCAATTATGATCAGGATTATCCGATAATTCAAAAACTCCTACAAATATAACAAAATAAATATTTAAACCTGGAAGGGAAGTAACACCGGCCATGACTCAAGTATGTCTTTGGGAGTGGATTTATTTTGGTGGTTTTTGTAATAAGATAGAATTTGAATATAAGGGTGTGAGTTTGAGGAGTGAGATTATATTTCAAACAGCACGAAATGATTGTTTGTGAAGAATTCTGAGCCATTATTAAATGTAGGTCAGATAGCCCAATACAAGTTAGGCTCTATGTAACCTTTATTCTTGCATTTCTTGAATATAAATGAAAAATAAATAACTTTATAAACTTTCTGGGAGATTGGTTATGTCTCAAATACTTTTTATTACAGTATTCTACTTAACAGAAACGTACAAATACACACATTTGCCACATTATAGTGATTTTAATAAAATGTAACAAAGGGTGATCTGATCTGTTTCAGGAAATAGAAGGTTATTCATTGGTCAGTCTCTGTTTTTAAAATGGATGAAATGTTTATCAGTTTTGCCAAATTTAAGCGTTTATTATTATATTCAGAAAAATGGATAAAATGGTTCAGCAGATGGGCTGGGACACATGGTAACCTCGATTAGACAAAACAAGCATTCAGTAAGAAAAACTTTTATGTAGATCCTTATATTAATATATTTTTAGTTATTGCTTCCTTCTTAATTTGTTTTTGTCGTCCTGTAACCATTTTAGTTTAGTTCTGTTCTGATATAAGACAAATTCTTCTATCAGCAAAATTTTACTTTCCTTTTCAGGGTTTATGTTAAACACTCCACTCTTATGATTATACTTTCCTGCATATATAGCACCAGATCATTAGGGCCTGCTTGCAAAAATGCAATTATGTTGCTATATGTGAAATTCTAATGGATGTCCTGTTTCATGAGATCATTCAATGAGGAGATGTTGCAATCAGATGAAACTGAAATTAAATTTTAGTAATTATTTATTTGAGGCCATCAATTTATTGTCAAATCCTGTAAATTTGGTTTAAGGTGGATAATCCAGATGAATTGGACTCAAATAATAAAAATCCACCCTTTATTATTATTGTCTGCCATTGCAACAAGGAATACCTCATTGTTCATTTTATTTTAATTAATTTATCAATTTGAGTGTTTGAAGTCCAAACAATAAACAAATAAATAAGTTACTCTCATATAAGGGTTCCTTCCTAAGCTATAATACTATAAGTTATCATTTCAAGAGTTCTTGATTGTCTTGAAGAAGGCGTGGTGATCTGTTGGAGTATGTTGCTTTAACCATTCCTCGCCTGCACTATAATTGTATTCAAAATTCTTGGTTGATTCTGTGATTCCAGACATGAACATGGGAAACAGAAATGGGAGGACATCTGGAAAGTTCTTTTTATTATTATGCTATCTAACTCAAGTATTTTCTCTAGTGGATTGAGTCTTCATTATTCAAATGAGACTTTAATCAAATACATATTTGGTTCTCAATCTGGCATCAGAATGTGGTTTGGACTCTATATACACACTTCCCATCATTCTTTGTGTAATCAGAATATTCAGAATTTAAACAGGTATTAAGAATTACTCTGTGTTTTTCAAATTTCGTGGAATTCTTATTTTAATCTATTATAGTTGGCAAATAATAGTTACAGGTCAGAATGTTATTCAATGATATAACGTGTGTTTTCTGGTTTTTAAATAAAGTATAATAAATATTTAACATTTATTGTCTGAAACAAGTTGCTGAAATAAGTTTGAGTACAAGGAATTCAAAGATTTTGAAGAACCCCTGATATATTTGTGACATGCAAAAGATTTGTATCTATGTGTAAGGCTATCAAAGATTCTTAAGAATCCTTATTAATCTAGAACTTCTTTTGTAATTAAATTTAATTTTGTCTGTACACTATTCTTACTGAAAAACCAGCACCAAAAGTTATAACTGTTTTGATTAAAAATTCTTATTTCCTTAGCCGGAATAAATACTTTGATTTTACTGTATTAAATCTAATGGTAAAAACAGCGCGATCATGGTTGTTTTGTAACAATATATCTACAACATCTGTACAGATCATTCCATGTGTAAAATTAGAGAAAGTTATAGCAAAATTTTATTTTGCCTATAAAAATTACAATTGCTGTAGGAAATTTAGAAATTTGAATTCTTCTTCCTTCACATAGCAATATTCAGATATCAGATAAATTACCTTGGAAGAGACAGCTCAAAATATACATGGAAATGAAGAAATTTAGACAGCAATAGATCTTGTTTACTTTCCTTGTATATGGATAAAAATACATTTAAAATAATTCATTCTAGTATTGTTTAATTTCTTCGTGGTTGTTAAATTAATGAAAAACATAATAACCTCTTTAATATCATAAATGGGAATCAATATGGGCAGTTCAGTTACAGGATATTTTGTTTAGTTCTGCAGATGTTTCGTATTCAATTTTACCTTAGATGGGTAAAACCTGATTCTAGTTCTTTAAAATAAAATTCTGATTGTATTTTCAATTGGTATTATATTTATTAGTTGTGTATTAGTTGGATTAGTGTATTAGAACAGAAACTCAGTATTCATTCTCGTTTGATATTTAATTACATTTTGGTGACATTGTGCTCGAACACAGTGTGTTCTCAAATTGCAACATGCAAAATAATTTTTCTGTACACTTTTAAGTTTTAATTCTGTCTTTGGTTCTATTACAGATAGTAAAAATGAAAAACTTATCAATGAAGTGTGTATATATTTGTAGCTTTATATTAAAATGAAATATTCATTTAAAAGTAAGTTTATTTCGTTTTCCCTTTTGCTTAGTTCAAGTTATAGTAATGTCCTATTTCGTGAGGTAATCTGTCTACTACAGAAAATGTAATATTAAGTTAAGATCTGATTTTTGAAATATCTTCTTTTTACGCATCAGCATTTTCCACTATCAGAATAGTGCTTCTTACAGTTTAAAAGTTCAGAAGATTAGTAGTTATGTTTTGTATCATCACAGTGTTCTAAAACATCTCCTTATACAGTTGGCATTCGTTCATTACAACAGTTTAGATGAGATGACGAAAGTGCACAGGGTCAAGGGACAGAAAATTTCGTTAAAATTTCTTTTGCATTAAAATTTAAACAATGAAAGAAGGTTAATTCTCTTTTTGTAATATTCAGGTCTGAAGCGAAGGTTTCAGTTTCAATAAAATGATATTAACATTAATTAGGTTGAAAACATAAGCTCATAAACTACAATCATCTGTAAAAATTACTGTTCCCAGTTAGTTTTCTAGCTTAATTCTAAGTGACTAAAAGGAAAAATGTCGGAAATGAAACTCTAGTTGGCAGTGCAAGGTGCTCTGAGATTCCATTTTATGAAGTTGCACCATATACTCATCAAATTAATTCAAAAGCTTATAAAGCATTCCATGTAAAGAATGTCAAATATGGCTTGCAGGAAAGTTCTCACATTTCAGCCACTCTCTTATAACATGGTGTGATGAAGTGGTGTTTAGGTAAAAGGCTATGCATCAAGAAACCACTAAATATTGAAACTTGTACCGAAATTCAAACTCTTCTTTTCATATATATTGGATGGATGATTGAAACAATTACCAGTCTGTGGAAATAGATTAGCAAATGTATTTTTCTTATTAGAACCATTTTAAGGAATCCTTGATTACATTTAGTTTTATATCAAGTAAATAGAAGAAAAATAACACTTTTTCCTGACTATTTCAAAAGATGCTGATCAGGGCAGAGTGTATAAGAGTTATTTTCTTGTTAGATGTATAATGAAATTAATTTTTAATTTACTGAAATTAATATTCCATGATATATTATTTTAGGTTTATAATAAAATGACATCTTATGAATCATATTATATGTATATATAATATTATCAGGTAACTTATCTTAAAGATTACATTCAGTAACAAACAAATATTCATAAATGTTTATTAACCTTTGTAAATTGCAATGTCAATTTATTAATTCTTTTCTGTTGTCTAGAGACTCCTTCAATTGAAGAATAATATTAAACAAAAACCAAAGATATTTTCTTTCTATGAATTCCTACTCATTTCCTACTTGGATCTGTCCAAATTGTATTTTTATTGGGAAAAACTGAATCATTTAATTGATTTATTATAATATTAATCATGACTATTTAAATAGGCTTCATATAATGGAAGAAATTTAAGAAGAAATACCTTGGACCAAATGTTAAATTGAACATACTTTCCTTATAGAGCGCTGGTCCTTAAAATCTGTTTTGAGGCTACAGCTTTCATAGATGGATTTGATACATAGTATGACCTGTATATTATATTATATTTATGCAATAGAATAATTACTCTGTACCGCTTCCCCTTTGCACACAAACACACCACACATATATATATATGGTATGTCTCATTATACTCCCCTATCTCTGAATAATTTCACATATTTTCATTTATAAATAGCATTAAATCAAAATCAAACTGATTCGTTCACATATTTTCTTTTAAAGGTCAGCTTTCTTCTATTATTACATATCATTGCACCTTGTCTAAGTACAGTAGCAATATGTATCATTTTCAGGTTACACCTGACCACCAATTACAGTTCAAAAATAATCAGAAGTTTTTCAAGTTTGCAAAAGACAAAGTTATACACAAGTGCTTTTATCATGTTGAATTATAAATTCAAATGTAAAATAAATAAACGTGAAAATCAATGAATGAGCTTTTCTGATAATATTACTACAATTAAAGAATGATGATTATTAGATTAAATGTATCAGCTATATGTAATTAAATTAATGAACAATGAATTGATAAATTTAATATTCAAATTTAATTAAATTAGTAAACTATTAAATTAACAAATTGAATATATTTGGCTAAGTTTAATTAAATTGAGCAAACAATGATTATTAAATTGAATATATTTGGAATTAAGTGGGCTCAAACGATAAAAATTAAAAGTGATCAGTGCCCTCTCTTTGGTGGCTAAAATAAATTCAAGTTGTAGTCAAGTTACCTTGGGCAGAGCATTATCGATTGTTGTGGCCGCCACGTAATTCTTATCATTGAGGATTCCGTTTTGTCGATAAAATGGTTAATTTTGGTATATCACTATATCACCTTTTATCTCAGCCAATTGTTCCAGCAATTTCTTTTCCCCAAAGAAGATATTACTTTTATATAGTTAACAACAAACAACCTTTCCATTTTCATTATTTGATTTGCAACAAATGTCATAATGTGTAGTGTGTACGTACTTTTCAACATTGTTCAGTACTTTTCAATAATTTATGATATTAATTAACTAGTCTATATAATGTAAATACTTTTTATTAATTTGATATTTTTGGGTTATAAATGACTGAAGGCTCAGGCATCAAGTACTAAAATTCAGGTCAGACTGATTTTCTGGTATGTTTGTTGCATATTTTACATTTTGTCACCATTCAGCATAATGGAAAATATCTAGAGTTAGAACATTAGTTTTATCATTTTCTCAGTTTATTCTGAGAATCTAGGACAACACTCAATATAAGGTTCTGTGGTAGTCTATTGAAATGTCAGAGTAGGAAATTCCTCCTATCAATCTTTTAAAGAGGATTATAAATGCAGAACAACTAGTAATAACATGAAATTTAAATAATAATAAATGATTTTAAGACATATTGATTGCATCTATAATAAAAGAAGGAAACTATAAATTACATCGGCAATTTATTCCGAACTTCAAATAATGTGATTAATGTTTGATGGATTACAAAAGTTGAATCTTCACTAGAAATAGAGTAAACAGAAGAAGCGAATATAATTGATGGCTGCATGTGACGTTTGGTGTTATGGAACATGAATCTCGATTTGCTTACAATATTTCGAACTACCACACAACATACATATCATATACTCATTATATAGTTATATGTTGTGTATCGTCCATTCCCATATTTAAATCATGGATTTAACTAAAAATGATTATCAATGTTTATGTATTAATTTGCTATTAGTTCTGACATTTTACAATTTTTCATAAAGAAATGGCATTCAATTTAATTTGCACAAAGAAAAATTCTTACAAGATAGCTTAAAAGTTTTATACAAGAAGTGAGCCACCAACATGAGATGAAAGTTTTAAATCTATACTTTAATTAAATTTTTAATAGAAAATTTAATCCACAATCATTTTGAGTATCCACTACAGATGTTTTCAGCTTAAATAAATTCAAAGTATATGTCAATTTATCTAAATAAGTAAAAATTGTGATGCATAGAAATTTATTCAGATACTCAAGGTGATGAAAGGAGATATGTGGGACTTGGACGTGAAAATAATCATTCATGAGGTAAGTTATGTATCCAGAGTCGTTAGGCTGCATTTTATAATGTTTGAAACAGATAAGCCAGAGCGATGTTGGAAACTAGGCCCATAGATCAGGAAGGAATATTCTATGTTTGAGCAAATGTAGTCAGGAACTTCATTAATCAGAATGAAGCACCATAATCGTAATCACATACACTCATAAACCTATTAAAACTACCCGCATGTGGTGATACAAATGGACATTAGTTGATTTAAGCAGAATCATATTATCTTAAATTGGAGTGATTTAAGTCATGTAAACTATTTTGATGATAGTTCTGATGACCAGATACAAACGAATCAATAAGTTTCAATGCCAGCGATAATATTGTCTATTTAATTGTTTTGGAATGATTGTGAATACTTTAAAGCCAAATTTGCTGCTGATGAACAATGAATTGGTGAATGAGTTGATGGAATTCTCTATATGATGTGTTGAAATTTATTTAAAAACAGTTTAAATCATTCTAAAATTTTGAGCTTTGTTCTGATTTAGTTGTGAACATGCAGTATGTATTCTCTTTGTAAATTTAAGTAACAACTTCTTTATGTTTAGGAAAAATTTAAAATATCTAATATATGAAGAATATTAAATATTTTAATTCTTAGAAGAGCTTATTCGATGTGAACTTCTATCCGAAGATATCAATGAAAACTACGAATAATTGAATTAATATGCAGTTAATATTCAATTTAAATTTCTGTTATTTTATCTTCTATGTTTATGATTATTTTTCATTGCAGACAAGTTAAAAGCAGTTTTTAAATTTATGTTTCCATTCTTGATTTGTGCCGAATTAACTTTACTAATATTTCTTAGCACGGTTTCATTATTCAAACTTGGAATAATCACGATTGAATGGTAGTATGGCAATAATAA
>BMAW01109419.1:128183-142324 GCA_019974015.1 Nephila pilipes | reverse complement strand
TCCCAACATCGACATGCTAGTTCAGTTACGTATTGCTTTATAAATGCAGAACAACTAGTGATAACATGAAATTTAAAAAGCAATGAAATAAAATAGATTTTTTAAAAGAATATATTGATTGCATCTCTAAATAAAAGAAAGAAACTATAAATTACATCAGCATTTATTCCGAACTTCAAATAAATATGTGATTAATGTTTGTATGGATACAAAAGTTGAAGTCTACTTCTAGAAATAGTGTAAAAGAAAAGTAAATGATATAATTGATGGCCTGCATGGGACTTTGGTGTTATGGAACATGAATTGCATTTTATACAATATTTCGAACACCACACAACACATACGAACTATATATCATATATAGTTATATATATTGTGTATCGTACTTCTCATATTTAAATCATGGATTAACTAAAATATTATCAATGTTTATGATTAATTACTGTATTTTCAATGGCATTGTTACAATTTTTCATAAAGAAATGGCATTCAATTTAATTTGCACAAAGAAAAATTCTTACAAGATAGCTTCAAAAGTTTTCTATACAGAATGAGCACCAACATGAAGATGAAAATTTTAAATCTATGCTTTTAATTAAAATTTTTATAATAAAAATTTAATCCACAATCATTTTGAGGTATCACACCCTACCTAAGATGTAATTTTTCACTTAAATAAATTCAAAGTATATGTAATTATCTAATGTAAAATTGTGTAATAGAAAATTTATTCAGATACTCAAAGTGATGATGAGAAAGGGAGATAATAATAGGGATTTGGACGTGAAAAATAATCATTCGTGAATTAAGTTAGATATCAGAGTCATTGCGACTGCATTTTATAATGGTTGAAACATAGATAACTGAGACATTAATGGAGAACGCAGCAATAGATCGGAAGGAATATTCTAATGATTTGAGCAAATGTAGTCGGAACTTCAAATTATAATCCAGAATGAAGCACGCATGAATGTGTCCAGCATACACCTCGTAAACCTTATTAAAACTACCCGCATATGTAGGTGATACAAATGAACATTGGTTATTTAAGCAGAATCCTCATTAACTTAAAATTGGTAGTGAAATTTACAGTCACTGTAAACTATTTTGGATGACGATAGTTCTGTGACCAGATACAAACTGGTTACAATATGAATTTCAATGCAGCGATAATATTTGTCTATTCTAATTGTTTTTGAATGATTGTGAATACTTAAAACAGAAATTTGCATTATAAAATGAATGGTGAATGATAATTGTGATGAATTAACTCTATTATGATATGTTGAAATCGTATTTAAAAAACGATTTAAATCATTTCTAAAATTTTGGAGCTTTTTTTCTGACATTTATTTTAAACATGCGTATGTGATTTCTCTTTTCGTAAATTTTAAATAACCTTTCTTTATGTTTTAGGAAAAATTTTAAAAATATATCTAATATATATATATAAGATATTGAAGAATATTTTAAATATTTTATCTTGAAGAAAGGCTAATTCGATGAACTTCTATCCGCAAATAGATATCAATGAAAAAACTACGAAATAATTGAATTAAATTACGTGTATTCGTACCTCTAATTAAATTTCTGTTATTTTATCTTCTATGTTTATGATTATTTTTTTAATTGCAGCACAATTGTAAAAGCAGTTTTTTTTTTTAAATTTATGTTTTCCATTCTTGTTGTGTGAAATGTAACTTTACTAATATTTCTTCCCTTGGGTTCATTATTCAAACTTAGAATATAAAAATCCGTTGAATGTTAGTGAACCTTTCAGCAACTATATATTCCCAGAAATAAAAGAATGAAGTATAAAATTCTAGACGTATTATATGTTATTTTATTGTATACTTCTTGCATTATTTTTTACATACTCCTTAATCCTAAAGTAAATTTAAATTGATTTGAATGCATATGTATTCATCCCTTGTTCTGCACGGTACTTAATTTACAATGTCTTTTTTTTAGCACAGTTATGAATGAAAACAAAAAAATGGGGGGGAGAGAATATTTTTCTTATTTTCCTTTATATCATTCATAAATTTAATGTTATCCAATTAATAAAGTATTTAATAAATTCCTAACCCCTTGGCTAGAGATTCATTAACCAGATTTCGTTTCATCTTAAATTAAATCAATAATGAATGGTAGAGTGGAAAATATACCCAGCATTTCAAATGATGCACAAATGCCTATGAGAAACGTTCATAAATTATTTTCTGTTAGTGACATGGATAATGACATTAGTCTTGCTCAATCAAAGAAAAGAAGAATTTTTGCTTTTTAAAGTTATAAAGAACAGTAAAGGCTCATTTTAATACCATTTTATAAATTATTGTGGTAATGAAGCTATTTATGTTTGAACTACATTGACTTTAATTGTACCGAAATTTTTTTTTGTTAATGATTTTTATTAATTTCATGTATTTAAGTTTATTGTTAGTATATTAATATATAAGTTTATCATTTTCAAAAATCAATTACAAAAATATGTGAATTGAATGAGTCTGAAAATTAATGAAACAATTCACTTTTATTTATGATGTTTCATTTTATATTACACGAATAAAATACGCCCTCTTTTTTTAAATAATGCATTTACATGTAAATTAAGGGATGGTGTACTTTACCTGTTACTTCAAATTCAAGGAATTATATTCTGGGCTATAAGTACAATTCGGATAAATATTTGGATCATTTGATGTTTATGCATCACATTTACAGTAATTAAATGCTATATTTTTGTTATTTATTCTCATTCAACTTAAAATTACATATGGACTAACTTTCTAGATTCACGAACTAAAGAATTGAAAACAAACTTATTGAAATTATTTTTATTCGTAATTACAGTCATGTTTGTTTAAAATATACTTCATCTATATTCAGTCTTTAAATGCCATTATAAACTTTCTCGCAGTTGTTATTGTACTTTTTGGATAATACTTATGTTGCTTTAAAGTTGCAATGCACACAAAGATAGTTTATGCCATTTACAGTTAAACTAGACACATTTAAGATAAATGTAAAACTGTTTGAATTATTCACTAAAACAATTTCTTTTAGCTCCAAGCATTGTTTAAGGTAATAGCACTTGAAGAATCATAATACTAAAATATTCATTACTTTTCATCGCACTGAATTCACAATGAAGCATTGAGACATTTTTAGCATCGTTTATAACAGGCGAAACCATTAAGCAACACTCTTTCTTCTATTTCACACAAACGTTGATATTTTTTGTTGTGTACATATACTTACATTTTACTTTTTTCAATAAAGATGTTTCACTTTCAGAATTTCGCTTGGGCATTTGCATAAAAAACACTTATGTGTTGACTGTGAAGAAAGATGAGAGCCTTTATGGCACTTTTAAAATGGTTATTATGTAGTATATGGTTATGCGTTTCAGAAATTTCGGAGATCAGACAAAGATAGCAATTTTATTTCTCATTACACTTTATGGATGCTATATTGGCACTGGAGCGTTTATTTTTTCAGGAATTCAGTCGCGAAAAGAGAAAAATAATAAATTATTTTGAAGAAAAAATACAGTAGTGTTAGTGCGCGGTACGAAGAATTTATACGTAATATTAGTATTTTTATTAATATAATAGTACAATAATTTGCATGTTATTGAAAACGCTTTTTATGTGCATTTTTAAGTCAACAGGATCAGTTAATGAAAATAAGGCGGGATAAGTTATTTGATTTAAATACAATAATGTCGCAAAAACGTTTCAAAATCTTTAGTTGATTGAAAATTAGTTGAAAAAAAATCATTTACACTTTACTGATATTTCTTAATGAAAGGAATTAAAATATAATTTTTTTTGAGAATATCGTAATTTTATTATTAAGTTTAATCTGCGCATAAAAACAAGACATTTGCACATACAAATACGCATAAACACACACACAAACACATATATATATATGACAAATGGTTTGTTTTTTATGTTGTCTTGGGATTGTTCTGGATTCAATGAAGAGGCGAAATCTTAAAAAATGGCATTTACTTAAACAATATATTTACAGAGTAAATGAAACTATTGTTTATACATGTTACATTCGGAGCTATCAACCGTGCGTGTGTTCATGAAGGACACCCCCTTTCATGTGATGAGACTGGTGTGAGCCTCAAAGCGAATCTTGAAAGCAGGGGTCTAGTTCGTGGTGTCCTCTAGTGTATGAAGACGTCACAAAATGTATAAGTCCTACAGATCAGCCAATACTGAGTTCGATGATCTCAACGACATTTGGTAATACCTTACAACCTGATAGAACATAAAATTACTGCAAAATATGTATGAAATGTAAACATTGTAAAAAATTAAAAAAAAAAAAAAAAATCAAATATGCACTAAAAATTAAAAAAAACGTATGCTAAGTTTTGCAAGGAGCAGATTTAGCCACGCTAGGCGCGCTTTTTTTTAATAATTATTATTAAATTATTTAATTAAATATAAGAATTAAAGTAAACGATGAAATATGGAGAAATGGGCTATAGTAAACTTTTCCTATATTAAAATTAAAGGAAGCGATTAATTATTAAATTGAATAGACTTAAACTAAACGTAATTATTATAAAAGGAAACGATAAATAATTAATTTGAATATTATATCAGCTGTATGTAATTTAAATTAAAGTAAACAATATATTATTAAATTGAATACCATAACAACTATTAGTAATTAAAATTCAAAGCGAACGATAAATTATTAAATTGAATACATTTAATCTAAATGTAATTAAAATTAAACAAACTATACGTTATTAAATTGAATATATTTAAGCCAAATATAATTAAAATGGAAGCGAACTATAAAAAATTGGAGAGTGATCTGGTGCGCCAAATGTGATCCATCAAAAACATTAACCCCTTGGGTGGTTAATAATAGTGAATCAATATTAAAATCATTTGACCCAAAACTTTCCAAAGAAGGAAGCCAATCTAAAAAGACGTAGTTTGAAATTCTTGAGGTAAAAAAAAAAAGTTTGCCTCACAGCTTAAAATTCTGAATAATGGTATTTATTTTCAGTCATATATTGATTCCAGTTTACATATGATTTAATGTAATACAAAAATCGATAAGTAAATAAAATACTTAAGTTTTATTTTTGTTACAATTCAATTGGGGGAAATTTATTACGATATATTTTTGAAAATTAAGTTCATTAGTGGTGAAAGTAGGTATCAGACATTACAAATATTTGAATATTACAAATATTTGATTTCAATCCAATTCAAAATTCAGGAGAAATTTATTGTGGAGTATTTTAATATTAAGTTCGTTACAGTTGAAATCAGACATCAATTATAAAAGCAAAAACATGATAAATTTTTGAAAAGTGGTCAGGTACTACAATTATAGGGTATTGAAAAAATAGCACCTTTAGTGGCTAAAAGAATTGTTATTGAGAACATAAGGATGTCTTATTTTATCTATCCAGGGGGAAAATATTTCATTACATCAGCAGAGATGGTAGTTACATTTGGGTCTGCATGATAGCCTATTTTCCGAACATCCTATATATTTCTGCACTTAACTTGAGCAACTCAATATGATCCGAAATATTTAAGCTTGAGTTTGAGGCCTAAACTAAATTACCTTCGTTGAACCGCTACTAAATAATCAATTTGGTATTGGGTAGTCTTCTTTCTCTCCTTATTATATGTTTTCTGGTTTTCAGATTTAATTTCTTGAATACTTCCTTTTGCTTTAAGGCAAATGCTTTTCTCTTTTGTTATGATAATTTCCCTCTCATATTTGTGGGACTCTACATCATGTTTGGTGCACTTTAAATAAGCTTGTACCCAAATGTCTGTGTTTATGACGGCTTCAAAGTTTAGATGCTTATTTGATACAACATGTCATTTTAAGGAATAATGATCATTTCTGTCGAAGTTCTGCTCGAAAGAACCTTTCTTTATCAGTTGCGATTTACCTATTCCGTATAGAACAATAAATTTCTTCTAAAACTTTTGTTAGTCAACAATCTTCGTACTTACGTCTACACGGTTGAGACTAACTGAACTACCAGTATCTATAAGAGCGGAAATAGTTTTCTCACCAAGTGTAATATCTTTCAAATGTAGCCCTTTCTGCGAGACAATAGAACAGCTTTGTACTTCAGAGTTCGATGGTCTCTCAGGTTCCGATTATTTCTTGGATTTAGGACAATTGTAGCTTAAATGATTTAAATAATGACAATTTAAACATTTTCTAGGCGCTCTTCTTTCAAAATCCTTACTCGGATGAGTCTCATAGTATTTTCTTTCAGGAGTAAATTTTCAGTTCTGTGGTGCTTTTCAGACCTTCTGATATTAACAAACTTACCTTATAATCTAGCTTCTGGTTCTCGAAGAGGTAGTGAGACGTATGGTTTTGGCTTCAGTGTCCTCCAGATATCATCTAATTCCTCAAGTCTCTCGGCTAACTCCACTGGCGAGTTCATACTTAGTCATTAATTTAAGTTATGTTCTTTGAATTCGACTGGAGCTCATTTTTCTTTTGATTTGTTACTATCAGATCTCGCAACTAGTCAAATGTTTTACGCTTAATCCCTCTATCCATCCATCAAAGAATGTTTGAATTTCTTGGTAGAAATAAATCCTACCACCTATTTTGAACTTTTCTAATGAGTGACATGCAACTGCTTAAACTTCTCTGGAATTAATTTGAGTCTTTTTGAGAAACAGGTTCTTCAAGTAACCATAGTCTTTTGCCTTTTCTTCAGGCTATCGAGTAATTAGTTGTGCCATTTCTTGTATGAGTAGAACCAACAGATGTGTAACCCAAAACTCTTTTGGGACTTATATTAGCTAAGCACTCAAATAATATCAAATACAGACTCTGAAACATTCATTCATAACAAATTTATGTAGTACGTTATTCAATTCATTGCTCGGTGTACGAGTATTTACCGTCAATGTTCCTTGACTCGACTTAATTTGAACCTCAATTCTAACTTTTCCAATTCGTCTAATCTTGTCGTTCCTCTTCTGCTAATGTTTCTTGTCTTCTCTTCTCTGCCGGATCTTCTTTCTTTCTCTTCTCTGCAAGTTCACATCCCTCTTCAATGATATAATCATACATCAATTTGGTGTTCGTCGTCGTACCCTGTGCTGTTTATAATTAAATTTTTCTACACTGGTTTGGTCATTTCAGCTGTTGCTTCTAAATCTAACTCTGCTGGTAAGTTGGGTGAATCTTCCTTCTTATATTTTAATAAATAAAACCTTTTGCGCGAATAAAAATTCAAATATTTTATAATAATTACCTATTCTGAAAATAAGTCTATCTAAAACTTTTCAACTAAATTGAATGAAATAATTTTGGTGATTGTTTAATTGATTCTGTTAAAGTGAAATTAAATGGTTAAGCAAAATTCGAAATAACTTACGTTCTCAACCAAGATATATATGCAATATAAAAATAATATATTATATTTGAAATACTAATAAGAATTCCAAACATTATATCTCAATAAAAAAAGTAATCATTTAATTGAAAAGCAAAGTAAATACTTTTCAGCTGTTGACGTAATTCTTTCTAACAAATGAAACAAACAATTTTCACTTAAAATTACTTTTTCAAGTAAAAAAAAAAATCGCCATTTATTCTAAATTGAAAAAGAAAATTCAAATAGAGAACAAAGGTAGATACTTAGGATAAATGAGAATTACAAATGTATTTATTAAGAGGATCGTACACTCCTAGAATTAACAAGATAGAAATATTTGCATTAACAAAAAAAAAAGTATTAGCATTTACGTTTTCATAAACAGAATAAAATTAGCACTACTTGAGCTAAACAATCAGTAATAATTCTTGTTTAATGTTTTAAGGAGAGGAGAAACAGATCAAAATAAAAATGATGTATTGACAGCAATTCTCATTCAGTACTTCAAGGTCAGATATAAAAGCTCTCTGCTCACAAATTCTTCGTCACCGAGAAAGAATGGTAATATACTCAGACAAATTAACAATAATAATTTTGAGTTAGTTTTATGTTAGAAAGTAAACAACACCAATATTAATTAAAATGAAAAATAGCTATTGAGAAATGTGACACATAAAATTTATAAAATACTATTATAGGCACATTTTAAAAAAGAACTTTTCATATTAAAGGTTTAATACTTGCTCGATTACAGTCGAAATTGCGTTGTATTTCTCTGCGTTTCTCTGTCTCTCAAAGGCACACTTAACAGCAATATATCACAAAATATAACTAGATCACAAAACTATGGATTATCCGAATAGGCACTTAAAAAACCGGGATGATTTTTCCATTATAAAGAAAGCAGTATTCTTCTTTTATCAGGACTCAGAGCAGAATTCTTCTTTTCTTTGATGGAATCAGGGTGATTTTTATCAACGGCGATTCAATTTTCTTGTGACCAAGATGGCACAGGATTGGGGTAAATCTTCAAGACGATGTATATTTGTTCACATACACGAATGGTGTAAGATTAAGGTGGAACTTCGAAGAGATGCAGATGTCTCCATATACAAGGGTGGTTCTGGATCGGGGTTGATCTTCAAGGTGATGTACGGTAGGAACTCTCAGGTAACATCAATTTTTTTTTTCAGGAAAGCCGTATGTGTTATCCAAGTGCAAAGAGCACTTTTTAAAAACATAAACTCCATGTGCAGAGAGCACTTTATTTGAAACACTAATTGTCAAATCCTGATTTCCATGTGCAGGGAGCACAAATAATAATAATAATAATAACCGGGACGGTACTGATTTAGTAAGATAGAAAGGCGCTCTCAATTTTTGAAAAAAATAATTACTTTTCAATCCCGGCTCAAGCCTCAAAATTTTCACTTTGTAGAATACTAACTACCAAAAGAGGTAAATGGCTCGTTTTTTTCTGTTGTTTAGCGGTTGTTCTGGATTCAATGAAGAGGCGGATTTTTAAGAGATGGCATTTAATTCAACAATATATTTACAAAGTTAAATTTAGACTATTGGGTACATATGTTACATTCGGAGCTATCACATCGTTCGTCTTTCCATGACAGACACGTCTATGAATCTGATGAGACAGATGTGAAGCCCGTAGCGGTACTTCAAAGTTGAGCTCTAGTTCATGGCGTCACAAAATGTGTAAAATCCATATATATATATATATATATATATATATATATATAACAGAGAGAGAGAGAGGGAGAGAAATAGATAGATTAGACAGACAGACAGACAGACAGATAGGGAGGGAGGGAGGGAGGGATAGCAGACGCTTTGCACTTTGTCCAATAAATTTAGGTGTTCCTTACAAGGGGTATACTACTGTTTGTTAAAAGAAGATTTTCTCTATCTATTAGTTTTGGAATATGTTATATTACCATGTTACTATTTGGAATACATTCGATCACTCTATTATTTTTGGAATGCATTCCTCAGTCTTACTTTTATTTGTATTAATGTTTGATATCCACTTTATCCTTCCCTGCGCACTACCCTTTTAAGTTATAAATGCATCAAAAAACTAGTGGGCAGTCTATTTAAGTTTAAAGTAGTGCGGAAGTATAATTGAGTAAAGATTGCACTTACCGTTTTGATTTTGTAGGTGTTTTTTGAGATGGAACACTGCGCCGCTAGAGCTCTGATAAATGCGCCTGAGAAAGCACTTCAATGAAGAGCGAAAATGAGTAGAATCTTTTGAAAATGAATATGTGAATGGAAAGAAGACTATTTAATACAAGAGTAGAAAATTTGTAGTGACCCAGGGTGTTTCAAGGAGAGGCCCGATACTCTGTCCCCTCCCAGACCTTTCCGCGGTATTTACGAAACAATTAAAAACTACTAAAATTACTATAATTAAATTTAAAAATTAAGAACAAATAAGCTAAATATATATGAACTAAAAATATCTACACAGCTATATAAACTGAATCGCAGCGAAACGTAATAGAAGGAGAAAAAACGTGCAGTTATAAATAACCGAACAAATTAACCGATTTGCTTTCAAACAAACTGCACAATAAAAGATAATTTTCAGAAATGTTTTGATTTATTTTAACTAACCTTATTTTAAAAGGACAATAATTACAACCATAAACATATACTAGTGAAAATAATTAAAGCTACTGATAAAGATTTTTGTTTCGAACCACCCCGCAGTATTCCAGATTGCCTCTTTTTCTACGGAGGGAATATATATAAGCAACCAACATTCTCCTTTTGTATTCGACACTCAAGAAAAGAAAAGCAGAAAAAAAGGATGTTCTCCTTTTCTGAGAGCTCAGTTTGCATTGCAATGAGATAGGAGCTCTAACTGAGCTAGACTTGTAGTGTTCCATGTATTGGAATATCCCTCTTTATTCAACGATTCTTCGTATGTTTTTCGTGAAAAAAATCTAAAGTAATATAGAATAATTAGTTCAGACTACAGTCAATGATATAACATAGAAAACCTTTTACAAGCAATATTTTTTGTATCGAAAAAAATAAACAAAATTTCTTGTGAAAACGGCGATTTTTAAGACGCCTCAAATCTCAAAAAAGAAAAAAAAAAAAAAAATCTTTGCGCCATCTGTATTTGAAAAAGAAAGTTCAAAGTCAATACAAAAGCCATTTTTTTTTTCATTTTGAGGTGAATTTAACATATTGCGAAGTAAATGAAATTGAGTGTTCCGTGCACTGAAACTTGAGAGGCAACGAGTTATAAGGTATACAAAACACTTGATTTACCAATGATGCCTGAAAGCATTAGAAAGCGATTTCATCCATATTTTTTATTCTTATCAATTCAATAAATTGCTAAAAAAGGGAGGGTGTAGTGACTTAATTTACACATTTTGGGCAATCTGAGTGACAAGATTAAAAAATAATTTTAAAAATAGTTTTTGTTAAATAAAATTATTTGAATATATTTTCTCTTTTGAGCAAACTTGATCGATTTAATCTGTTTTACATACACTTCTTCAAAGCAATTAAGATTGCAATTTATTTTTACATAAATTTATTCAATTGAATTGTAATTAATAATTAATGTTCTATATTGCCATTTCGTAAATGAAAATCTTTTTCAAAACACATGGATAAAAAATTGTTCGAGGTAAAAATGTTTAACATAAGAAGACAAAGCTTTTATTCTTTATTTCAAAATTATATATTTTTATTTCATCAAAATTCCAATTAGTAAAACTGGTAAACAATTTTCAAACATATAGTATGTATGGAACAAACATTAATTATTTCTGGAAGGACCTGGAACATTATCGGAAAAATAAGGAAAATGATTCTCCTTTTTGTTTTAATTAATTACTTTAAAACTATGAATTTTGAGATAAGTTAAGTCATTATGAATCATATGTTGGGGTAAGAAGCTCTGAATACAATGATAGAAATTTGAAGACCATATTCTGGTGCATTTATTTATTTTTTTTTTAAAAAAACAGGATTAAATTTAATAGATAGAAAATTTTACATACAGGGAGGGTGATGAGTAGTATACCAAAATTAGGTTTTCGATAAATTTCTTCATTATGTATGGAGGTGTTATGTGTGTCTCAAAAGTGTGCAGTGTGTCTCCATTGAATATGTGTGAGATAGTATGTATTAATGTTCCAAATCTGTGCCACCTTCTTACTTAGAAATATCACCAGGAAAGATGCAGAATCACCACAAAGACAGATAAATCACACTTTCCTTCCAAAAAACTGGAATATATTCCACGGCTTTAAGGCTCCCGTCTACCCGCTATTTTGTTTTCGGGGACATAATGTTAATCCTTTGGAATTTAGACTATAATTCTCACATCTTTACTATTTGATATATTTGAAAGAAATAAAGCGTATATGAAAATGAAAAAAAAAAAAAAAATGCTTCTATAGAATTACATTTTACCACTGATTTTAAAAAAAAAATATTTTTTCTCCTGCTTTAATTATTCATTTGCGAGTTTTTCGGTTTTAAAAAATGTTTTTAAGTATTTTTAAGAATTGGACGAAAAAAGTAATTCCACAAACGCATTCGATATTTTTTGCTCTTTCAGTTGCACTTTATTGCACTCAAATAGATCAAATAGTAAAGATGTGAAAATTGAAGTTGAAATTCCAAAGGATTAACATTACGTCCATGAAATCAAAATGGCGGGTAGATGAGAACCTTAAGTATTCAATGACCCTCTCAGATCTTTCATTTGTAAACTCAAATAGCCTACGAGAGACCATCAGGTATTAAAATTCACTGCTCCATGATCAAGGGTACCACGTATCTGTGTCATAAATCAGCAGGTATAAATCCACGTATCTGTGCAATAAATCAGCAGGTATAAATCCACGTATCTGTGCAATAAATCAGCAGGTATAAATCCACGTATCTGTGTCATAAACAGATTACATTATGGATAGTCTGGATAGTTTCGAATTCTGCTAGAAAGAATTCAATACATAGATTTTCTGCATTTTTACATTATGTTTGTATCCAACGCATAGGTGAACGTCTCACAATTCACATTATTTGAATATTGTTCCCTTGACAACAGGATATTATGTATTGATACAGTTGGAAAATATTTTTTTTTACTACATGCCTATCTCGTGAAAAAGTATATGTCAGCCGACAAGGATCATGTTCAACCAAGATAATTTTATGTCTGCACTCATGTTTTAAACGGGGATTTTGTCAGAGTTTTTGTTCTCATGGTAAATCTTTACAACGCTCGTCTTTGAAATTCTCTGCGATATCTGAAACACTTTGAACTATCTCACGACGACCATCCAAGCCATCCTGTTGAAAATTTCTTAATTTTATAAAATTTGTCATTCTTATTCCGTAAATAGGTCTAATATTTATCAAAAGGGCTTTACATACACACTGAATAAAATAAGGAAGGACAAATAATATTTTATTGAACTTGAGAAATCTATATTGTTGTATTAAAAAAATTCAGAAGATTTTGAATAAATTGTTTTCCTAAAAAACTAATAGAAATTAAAAAAATAAAATTAAAATTTATTGAAAATAACTACCTGAAATATTATTGATAAATATCTTTATTTATTAAGCGGTCAAATGGGTCAGGAAAAAAAATTATATCATCTGTTAAACAATTGGAATTTTTCCTGTTTCCGCTTTTTATTGCATCTTACAACGATTGTTTTTGGGAAGATTCAGTATCCGTTTCCATTTTTCACCCTAAGAACAATATAAGGCAAAAGTACTGTTCACCATATGCTTCTAGTATTAAACTAATTAACTAAAGTTAATAACGTTAATTAGACAAAAATACTTTTTTAAAATATATATATATAAGAAAATAGAGTATCATTTTTATATTGTTACTGCAATTTTCACTGTCCAATTTCTTTAAGCAAATAATGCATTTTAAAAGTCTCTGTATTCTTAACATTTCGATCAATTACGTAGTTTAATTTAAATATCATCAGTTCACTGCACAGCTGATGAGAAATGTCATAATTTCATTTATAATTCTTGGATACATCTACTGAGATGAATTTCAAAGGGGTCAAGTTGTGCTTCTCACAAACATCTAAATATGAAATCAAAATTCAAAGAAACACGGTAAAAAAAAATATTTGATTTTTTCCATTCATTGTATGAAACTGATGATAGAAATGAAATGATCAAAAGAGATTGTGATTAACATGCTGTGTTTACAACGTAAGTTATCCTTAAGAAAAGGAATAAATATTGAGGAATGTCCAAGTAAAATATAAAATTCGATGAAAAAAAGTTAGTCCTTCGTGCTTTAATTATAGAATTGTCTATCGTTTTATTAATGTTTACAATTTAATTATAAAGTCTTAAAATGATACAATTAGTACAATTATTCTACGGAACAAATTAACCGATTTGATTTCAAACAAACTGCACTACAAAAAATAATTTTCAGAAATGTTTTGATTTATTTTAATTAACCTTATTTTAAAAGACCAATAATTACTTCCCCACAGCTGCTATCCACGCATGATTTGTAATAGTGCAGTATATTAGAATACTGTAGCATAACTAAACGTTATTTAAAACGAATCTTCGCTATTTAACAATTCTTGATCTTTAAAATATAGTATTTGCATCAATAATTTAATAATCTAGCAACCATAAACATACACTAATTTGTAAAATATAACACATTAACGAATTTAATTCCTCA
>BMAW01109419.1:63816-123183 GCA_019974015.1 Nephila pilipes | reverse complement strand
ATATATATATATATATATATATTAGTATTAGAATTGTAATTGTCTTGTTGTTTATGTTGTTTTCGTTCATAGTTCATAAAATTTTTGTATAGAATTGTTAAAAATCTAGAAATAAAAATGAAAAGTTCCTATATTTTTCATAAAGATTGCACAAAAATAATAACTGGGTGTATTCTCATAATTTGTGTTTTACCTTTACTAAAGCAAAATTTTAAAATGTGTAAAATGTTTAGAATAATTGAAATTGACATCAGATCCGAAGAAGATAATAAATTTCATTAAAATGTAAACTATGTCGTTTGGTGTCAAATAAGAGAATACCTTAAGATTTAGGGCCACGGTTGCAAAGAAGGACTAAATTCCCAAGTAATAAGAATATGAATGAATAAATGAAACCTTATTAGGCATGGGTATTCGAAACATAATTTTGTTTTCAACTCTAAGAAATATTGTTGGCAATTGCAATAATACCTATTCTACGAAATTCCAAAGTTCCTGTAATTTTATTTTGCTGATCAACAGAAATATTTATTATTTCAAATAAAATTAAATTCTTTGTATAAATTCCTTTTTCTTATCGATTTCGATATTATTTTGAGTAGTCTTTTTTGATATTGTAGATTAAGTGTATATATTACATTTCATTATTATCTTTAGATTTTATTTTATTATTTTTGTTTCATTTTAATTGCTAAACTATATTTAAATATTATTTGAGTGAAATACCTTATTCAACACACATATATTGCACATTTTTTGTAAATCAAATGTTCCAATATCTCATGGATATTTCAGAAATAATATTTATTAAAATAATCTTTTTTCGGTCGTCTTTAATACTTTCTTAATTTGCTGTTTTAAAAATTATTTCTTGAATAGCTTTCTAGTATTTTTTACTTATACTAACAGTATAACAAAATGCTAATCAACATTTTTCACAAATAGATATCTTTCCATGCAAATATTGTTAATGGACGATACACAATATTCTGCTAAATATTAGAATATAATATAAAAATCATAAAAAATTAAAAGATTATTTAATTTCATAATTGATATTTGAAAAACTTCCTCTTTCGATGATTCATTCATTATTTACCGTATTATGATACATATTAACATGTTTAAATGTCAAATAAAAATTCCGCAAAGAGCCAATTTTTTATTGGAATCATTTCATAAAAGATTGTAATGTCAGCAACAATGTTTAAAATAAGTAGAGTTCCTTCAAGAACGTTTCTGTCGAAGTTTTCATTTAATTTCGAAATCCAGTTGAAAAAATAAAAATATCTGTTTATATTGTATTTTTACTGTATGCATTTCTTCATATTTTATTTATGCTATGATTCATTTTCCCTCATTTAATCATTGGGCTTAAGAAGCATTGATCCATTTAAGGAAAATAATGTAGGAAATGTCATGAATGACCCTAACAAACCCAATACTATTAAATCAAAAAAGGCTAAATAAAGATCTTATAAAATTATTAATTCACATCCTCTATTTATTTAATACATGTCAACAGAAATTCAAAAAAAAAAAAAAAAAAAAAAAAAAAAGCTCTAAGATCTTTGAAATATATAAACTATAAACATAACAACAACAAAATAAAAAAATATCCACCAGATTATATTTTTCCACAATTTCATTAAAACGAAACTTTATTTCTATTTTTTTGCTTGGCATCTTTATTGATAAAAAAAAATATCAAAACTATCAAAATTAGTTTAGGATTTAATTCAGTATTACATTTTCCTTTTGGTAAAAATATAAAATACACATGAAACAATTATCACCCTTTTAAACTGAATGAAGTGTACGATTAGTCTTTATGTATGCATGGTATGTTGTAATAATTAAATATAATTAGCAATAAACTCCCAAGTAATACTTAAATTCACAGGAGGATACGACAACAAGGGGTTAAATGTATATAATTAAAGGAACATTCATTATTGTAATCGCACGCATTTAACAATGAACAGGATGAACATTCAAATAAAATGAGATTTAATTGGTAACCATGAGATTATAACACTCAAGCACTGGTAGAATTTTATTTAGGAATTAATTAACCGAAACGTATTTGCTAGAATTAGAATAGTTAGAATATGCATTTAGTTTTCACTACAACTATTATATTAAACCCATGTTACAAGAAGTCATTTTATTGTTTTCAAATGTTGAAAAAGGATGAGATCAATAGAAATTATTAAAAAAATAATTGTAGTACTGTATTATATTTAATTATTATCTTTAGATTTTATTTTATTATTTTTGTTTCATTTTAATTGCTAAATTATATTTAAAAATTATTTGAGTGAAATACCTTATCCAACGCACAATGCATAAGATATATATAGCACATTTTTTTTTATAAATCAAATGTTCCATTATCTCTTAGATATTTCAGAAATAATTTTTATTAAGATGATCTTTTTTTCTCTCTCGTCTTTTCTTTTAAGAAAATAATATTAAAATAATCTTATTTCCCCTTTTTTCATTGGTAGATCCAACATATTACTTCAATTTCAAATCATATGCAATTTTATTATTATTAAGATTTTGCTACTGATTAGCAAAACAATACATTTTCCTATATATTTTAATTAATGTATAAAATTTTACAATACGACCATTAATATGACATATGTAAAAGGAATACAGTTGAGTATCTGAAGAAAAAGTACATGATATCTAGTCCATTAATAATTTCATTTTAAGAAGGACAGAGGTAAAATTATTTAATTGATAATTAATTATAAATCCTGCTATGCAAAATATTTTTAAATTACTTTAAATCCCTATTTATAATGCTTAAATTTGCAATGACATAAAACTGTAAACATATAACAATTACATCAATAAAAAATATTTAGTTTACATTTAAGCATAAGAAAACCCTTAGTATTGTTCTACATTACATCTACAAAAATGGTATAAGCTATGATATTATATTGTATACAGAGATACATAGTGGTCAATAAATAAACAGGAAACAACACATGTATACAATAAAAATAAGACTTTTGTCTTTTATCTGTAAGTTTTGGCTCCAGCTCTACCGGAATTCGCAAATTTAACACTCATGACCCATGAGTGCCAAACTGTGCGAAGGAAACGAGGCAATTTCCACAATTTAGAAGCCATAAATATTTGTTGGGATTTGCTTCGGTATAAGAGAAGTACTACTTTTAACTGGTGATAAGACAAGATTATTGTTGTACATACGGAATACTGAAAATTTCACACTTTTGCGAACGAAATATTTTGAAACAAAAGGGCAATGCTAACAAAATATTAAACTTTCTAAAATATTAAGACAAGTTTATTATTTATTAATCTTCTTTTCTATTTTAATAAATTATTCGTTATGCATCAAATATAAATTAAGTAACGAAAAAATTCCTCAAATAATGTAACATGTTGAGAAATTTTTCATTTATTCTAAAAAACAAGCCTTTAACTTAAGATGGTAAATTTAGGGATAATTTCTTAATTTTCAGTCCTAGCTTTTTTTTTATTCATCTAAATATAAGGTAATATTACGTAAAATACTTTTATATATTTCAATTAGTACAGTTTGAAGAAATTCTGAACTTCATTCTTAATTATCTTTAAAAGGAAGTATTCTGGAAAAAAGTCGGCACGAGATTGACCTTTGATGTGTAATAAAATGCCTAAACTGTAAAATGTAGATTTACCCGAATTAGTATTTGGGGTGTCAATTACGCTATTCGTTGGATTATAAGTGCTAAATTTGAAAGGCTGGTACGGTCTTTCTTATTATTCTTATGCGAGTGACGGAACTGGAAATATTAAAATAATACGAATTTATATGAATTCAAAAAACGAAGAATTGTTAAAGGTTATATAAATTAATTTGAAGATACCTAAACGCACACACAGATGTTTTAAGAATTTTTCATTTAAAAAACGAAATCGAGAATTTTAAATGTTTCCAAGATGATCCGGGATTGATATACTATACTTTAAGGAAAATGATAAGCACTTGGACTTATTTTGCCTCAGAGACACAAAAAATTGAATTTTAGATGTATTAAAATTAGCACAGAGATTGGAAAAGAACTACAGTAAGAAATATTTGAAGATCAGATTGTTATTAAAGAAAACTTTAGCTCGAATAAAAATAGCAACACAATTTCCGAAAGTATAGAAAATCTGATAAAACGTGTAGAAACTTTAACAATCCCATTTCTGGTGGTCAGAAAACTACAGCTTATGTATGTGTTTCTAAACACAAGAAATATCATTCTTGACCAAAAATATTCTGGAGAAATTTAAATCAGTTATCTTAATAAACATATTGGCTAATAAAGCAACCAACTTATTTTTTACACTGAGCATAAAATTAAAAATTGTAATGTTATTATATTAATTATGAATGTTTGAATAAAATTAATGATTCTCATGTTCGATTCACCTCTCGAGTTTGGGCTAACTTCCAACATTTCCGGATATTACTTGAAGTTAATGCTTTTGAATTATTATGTACACTAATCGTTTCGGAGAATCTCTTCCAAATTTTAGATTAAGAAACTACAACTTACATTACTTACAAAATGGTTAAAAATAGTCTAGAGCCTAGAGAATTAGCTAAGGTAATTGACAAATGTTTTGAATATAAAAAGAAAATAATTAAACGAAACTACTCCTAATTTTTACAAAGATGTTACGAACATATATTTGTTTCTTACGAAATATAACACAATTATCCAAAATATATCAGATGAGAAATAGCACAGCTATAAATATAGAACTCCAAGAAGAGTTAAATATAAAACCAATTCTTTTACATTGTGAAAATTCTTGTAATTCATGCCGATACCAAATCGAACTCCGATACCAAACTCGAAAGACAGTTTATTCTCACCAAAAACAAGTGATAAAACCTCTAATAATAAAGTCATTGTTAAAGTCGAAGTCATTTCTTTGAAATCGCGATCTCATCAAAGAATAAACAATGTTACCATTGGAAATGAAACTCAAGCTTCGTTAGATACAGGAACTAGAATTTGTGTATTTGTATATATTTATATATATCCAAATTATATTCCAAAAATATCATCAAATATAAGGAGAACTCTCGAATAGATTCAGCTTTCAGAGAAAAGTCATTGTAAAAAAAGCTAACTTCTTTTATCTTAGTTGAAAACATTGAAAATTCTGGTCAAATGTTGTTTGCAGTAACGAAAGACTCCATTTGGAATTTATTTTAACCTCACACGTATAATATTTTGAGATCTGCTGAATTATACTAACGTTCGTCTCTAGATCACAAAAACAATAAAGCACTTTTTTAATCCATGAATCTTTTTTGCTTCTCTGAGAAGAATAATTGAGCTATGAAGCAGTAAAAGCGTTATGAACCAAACATATCATCGAGTACTGTAGAACATTCAATTGAATATTTTGAGTGAAGTTCTCAGTAACGAATAGTTCTGCTGACGATTTAAATCGTTCTTTGAATAAAGAGATGTGATATAAAGCACAAAATTTCATAAATAATTATTATACATTTAAAATAAAGACAGTGAATTTAAAAATTAAAAAGTATTTTGGAGGGCGAATGAGGGAGTGAGCAATTATGGATAGATGGTGTCTCTCTCTCTCTATATATATGTGTGTGTATGCGAATTAGCTTGACATTTTCTCTTCCCATCGACACATGAGGTGAAACTTGCAATGTATTTTGAGATTGAATGCTTCTTGTCACGCCGTTTTAATGATTTTTAAAATAACACTTTTCAGGTCATATCGTTATATTAGAAGACCATACGATGAGATTTACAAAAACTGCAGCCTGTTTTGCAAATAATACTTCGAGGCAAGCTTTACAGTACCTGCTGTTCATGATAGCTTTCCAATAAGTAATGGCGATACTGCTGTGGAAGAACTGGTGTGTTTTAGTATAAAAACTAGCCGTGGGAGATAAAATCGTTTTTTCTTTATTTCTGACCAAACACAGGTGCTTTCAAAGCTTTCGTATCCTCGCATAGTTTAGTCCATACATTTTTTTGACGTGAAAGGCAATAGCACTGGCGAATTCTTCAAAGCTAATCGACGAACAGTCCTCCAATAATGAGTCCAGACAAGAGTATAGTATAAGGCGGAAGTCGATTTACTGATTGTTTCTTCAACATCATAGGTAGAAGCAACATAGGGCCGTTAGCGATGCATGTCGTCAAGAAATGAGGAAGACACTTTAACTGGCACCTCTCTCTCAAACTTCCTCATCGTGCTAGTTGGGGCACAGGCGATAATAATCACTAGACAACCGGCACAACAAAAACCCGAAGCCAAGTAGATTTTGTGAGATTAGTGAAAATTGCTGCAGTCTAACCATATGCAATTATGCCTCTATACCTTTAAAGTATTTTCTACAGAATGTGTTTCACAGACATTACCGACGGCGCACAATCCCTCTACCATAGATTCTTCCCTGGCAGAATGAGATAAATTAATATCACATGTCCAAAAATTATCTCTAACGAGTGTGAGACTATAAGAGAGCTACTAAAGGTCTTTTATATTAGGGCTAGTCGCATATTTGATCGATATTAATATCCTGTCAACCTGTTAGTTTCTACGAAAAAACTTCATTTATCCTTATTTTTTTACTTAAAAAACATTTTATAATGTTCTGTTTATTTTTTTAAAATGGCACATATAATATAAAGAGAAAAATTTCTAAATAAAAAAAAATATGCTAAATAATTATTACATAAGCTGCACACACACACACAAAACATAAACAGGAAATACCTCCCAAAAATACAAATGACAAAGGAAAAGAGGGAAGATAGAAGGGGGAAAGGGATCACTAGGAAATTTCGAGTCCGATGAGCCCACACTCATCTAAACAAGACGCATCTTCTGATGACAATGTAACAATAGCTGAATGGTTTAAATGGTTAGCTACTCCAGAACAAAAAGAGATCGAATGTCAGATTAAGGATTGGTAAAAACAGGATTTGATAGACAGTTTTTCACGTCCTTCTTCACTAGAGTCATTTGTAAAAAGAAAAGTAGGGAAATGGAATTATGTAATAAAAGATAATGGGAAATAAAATATTTTAGACAGATATCGCTTGGCGAATTAGAAAATGTAATAGAAGAATTTTTTTTAAAAAATGGTAAGGTTTTCACAATACTTAACTTTGCTTTTTCTATATTGATATTCTTGAAGGCATTAAGCAATACGAAGGGGTTTCGTAAATTTGTAATTATTACACTAAAATGATCGCGAAGGAAACTTAATTTTTATTAATTATTCTAACATTTTTTTTACATAATTACTATCCAGAGCTATACATTTATCCAAATGTCTATGGATCTTCCTAAAAATGCCTTTGTAGAACTAATTTGAAATACTTTTAGAGAAAACATACACAAGAACATTAAAGAAAATATCGTTATTTGTTGGAATAAAATGCCATTGGAATAAAAAAAATTGGAAATTTGTAGGAATAAAAAAATCAAAACTCTTGAAAATTCAAGAATTTTTTTTATATAGAAGAAGTATATCGTTAATTGAGGTCCACTTTGTTACATAGAGCTATTATTTGAGAGATATAATAACGTCTTTCTTAAAATTAGAAGTATATTTTATGTGTAATCTAGAGGAATCTTTATACGCACACGATGTTTTCTCTGAATCTAATAATATGAAATACAATGTTTAAGGTAGCTAAGAAAAGGAAAACAAAGAGAGAAAAAGAAAGAAGCTAAAATAAATTTTTCAAATTTTCTGCTAGAAGATATAAGAGGTTAAAATATTATTTAGAAATCACAAGAAATTAATAAATTTGTAAATATTGAGCAAAAATACAGCTTTTTAAAATTACGATGACTACATGTTTCCTCTTTCCAAAGGAAATAAATACCGGCACAAAATTGGAAATTTTTAGCATATTGACCAGAAAAAAGTACAATCTTTAAGAACATTTAAAGGTAAATAAGAATTCTTAATAAAATGAAACAATGGTTATAAATATCATTCTTAAGTAGAGTGCAATTATCTTGGTAGAATCTGAAGTATGCTACTTTTTAACAGAGTTTTTAAATTAAAATAATGTGAAATAAATTATTTATAAACACACGGTTTTTAGCATCAAAAGAAGTAGCATTCTACAATGGTTTTTAACAACCAAGCAACTTTAAAAGCAATTTCAACTTTAGAAAAAAATATTAGCGAGGTTCAAGTGCGTAGAAACTTTATTACATTTTTGCGTATTAATATTTATGCGATAAATGCCAAAAGCTAGACTCTTTGCTGTTGTGTGATAGAATGTAGAAAATGTTTCTTTTCTTTCATTTTTTTCTCTGGAATAGTTTGGCCAGTCTGCTGCGGCAAAATGTATCGAAATTTTTCTTGGCAATAAGTGGCAAGATAACGATACCTAAAGCAATTTTCTTTGTTCTGAAGAAGCTAATCCATTTTAGGAAATTCTCCAGCTTACTTTGTTGTCTTTTGGGTAAAAGATATTTTGTTCTTTTCGTACTAAATTCAACGTGTAAGAAAAATGACCTTTTTTTCTTTCTTCAACAAATTACATTATGTTTTGTTCATAAAAGTTCTTGTGTGTGCTGAAATTCTATTTTATATCTTTACTTTTATTTAATTTCTTTTTCTCA
Source organism: Nephila pilipes (assembly GCA_019974015.1). Classification (NCBI taxonomy): domain Eukaryota; kingdom Metazoa; phylum Arthropoda; class Arachnida; order Araneae; family Nephilidae; genus Nephila; species Nephila pilipes. Next base: position 114,525 of record BMAW01109419.1, on the reverse strand, counting down.
ATAATTCAACGTTAATATTGTGTTAAAAATAAGTTCCTCGAGGAAAGGGCCGTAAGGTATAATGATCCTATTTTATATAGTCTTATTTTCTATTGAATTCTTGCTTATCCATACAGAGTGATGTAACAATAGGTTTAAAATTTTAAAATATTGCTTACATTCTTTGTGCAAGATTACGCTTTTTACAGTCATTCTATAAAAGGGAGTTGAATTTTCATTTCTTTTTAGAAATACAAAAGCTGAAAAGTTCCATTATTGTTTTTCGTATATTTTAGATAAGCACGTCTTCTGTAATGATATACAGAATTGCTTACAGAAATGAAAGAATGTTAAATTAAAATGAAATTTAAAAAAATAGATAATATAGTATTTAAGATTTAAAGAGAGCGTACCATTGTTTTTTAACATAAAAATATTTACTCTCATTGTATTAATTTGAGAAGATTAATCTATTATAGAAGAGTTTTAGATATACATATCTGAAAATATGTGTTCTCTTTCAGACGAATTTAAAATTAATAAAAACTTAAAAAAACATTATTTAAATTCATCTATCGTGATATTTACTTTTTATATACACTGGTGTCCAAAGTTAAGCATAATTGGTAATTATGTGAGTAAAGAAGGAAATATAGGTCTGAATGTAGGAAAAGTGATACACAAGTACAAAACGATAACGAAATAATAAAAAAAAAACAATGCAAAAAATGATAATAATCAAAAAATGATAATTTTCTTTCTATCTACTTCTTTATTATCGAAAGAAGTAGATAGAAAGAAAAGTGGACAAAAGACGATTTCATATTCTAGAGAAAAACAAATGAATTAAAAAGATAATAATGCAACTTAATAAGGTGTGTGGTCACATGTGATAGTCAGACACGCTATACAACGATTTTCCATACACGCTATGACATTGTGAATGAGTTGTAGACACAATTAGTTCCAAACATCACAAAGTGCTCTTTTCAGCTCTAGAATGTAGAATGGTGGATGCGGAAGGGCTGCGCAAGACCAACATGAATGCGTCTTCTGTAAACAGCTTGTCTAGAAGCTTGTATTCCTGTAACGACTGGGAGTGCTATGCACAGTTTTATGTCATAGCTGTCCATCTGACGTCATGTTGTTATTGCAAGATATTAGTCTTGTCGAATTGCTGTTTTCTTAGCCAACTTGGAACTACTCAGCGATTAACATTTTCCCTACTTTGAAATATTTTCTATTGTTTTGAGATCCGATACTGAGGCCCACTTAGAATTCGAAACATTATAATTTGTGATCATCTGGATTCTAGCATTCTAAGGTTTCTTTCTTTCGCAAAAGTGTCAAGTTGTCGTCCTTATACCATTATTCATTAATTTTAATCTTAAAAGCATTTCTTCACCCATGAATTCATTCGCATTGAATTTCATTTTTTGTATCTCAATAATCAAGCTTACATTTTGGACAACAGTGTATATATCATCATTTTAAGATATGTGAGGGATTTTAGTGCTTCTTGAAGTAAGATTGGGTTATTCAAATGCTTTCAGTCTTATAGAAGTATTAATCTGAAGATACATTGCTGATCTTTTTAAGTTCACCATAAAGCAAAACATAACGGAACACAAAATTGTGTTCTGATACCATATTTATACAAAAGAGTTGTAAAACTTTAAATTAATTCAAAAAGGACAAATTTACTGCAACTGAAAGGTACAGCATGTTAATTGAATTCAGGCTATTAATAGATGGCATTTTCTGGACATAAGCATAGTTAAAAAAATTTGGGAGTTGGATATATTATCCTTAAACTATTATAGAAAGATAAAATAATACTGTAATAAAATATTGAATTTTTTTCTACTCACTTCTCAGAGAAGGTTTTTTTCCCCAGTGATTAAGTTTTACAGATTAAACTTTGCAGCAAAGGTATAGGTATTTAGCATAAAGTGAGTATGCAAAAATTGGGCCTCCTCTCAAAAATTGGTAAAATAGAAAAAAAATTATAACATATTTCTTTACATAATTGGCTTACGTAATTTCGTCAAAATAAGAAACATACTATTCGAAGTATCGTTCATGATGAAGATCACTTTTAATACCAACTTCGAGGAAAAACAATAATGAAAAATAAACTATCATAAATATTCGATTCGTGAATGAGATATTGGTTTCCCATTAATATACTGTTATTTAACCGTATGCAATGTGCTACGTTGTGCTGACGATCATCGAACAGTAGTTCTTAATTTGGAATGGTCCCTATTAACTCTTTAAGTTCACAAATGAAGGAATGGCAGTGAGTCACGGTTCTCATAATCCTCATTAATATCACCTGATCCTTCGGGAGGAGACTCTGCTTCATTTATCTTTTTCTTAACCTTTCACCCAACCTGGTGACTCATATAAATGGGGTTTCTCGCCAATATTAGTAAACATTCTTCAAACACTGAGCGGACCCGATTCATAGGCACACAAAATCCATCACACAATGTAACTAAAGGAAAAAAAATCAAAGAATAAAGAAATCAGCACCGCTACTAGTGCAGGCATCACTCCATCTATCTTCGCTTCAGGTATGTGAGTTTCTGTTAAATCAGTAAGAGTAATTTAATAAGTTTAATAAACTAATAATTGCAGCAAATATCACTCGAATTATTTAAGAAATATTGTAAAAAAAATTATTTTATTCATATTTAAATCAGCTTCTCTCTCACATTATACAATTATTTTATCACCTTAACAATTGCTAAACACAGTTGATTCCTGTTTCATGCTCTAAGATTGAATGATTAATTTTGAAATACGGAATGCCGTATCAAAGAGTATCATACATTATAGTCCTACAAGATCGATTAGTCTGACAAGATTCCCTGTTTTCCCGTCATTATAAATTTTTTCAGCGAGAGCTACATTTATAAGTGCACAAATTCTGGAGAGTTTTGTTTAATTTCGTATGTATATAAACTTTGTATGTATATAAACTGTAAATTATTCTGATGAGAGCCTCTTGTAATGAAATCATGCTATCGAAAATTACACGTTTAGTTCATATTAATGACGCTTCTTACTTTTTCTATGGTCTTTCAGAATGTAAAAGTGTTTGTTTTGAAAACATTTACTGAATAAAGGGATAATAATTAAAAATATGTGATTCATTTGCGATAGTAGAATTTTAAAATAATTCGAGATAAAAACCAACGTTTTTAAAAACAACGTTTTCATATGGTAATTTAAACGTTTTAATATGTAATTTTAAAAAAAATATATTGAAATATTAGATAAAACATGTCTCAAATGTCTAAATATTGCATTGTTAGGCGAGTAAGGACGATTTCTAAAGTTTCAGAGCTCTAGCATGATGGGAAATTGGTTAAATTAACGATCGAAAATTTGATGACACACTGATACACACACATACAGATACACACCAAGTGAAATACTTAAAAACAATAAAACTAACTATTTTTAATTAATTCATCTGGTAAAATAAATGGTTGGAATGAAGTTTAGCCAAACCTCCCTCGGTGACAGGAATTATTTGATGGTATTTTGCCAAATGTGGCTACCCTGGTCCGCTTCGCGGACTTAACGTTCAGCCAAAAAAAAAAGAAAAGAAAAAAGAATCGCCACGTTTGGCAATATTTGAAAAGTGGTTGGGTTAAACTGCATTATTAAAAGGTATTAGTTAAAACTTGCCTCAAATGTCTAAATATTGCGTTGTTAGGTGTGTAAGAACGATTCCCAAAGTTTCAGAGCTCTAGCTTGATGGGAAATTGGTTAAATTAACGATTGAAAATTTGATGACACACTGATATATACACACACATACACACACACCAAGTGAAATACATAAAAACGTTGTAATAAGGACGCAAAGTTTGGGTTATCTTCGAAGACAAATGCAAAAAAAAATTAGACTGAAGTATATAAAATTTATATAAATATTAAAACCATTACAAAATAAAACAAGATATTCATCAACAAATCTTAAGTCCTGCAGAATGCTCACAATCATCATATAAGACAAATAATTTCACAAGTACATCCTCGCATTCACTCAAAGTCGATTTCTGCTCCGCCATTAATATCCCATAATAAAATAGTCTTCAGTGCTATCCATAGCTTTAGAAATTCTACACTTTTTGAAGAAGCTGTTAGATTTACATTTTAGAGGTATATGTGAGTTCGCGATACGACATGTAATTCTGTAGGCAGTGACGCAAAAAAATAAACTTGTTAGAGGTACATGTGAATTCGTGAATCAGCATGTGCTTGTATAGGCAATGCTGTCGGATGTAAGAAAATAAACTTGTTAAATTGATTATTTATTAACGTCGACGTACAACGTAATTTTTAACCTCGGTCAAGTGAAGAGGACAGAACTTGAGCTCTCTCCAAATTTCTACACCATGCCAAAAGGACGACTTGGAGGCATGACAGATTTGACTTGCATCAGCCCTGCTACAAGTGGGCCTTAAGTAGCATAGGGACTCGAACCCATGATTTAATGAAGCAACATTGACCGCCAGTTCAATAACATGATCACTAGGCTATTGGGGCCAATAAAGTTGTTAGAGATGCATGTGAGTTAATGATTTGACCAATACCTCTATAGGCAATGTTGTTAGATGTAAGAAAATAAAATTAATTTTAAATGAGGACCGCTGATATAAAGTAGAAGCAGAGCCTTGATAGTTTGACCGTCATCTCATATATATATGCTAAAACTATACAACTTTGATTTAAATTTATAACTCATATGTGATAGTTTTAGTTTAGTTTTTATTAACGTCGCACTAGAAGCAACACGAGGGCTATTGGCGACGGACCTCGTAATTTTGGACCATGGTCAAGTGACGAGGACGACACCTGAGCTGGCACCCCCTCTTCTAACATCCACACCACGCCAACGGGAGGACTTTGGGCCCCGAACAGATTTAACGTGCATCAGCCCCAGCTACACGGCGGGTCTTTGGTGGCCAAGGATCGAACCCGCGACTGAGCGAAAAGTGCCTGTCGCTAGTCCACGACCTCGACCACTAGGCTACCGCGGCCCCGTCTTATGTGAAGATCTTATTGTCAGCGTAAATATACTTCTTATATTAAATTATAAAAAATATTTGGACTTATTTTGCATGTGGAAATTTCTTTGTGAAAATTTAAAATTTAATAATTCTATAAAAAATTTATTATTTTTTTTGTTTGCTTTAATTCAATGAATTTTTCGCGGGGAAAAATAAGCAACCAAGCTTCCTGAAGATGTTTAATTATTTCTTTATTATTAACTGACTGACATTGTCTTCATATTGGGAGTATTGGCTTTATTCAAATGCGATTAGTAGCATAAAAATGTAAAAAAATAAACACAAAAGTAAACTTTATAAATACAGTGACTTTATTCTTATATAAGAGATCATCTCGAAGAAAGCTAATGTTATAAATATTATCTGGCTGAGTTTTAAATGAAAGTCATGTAACAGCACGACAAGAAAGAGTGAATCTCCTTGTTATTCATTTTTGAAATTAACATGTGATTAATTATTTCATCTTTTTTTTTTTTTTTTTTTTTTGGAGAAGTTTATTTTAAGTTGGGCGTTCGTTGAGTATTTTATGTTGATGGATTCTGCCTGAGTCAAACATTCCATAAACACGCATTATTTTCAGCCAGGTCGAAATTACGAGGTCGACATCTGAACTGGCACTCTTCTCTCAAAATTTAATTCACACTAGCGTTAAAATATTTGCATGCAAATTTGCTTCGAGTTCATAAGGTCTTTATTTAATTCTAATTGGTTTTAATATCGATACTCTATCAACCAGATTATTGTAGCCTTTTTTGGTCATAATTTTCTTTCTATCATAATATTCAATAAATATTTTATTTTTTGCTTATATTTTTTCATTTCTAAAAGAGATGTATGCCAAATTCATAAATAATGCAAAGCAATTATAATTCACTTAATAAAAAGACAATTAAATTTTAAGTCGATTAAGACATCTTTATTCAATTTGATATTCACGTCTCGTGATAGATCCTTCGTTTGGTTATTTTCTAATTGGTTTCCTTTAATCAGGTTCACAAAATTTTCACTTAAGGTAACAGTTTTTCAAGTAACATTTCATACATTTAATCAGAGCAAGTAAGCAAAAGTTTTACTCTAAAAACATCTATAACTTTAAATGCGATTATTATAATTGTGTTACACTGTAAACATTTATATATATAATTTTTTTTTAAAAAAAATAGATACTTTTCCATTTCGCCAGCGCAAATCTCGCCAAGCAGATTTTTTTGGCAACAGTAGGCAGTAAAAACATTTATGCGTTATTGAATTACAACCAACAACCAATGCCGTTTGGCATCGGTTGTATCATTTTGGCAACTTTATCGCTTGCACCGGCGAAATGGAAAAGTACCAAAGAAGTGATATTTTATCCATATTTAATTCCTGGATTGCTAAATTGATATATTATATCCAGATTTACTTCCCGGATTGCTAAAATGATAAATTACATGAATAATGAATTCTCATGTTTATAAACATCGCTATTGTGTTTTAATTTGGTATCCGCAATATCACGAAAAAAATGTATATGTATATAATAATAGGCAGTACGACTTAAACTGCTTTAGAAAATTTATTTCTTATTTTACATTTCTTTTCTTTATATTTATATGAAACAATTGCATTTAACCTTGAATTTCTTGCTTGATGTGGCCAAATAATGATAGCTTAATTCATAATTTATAAGAATATTACAATTATTTATTAAAATGAAACAAAAAAACATGGCATTGTAAATTCACAGTTATTGTGGCGCTCGGTGTTTTTTTTTCCTTGTGAACACAGTTTCCAATTATAGCAGTAATTCAGTTGGAAGGCTCATATAAATATTGAAATGTTTCACATGTTTTCACTGCTAAATTAATTGCAATATCTTATCAATATACCCTCAACTCGAGTCAGTTGTCATGGGTCAACACATTTAATATCGGATTGAATTCTATGTGTAAAAAATGAGCATGGCAAATAAATTATGGCAAGGGAGGCATATCCATCCAAAATGCAAAATAATTTAAATTGTTTTTAACTCTACCATTTCCTGATCAGTGGGAACACCCCTTCCCCCCAATTATATGCCATCGATCATACGCTTTTACCTTTTTTAACTATGAAAATTACTCCATTTCATCATAAATATTTTCGCTAATTGAACACATAATTTTTTTAGGGTAATCTCATGACTCTCCTGCATATATAGTTGATGCAGATCCAAAATATTTTTATTGTGTTATTCAATTCCATTCAATTGTTTACTCTACATTTAAACATAATCCTCAAATTAAATTTTTCACTGACATATTCGTAATCAAATTTAAAAAGCACTTTATTGCTATTAAACAATTACAGTTATTAAAAAAGTTTTCCTTAATAAACAAGCGAAACACACACACGGCATAAATGTCAGAATCAGATCAAAATCACATAAATAAGTACACGAATTGTTTCAATGACTAGGAAGTGACCTTCAACGTAATCACAAACTTAAAGCAATTCAGTGAAATTCACTCATCTCCACACTGTGCTCTCTTCTTGATTTCGCGTTTCCTCGTCAAAAATAACAATCATAATAAGATACCTACGGAAAGGTGAACTGCTAATTTGGCGATCTTTCCCCATCCTTAGGCATGCTAAAAATATTCTATTATAAGATAGAATATTTTTATACAAGCACACCAAACTAAAACTATTAATATCAGTTATTGAAAATCGATTCCTTGGTGATTTTAGAAAGTCTTATTTCCTACAGTGTTAACAAAGCACATAGATACGAAGCCAAAATAACGTTTAAATGCCAGCAAACTCATATATTCTAGCACTTGTTTCAATGTATTGTTCATTTCGTCTTCCATCTACGAAAAGAGTTTAATATAAACAATAACTTGCTATATATAGAGATTTTAAGAAATTCGTTTTGCTCGTAAAACTTTCTGCTGAATACAATTTTTTTTATCTTTTTGTTATCTGCAAAACATCCAATATGGTGACTAATATTTCATTATTATTAATTTCCGTCATTAATAAAAATGCAGTTTTGCCACTTACTAGTACTATCTTGAAAGTGACTAAAGTGATTATCATAATTTTTTTAAAACATTGTTCTGATAAGTAAGATATCTTGTCATTATTTTTTCTCCTCTAACTTTAAGATATTTTGTCAGACCATTTATACCTTGTGGCGATGGTCTGAAAAATAATGTCCAGTAATGCTCGAATTAGTGGTTCTAGTCTTGATTCTAACCAAAGGCCACCATTTCGAATAATGGTAATGTTTGTAAGTGAATTGGAACTGAGAGTCAAAGATCTGACTTGACGCAGCACCAAAATTGGGAAAATGAAATAAAAGCTCAGGTGTCTCCTTTGTCACTTTATTGGCTCAAAATTACTATGTTTAATCCTCGTGTATCCACAGAACTGTATTAATTCCGATCGTACTAATTGATATTTATGTGATGAGTTTTCAGAGGTCTATGGAATATTTTGCAGTAAGCAGAGGAAGAACCAGATACAATTCGAAACATCTTTTTGGCATCATTGTAATATATTTAAAATAACAAATTAGATATCATTTTTTTATTTTTTTATCAAATGTATAAATGAGAGAGATTTTAAAGATTATATATATATATATATATATATATATATATATATATATATAGGATATCTTCATTAAATAAAATAAATTAGATATTACATATCACCTTTTGTTGCAATATTATGACAAAACATTTTATCGTTGATCTTTTAACAGCAAAATACACAAACCTTTATATTAAATTTATTAACATCCATTTTAATGTACATCTAGAGTTCTATAATATCAAAGTTTCTTAAGTTTAGACATGTCATTCGAAATATTTTATGTTCAAAATATATTCTGATTTACATAAGTGAAAGTTAAAATGGATGAATAAATAACTTGTAGAAAAAATACAAGAAATATTAGTAATAACATATTCAAAATGTATATTAATATAGTAAATAAATAATGTCATCAAATATTGCAATTATGCCACGTTTATCGTCAGCAAAATATGAAAAAGGAATACTTTCAGGACAGAACAGGAACATTTCATCACCAGTTATAAATGTTCGCTGGAAAGGGATCGTGAAAGAAAACAATTTTTAATTATTTCTAAATAATCATGTTGAAGTATTTATATTTAAGAAAAATACAGCTGAATGTTTGGAGAAGTGTATAGATATTTAAGCCCAAAATTAACTAGCAATATATGACTTAATTAATACGTTAAAATACAATGTGATCTTTAAAAACTAAAAGAAAGAAACTAGAATTACGAGAAATGTATAAAAAATTACCAATTTATTGTGAGTGTCATTTCTTAGGCTCCTCAAAATGTTTTAAAGAAGTCACATATTGTTCTATGTGAAAGAACATATATAAATTAACTCTTTAAGACATCGGTAATTATGGTAAAATATGTATAATTTTGACATGAAAATTGTTTAAAATACGCATTATATCAGATGCAAAAATAAAATCAGAAATTATTAGCCATTCTACAATTATGAGCTCATAATTTAAATCACATCTTATTAAGGAAAGCCTTTTAACATCCCTGAAAATCTTTTCTAGGGGTCTGAAATATTTTGACTTACAAGTATTTTGATGAATAAAAATGTGACTTAGATAACATTTCTATTCTCTATTAGTTCTTTGAATTTTGAATTGAATTTTTTACTTTTTCTTATGATTTAGGTGCATCTTAGTTTTAAGTAAATGAAAATAAGCAACATTTTTGAAACATTTTACTACAAGAAATTATATATTACTATTCATACAAAATATCGTAAATTTGAGTTATTTAAGAATTAAGAAAATTATGCTTAATTTATAATTTATAATGATTGATAAATATGCAATTTAGTTTTAATAATCACTTTATAGTTTACAATTTAGTTTTAATAATCACTTTTTTGTTTGCAATTTAGTTTTAATAATCACTTTATAGTTTGCAATTTAGTTTTAATAATCACTTTATAGTTTCATACAAAACGGCGAAATGAAGATTGTGCCTATACAAATATTTGTCATAGAAATTTTTGCCATTGTTACAAATAATTAGGCACATATTTTAGCTAAGCAATAGCTATGGAAAATGAAAGTAATAATTAAAAAGGAAGGTTCTCGTGTATGTCTCAGTAATTTAAAAAAATCTAAGCCAATTTCTCTCTAGTACATAGTAAAATTCGTATCTTTCAAAAAGACTTTTATACTGTCTAATGTGTAATACATAATACATAAGATGATAAAAAAAAAGTTCCTAGTCTAAAACAGAAAACATAACTTTTTGAGTCAAATTTGATTTTATTTATCAACATAGTCTCCTTTAAGAGCGATACAATAATTCCAGGGCTTCCCTAACATTTCAATACATTTTAAAGAACTATTTATTTTTGGCCACAAAATAGGCTTTTGTTTTGGCGATCACCTCCTCATTCGAGCCAAATCTTATTTCGGTGAGCATTGTTTTAGGTCTCTAAACAGATAATAGTCCCTAAGTGTGCCAAACCTGGAGAATAGGATGAGTGCGGAAGCAATTCGAAGTATAAGTTGTGCAATTTTGCCATCGTGCCCAAAAAATTCTGACATGGTACATTGTTTTGTGAAAGAGAACCTTTCATTCTTTACATTTGGGGCCATTTCTTCAAAATTTCCTCGTTCAAACGATCCAGTTAGGCCATATAGCGATTATTATTGACTGTAAAGCCTATTTCAAGTTAATCGATAAACAAAATATCGTATGCATTCCAAAATATAGACTCCATAACTTTGCCAACACTCTGTTTCGCTTTTGGTCACTTTGGGGGAGGTTAACTGGCTATTGTCCACTCACCTGACTGCCAATTTGATTTGCGTATAATGGCGGATCCAAATTTCGTTCATAATTTCGATTCGACGCAAAAAGTCTTTTTTTTTTATTTCCCCAAAACATCTTCAAACAGCGCTCGGAATCACCTACTCGTTGTTGTTTTTGGTCTATTTGTATTTGGTCTAATGGTCGGCACCCATTTCGAAAACAGTTTTCTCATTAATAAACGTTCATGGAAAATAAAGCCTATACCTTCCTGTAATTTATTTAAAGTGTCAGCTGTCTCCTGCAATTTCACTTTATGGTTTAACAAAAAGATTTAATGAACTTTTTTGAGGTTTTCCGGTATAACAACCTCTTTTGGGTGAGCAGAACGTGGCGCATCATCCATGTTTGTAGGATCACGTTTAAAATCACCGAATCAGAGTGCAAGCAGAGTCCGGATAACACTTATCAAGAAATGCTTTCTTTTCAACGGTATTTTTTCCCATCAAAAAGTAATGTTTTATCAACACACGAAAATTTTTCCCCCATTGTTTTGAAAATAAAAAAAAAAGTTGTTTCAATAAACCATTGTAACTTTTGAACCAAATGTCACATCATCATAAATTTTTTATATCTACCTTTTTCAGGTTAGTACTTACTAAAAAAAATACTAATTCTGTATTTGGAGCTCCATCTGAGAGTCAGACTGGGAACTTATTAGCCTATATGTTAAGAGCATAGCCCTTTTTATAGTGACGGTAAATATGTAATTGATGACAGTTTAAAAGAGCTTAGTAACAGAAGAATTTTATTTTTACAATTTTTCTTTCTTTTTTAGCCAAGAAATCAAAATTTTAAGATCAGTATGGGAAAAACCTATCATATGAAAAGACGTCGGAGTCGCAGACTCATGGATAAAGAAGAATCACCTAATAGATTTAACGGCCCTCTTACAAGGTCAGATACTGTTGTTCATAGAATAATCGATGAATATGCCTTGGATAAAAATATTATTGAGAAACCAGATGTAAAGTATCAGGTAATGATTGGTTTGTCGGGTAAACCCCGAAGAATTATTACTCGTAGTATGCTCTCTCTGTTAGAAACCCACAAACACAAAAAAATAAATGAGAATTTATTTAGAGTTCCGTATGATAGTTGTCCGAAACAAAGTGCTTATAAATCTAGAATTCAAACAAAAAGAAAACAACCAAATAATATGGATTCTTCAGTGAAGGAAATTGTCCCTGAGACACCGTGTTCTATGAAACAAAATATTGTTAATTTGCAAGGTCAAGAAGAAAATTTTAATGAAATAGAGAAAGAAAATCAATTAACATCGAAACAAAACAATGATCTTCCATTCAAAAGCACTGTACATAATTATTTACGTCGTTCGGCTATACGGCGGAGTAAACAAGAAAAAACCGAGAATCATGAAGCTAATTTGAAAAATTCTCGCCGATCATCAGCTGAATCAAAAGGAATTAAAACGATATCATCAAAGTCAACACAAATTTCGGCTAGAATTCCATCCACTCCATATCCATCCCGTTCGTCCGCAACTAAGCAAAATATAGTCGGTGAAAATGGACATACTGGACAAGTAAACATTCGCAGTATTCTGAAATATGAGAACAGAAAAAATGAAACACAAAACAATGCGGAAAATAATAAGAATTTCTCTGTTAATAATGAAAATGACAAGCCTTCAAATTTTTCTTTTAGAAAGCGAAATAATAATGATCAAAAAGATCAGGTTGAGCACCATTATGCAAGTCAACGCCGTGCTTCCAAATTAAATAATGAAGTAGAAGAGAAGCAAGATTTGTCACCTAATAATGTTTCTTCATTTGTCCTTAGTCCGTCGTATTCTAACCTTGCATATTCACACACTGGTAGTAAGTTAAATCACATAAATACACAAGATAATACAAAATCAAACAATTGGATGGGGGAAGCTCTAAGCTCAGTATCAAGTTTTCTAATTCAACATCTGCTTTTTAGAAATTAATATCTCAATTTTTAGAAATATGGTGCAAAAAAAGTTATTTTTCAATTTAAATGTGATATTCAATTAAGTATCTCAACCGTCTAAATAAAATATTTATATTTTCATATTACATACAATAGTGGAAGTGATACTAATATGCTTCAATAAAATTTTAAAAAAGTCAAATGCGTTTTATTTCTGAAATACCAAGCATACATTTAATTAATTTCTAATGAATGGATTGAAAAAAAAATATTTCATTTCAAATTATAAGAAATAGCTCTTGTAGTATTAAATGTATTTTTTTTTTAATTTTTGGTTATATAAGTAAAAATAGACCAGACACCTAAATTCCCTTAAAATTAATAAAACTTGCAAAATCGGGATAAGTAATTGATAAAGACAAATTTAAAATTCTTTTTTAAAAAATGTGTAAGTACAGAATATATATATTAAAAATATTATTAATGAACTTCAACGAAAGTTCAAAAGTTAGTTACAAAATTATTTACATTAGAAGAATAACAATTTTTCCGAAAATTAAGAATTACTTTAACAATTATTGGCATAACTAATTCTTTATAAAGAAACGTATCGTTTAGTTTTTTAAATCTCTTACAACAATGTTAAAAAAAAGATAAAAAATATTCCTAAGTTTATAAGCTATGATTACATTTAAATTATTTCACTCTCTGGAAAATAAAGTAAACAATATACATGTTTTTAGATTTGCAAATTGGAGAAATATTCTACGTATTTCGCATATTAGTAACCTTCTTATATTAAGACAAAGGGAATGTCAGCATGAATTCGATAATTTATATCAGATGTTTTTGAATATTGCAACATTCTGAGAACAAGTATTTTCTACAAATAAATATTGTGCTTATATTTGTAAATTTCAAGCTTAATTTGAAAAAGGCTTGATTGAAAAGTAATTGTTCTATGACCACAATAGTTTTTATTTGTTGCTTGATTTTCCAATTCTTGAACCTGAGTGGTACGTCTTTCATTACATTCACTTTTTGACATAATTTCAATCCCTTTCCATAAAATGGTATCAATGTCTGAGTAGGCTGTGAAACCGGACGAAGAATTACGTTTGCGTTAACATATGTAATGTCGGTATTCATCTATTTATCAGAACGAAAACAATGTTCATTAATGTAATCTATCTTCTTTGGGAGGATATGAAATTTTCTGGAGAGGACTACGAGGAAAATTCTACGAGGCTGGAAAGGCCCTCAGTTGTCAGAAACTCAATGACATCTCACTGCTTCAACCTCATCTCTATGTGGATCGTCGTTATTCTTCAGTTCTCAGCACAACAAAAACATCTGGGGACTTTAAGCTTCCGAAGTCCTATCTTGGCCTTAAGACTCAGGAGTCTTTTAAGTATATCATTAATTTTGAAAAAAAAAATATTATGGCAATTAAATCATAACTTTTTCAATCACGGCTCGTATAACAATGCATTTCTCTAATGCTTAGCAAAAATTAACACTTAAGTCAACCATTATTAATTATAGTAATTTTATAAGATAAAACGTATGCGAAAATATACCATGCTAATTAATATTTCTATTATAAAAGATTATTCTATTTCACTGCTACTTCAAAATTTCATTTTTTTAAGTCAGCTATTCCATGATTGTTTAGTTTAAAACTAATCAACATACTTATTTTTTTTTGTTTTATTAAGTAAAAATCATCAATGGAACCTAGCAAGAACTACACAAACTACGAGAGCACTTTTAATTAATTGAAACTTTTTTTTTATTTCCTTAAATTTTAAAGTTATTTATATTCATTTTACTCGCCGATGGAATTGAACAGAGATAAAATATAATTTCTCAGCTTATGAATTCTGCTAACAAACATGAATCGGAAATATATATATATATATTTTTCCTTGACGAATGGCGGAAGACAAAATTCTGAGTAAAATATACAAGGAGGCATGGTAAAGTTTCAATTATTACTAAAAAATAATCCAGTTGCCTGGATAAAATTTTATTCTGAATACTAATTGATCTTTATGTACATAATAGTGTAAACTACAGCTGTTAAATACGATTTGTTAGACTTCAGGAAGTTGTGGATTGAAGAAACTCGCAGTATGGGGAAGATATTCAATCTACTGTAAGTTCTATAATAACAGTCTTCGAAAGGTAAAGAAATACTGGAAGAAAAATTGGTTGGTGACTATGCATATATTTCTTAAGTATAAAATAAATAATTTTCCATCTCGATACTTTGTAGTAATAATTAAAAAATTACATTCCCGAGGTATAACTAAAACTTTACCATACAGTGAATTACTTCAATCTACGATTTCCCGAAACCAAACAAGTCAAAAGTATTTGCTATGATCAACATTATGTATATAAGAGTAAAGTACCATACAGTATTAAGTTATCCATAATAATTTAAACTTTACAAAATGCTTCGTATCTAAACAAAATTTTGTTTGAATAACTGAATCACGGAATCAAAGAAATTGTTAATTTTTTTATATTATTAATGTGACATATATATTTAAAAATTTCTTTCCTATGAATAATTGTATTAGAATAGACTGATTTATTTGTACTCTTGTATCATTATTTATATGAGTTTCTATGTATAATTTTGTCATACAAAACTCAAAAGCTAGATATCTCCTTTCCTCAGTTGGCAAAATTTTGAACTGTAGTTCCATACGTCAGGGGTTCGAATCTCAGCCACGATATTTCAATACAAAGACTAGATTTTTAATATAAAATGTTATTTTTTTGTTTGTCTAAGATCTGGATGGATGTTTTTCAAATAATCCCTCTGTGTAAAGGCTGTGTCACTTCGGTCGCGCGCAAATTTTCAGTCTCAAGATGTTGCGAGTTTCTTGCTTCTAATAATAAACCTAATAGCTTAAAATAATGGTGTAGTAGCATTTGTATCTTTGTGATAATATGTACGTTTAACACGGAATATGATTTTTTTTTTTGGCTTTGTGTGATATTAACAAATATTTAAGGTAACTAACTATTTATTGAAATGCTTTACCAATGTTTTAATACTTCAATGGAAATACAGAATACTCATGAAATATTAAATAAATCAAGTTTTTTTTAATGTGTTAAGATAATATTTATGACAAATAATTATATTAACATCTAATTTCTCCAGAATTACTGAGGTTACTGTAATATTTAAAGTAACAGTCTCTCCTTAAAAAAAATCTATTATTTCTATTCAAAAGCTGATTTACATTTTTACCTAATCTTGCCAAAAAATAGTATTAATTACATTGAAATAGTTGTTTCTGTAAGTGGATATGAAATTTTTCAAGGAGTAATTTGAACATTAAATTAAGTCTATAACGAGTTGAAATTTTCTAACTTTAATTTATTTCCCGTTTTTTTTTATACATGGGTTGCCTACACAAAAATAAAAAAACATCGTAATTAAAGTTACTTAATATCTAACCTCCTATAAGTGTGAATTTAAGCACTTTATGAGTCAAAGATTATCAGTTGATAGCTGGTGCCCTGCAAGATAATGAACAATAAAGTCAATAATGTGAAAGATAATAAGATTTATTGCAGATTATAAGTGCTTCGTTAGAAATAAAAGGCTTGCTATAAGTTAATAAAGTGTGTCACAACCTATTAAGGAATTTGACGTAACGCTAACTTGAATATCTGATGTATCTTCAGCATAAACCGTGTTATCTAAATTTTAATTGATTTATCAATCAGTATTTCGGGAAAAATATATATTTTAGAAGCTATCCAGTCCATAATTGGCTTAAAGATAGTTTTTAAACTGAGAAAGACATCAGATGAAATTTAAAGATAAAGTCAAAAATTGAATATTTCCAGATTTACATTTTAAAGCAGCAGTGACAAAAGTCTCAAGTCTATTAAGCAATATGCATGTTAATTTAGAACATGTGCATTATTTGGGATGTTGATTGATTGTTTATCAGCGTCGCACTTTGCGTAATCACGCTACATTTAATTCGGTTATGTTTTTATTTGTGGTATTCCGGATTATAAAGAGTAACGCAGAAAAAAAGAGGCAATCAACAAAAAACGCAATGTGAAGCCTACCGTTACAAATCCAGTCTATAACCATTCTGCACAATCTAATTTTATCTAGTTTCTTCCCCCCTCCCTTTTTTTATATCTTTTTTTAGTTCAGGGGAAATCTTAAGTTGTCTTGTCCGTATATGTTTGGCCCAGATGAACCAGGTTGGACTCTGGCTCATTAAAAGCAATTAATCTCTAATCGTTCATGACAATGTAATTTGAGTCTAATTTGGCTTAATAATTATACATTGTCTTTTTACAGATTACATATTTTTGATTGTGATATAGAACTTGGTAATATTTAGTTGGTTTCATAAACTAGATGTTAATTTTTTTTCGTACTGAGCATTCCAGATATGCCCATACGAATATTGCAATTCTCGGAAATTCTTGTTTGATATTTTTATATGTTTAATTAAGTCTAATGTCTTTTACTTTTAATTGCTGTTAATTATTATTGATAAAATACAATATTTAAAAATTGTTATGTACTGCCGAGTCATTTTATGGAATTTCATGGCACATTACATTTCTTCATTTCACACTAAATTTATTTTTCACTGTGCAATTATTCGAAAACCCAATTAGTTATACTATCTAAATCGGTTCTTAGGAAAAATATGATCCTTTGGCAGATAAAAAAATACTTTATTAATATTCAAACTTTCCTATCAGTTCTTTCAAAATAACGCTAGTTATTTTCTTTTTCATAGTTTGAATTTCAGTAACATAAAAATAACCGAAACTCTTATTTACAAAAGATTGTTAGATTGTTACTCATAATTGTATTTATTGTAACATTTCTATGGTAAAAATTTATTAATTTTCAATAAATATGATAACTCATTGAATATTTTAGCAGGTAGGATGAAAAGAAGTAAAAATGTTTCTAATACATAAGAATATTAAACTATTTTCTTCAAAATTTAACTGGTATGTAACTTTTCTGTAAGATTTTGTCATTTTATATTTTATTCTCACAAAATGAATTGATTCCTTTATGCTTAAAATTTCTAATAAATACTGAAGTGAATTTATATGAAACATTAACTTCAAATTGATTCTGAACTAAATAGATAATTTCCATTACTTTTTCACATGTAGTACACTTGTTTTGAAAGCAAATATTACATTTGTAATTCCATTTATCTTATTCTTATTATTTTTAGAAAATAAATCAAAAATTTATACATAAAGCGCATTTAATTTTTCGACTGCATTTTCAAATCTATTTCATCAAAGACTTTTAATTTTCGCAAACTGTCAAACAGTGTGAAGCAGAAAATATTTTTTTCTATTCAAAATAAAATCATGAGCTTTGAAAAAAGCCGTTGTTTTAAGAAAATATTTTTTAGTTCATTTACTGCTTTCTCCAACATTGTAACTAATTTTAAAAAATAAAATTGTTCAAAACTTTAAATTATTTCTTTCACATGGCTAGTGATTTTGAATTTTAGTCATTTTTATGCATTATGTACTTATTTTAATATATGTTGCTTTCTAGTATAAATGAGAGATATTTAAAACATTTTATTTCATATTTTTTTATTTAGTTTACGTGACTGATATTTAAAAAAAATATTTCAAACTATATTGTGGCGCATGTATATATATATATATATATATATATATATATATATATATATACTAGCTGACCCGGCAAACGTTGTTTTGCCATGTAAATAATTTCTAGAGAATTTCTAGTGTAGAAAAAAAAATAACTAACTTATTGGAAGTGTATAAGGATGTGGAATATGAGTGAAAAAGGCATAGAGCGCTGTGAACGCGCGCGATGAGGGAATATAAAAATAAAACACCTAACATTAATTTTTTCAGTTTATCAAAAGTAATAATTATTTATATCATTAATTCATTACATAATATTAATCTCTTAATGCTACAGCGTGAACAATGTTTTTTGTTAGCCCGTCTTTAGCTAATACAAACAAACTTGATGGTTTACCCACTCAAGAGCATGCAACGTATAATTGTAAAAAATTCAGTGAGTGTAGTTTTTGGTGGATTTATAGCACGATCAATCGCTGTCTCGTTCGTGAAATATACACGCTGACCGTTTCCTTACCAAGTGATAATAATTGATGTTATCGAGCGGGATAAAAAATGATAAAATTATGAAAATGACTATTAAAAAGCAGGGGTTGGTGATAGAAAAGGGAAAATTTAGAGGTGTATGTATTTTTTAATGCCACATAATAAAAAATTAAAAAAAAAATTATCAAAAATATAAAAAAAAAAAATTTGGGGGGTGGACACCCCTTATCACTTAGAGGTTTGAAAAATAGATAGTAGCCAATTCTCAGACTTACTGAATATGCATAAAAAATTTCATAAGAATCGGTCAAGCCGTTTCGGAGGAGTATATATATATATATATATGTGTGTGTGTGTGTGTAGCGAGAAGCAACAGCATGACTCGTAATTTTAAAATGTGATGATGTGACGAGGACAACATCCAAGTTTGAACCTTACACACCAAACTTCCACATTATGCCAATGGGAAGAGTACGACATCAACAGATTTCACGGGTCATAGCCCCATGATACGGATTGTCTTTTGAGGCATCAGCGCCCGTATCCATAACTTGGTGAAAGCAACGCCAACAACTTCTTTTACTGCAGCGTTTATCTCGTTATTAAACGTACTCTGCTACAGAAGAAGTACGCATTCGCTTAACGACAGCAAGCGATAGCTGTTTACTTGACCTCTATCTGTTTCCTATGGTGAAATCTGCATTAAAAAGAACTAGATTTGAATCTGTTAAAACTGTGAAAGAGAAACGGCTCGCGTCCTGAAGGAGGCGACTGAAACAGACTTATAGCATTATTTCGATCACTGGAAGATTCGTATGGAGATTCGTTGGGATAGAGGAGAGGTATATATTGAAAATAATAATTAGTAAATATATATGAAATCAGTAAAAAACGTTTTACAGCGTAAGTTTCGTTTTTTAATAGCCCCACTTCAGTATATATATATATAATGCTACAATTAATTATTTCATGTATATTTCTTATTGCGTTAAGTATATTTATGTATGTTATTTTTACATATTTTTAAAATTGCTCTCATAAAAGTATTTTAAGATTTTCCTAAAATATTTATCTTTGTTTAAGATCATCTATTCTCTGAACAAAAAATAAAATACTGTCAAACAATGTTGTTAAACAGCTGAAGTGATTTTTTGTTGTTACTTGAAATACCCTCCGGGGATTATTGTCGGGCCAAATTATTAGTGCATATTTAACGACTTTCATGGTTGAGGGAATGTTAAGTACCTTTTTTAAGAAACCCATTGAGTGATTAGCTCTCAAATTCAACTTGCCAGTTTTTGTTCTATTATACTTACGTATTTCTTTTTCTTCAAACTGAAAATATTAATCCTGAATATAGTTAAATTGCATATTTCTGATAGTGAAATAAACATCATCAAATTTTTAATGAATTTTAATTTTTAAAGAATTTTTACAAATATTATTATTTTTATTTATTTTTCTATGTCTTATAATATATGATACGTATGCATTAAGTAATGTTCGCTAAATAAAAGTAATGAAGACACTTTCTTTTTAAAATTATTGAGAAAGAAAAGTATTTAGAGCCCTATTGAGTCTTTCAATGCATACCAATACCACTGTCACGTGGTAAGTTTTGATTTTCTTCAAATTTCCCATCTGTCAGTCATTTTAATTTCGTGTACTTAGAGATTATCCCATGGAATAATTACTTCATTACTAATAAGTTACAATACTAATAAAGTTCATCCTCAAGAACAAAAAATAATGAAGGTTTTTGTCGATGGTCCCCATTCCTCCATTTTTAGAAATAAATTATTTACTAGCTTATATACTCATTCTTCACAAGCTTAATTGAAAAATATTGAATTGATGGAAGGATGAAAAAATATAAAATTAGAACTAATTTAGAAACAATATTTTGAGTTAATTTAAAGGAACTGAAAATTAACCAAGTAATGATCGATTCAGTAAATAAAAAGCAAAGTGAAAGATATAAATTTAAAACCAGTGGGAGTCTAATCTGCAATTCATTAAAGATTTTTTATTGCTTTCATAGTTTAAAAAAATTAAAAAGGAATTGAGGTTCATAAAACAACAATTATCAAAACATTTTAATGTAGATCTAACTAATGATGAAAAATTATATCATATAAGAAACTTAACAAAATCTAAAATCAAATAATAGTGAACGTTGCATTTAATTTTTTAGAAAGGGTGAATTTAAAAGTTTAACAATTCGATTACCAAGAATAAGATATTTTAATGAGTAATAATGAACCATCTGTAAAAGAATCTATATGAAGAATAGTAAATAATAGCAAACATGCTTAGACCATTGCAAAACGTTCTCCAGAGCTATGCTAATTAAAGCGGAGATATTTAGCAAGAGTGGAGATGAAATTTCGTGCTCACTTGTTGTGCAGTTAAAAATTCATATAAAATCCCACCAATACATTCCCCTGTTCTTTTTTTTTTTTTAAAAAAAAGGAAAGGGTGCATATGTTCATTCCATTTACTATATTATTATCATTTTATTGGGATCCATGAATTTGTGGATTTTTCTAAAAATAGAAAAATTGACGCTTCACAGCACTATTTTCAAAAATTCGCCTAAATATCGGCTAACTGATATACACATCCGATGATTATAATTGTTCACCATTTTGTTCGTGACTCGGCCCGTTAAGTATACAAAAATATTGTTACAACATCATTAATTATGAAAAAAAAATAAAGAACAAGGAAAAAATTATTAAAAAAATAATAATTATCTAGAAAATAATTTCAAAAAATGATTGTTTTAAGAAAAAAGATACTATTGTTATCTGTTGAAGGGGGAAATGGGTGCTTATCCCTTATTCGTTGTGTCTACCAAACTTAAACCCTTTGGAATGATAGATTAACGGAGTAGGTTTGTATAACGCATAAATAGACACACAAAAATTCAAATTTCATATCAGAAAATTTAATAATTTGTTTATTGGGTTCCTGATTCTGTAAAAATATTTTAAAATATTTTCATAAACTCGTTGAAAAAAAGCAATTCCAGAGAAATCTACATTTTTTTTTTTTTTTTTGCTCTTCCTGTTTCGGATTGTTACATTCAAATAAATACAGTAGTTTGATCGTGATGAGAAAATTAGAATTTTCTTAGGATTAATTTGAGTTCACAGATTAAAAATTGCTGGAAAACGAGAGCTCTAAAGTCACTTTAATGAGTAACAGTGTTATATTACTTTCATTAAAATATTAGAAACGTTTTGAAATATTTGACTAACATTTTAAATTAATAATATTTCTCCAGCAAATTTATAAAATTGCATCTGATTTAATATGACAATTTTTTTTTTAAAAAATTTCATGTCAGATTGATTCATAATTAGTTGCAATACCTAGTTTATAAATACATTTTTACAGTATTGACTTTATCATTCACATTAAAATTTACAGTTAATAAAACTAACTTTGTGCTTTTTAAAGCTTATTGCTGTTCCATGAAAGGAAATAGAATATAATTACCTATAATGTATTGTTAAGAATACAAAGTGTTTCTTCAAGGAATCGATGCTCGCACACATATCTGCTGATTCTGCATGCGTAAATACGTATTTCTTAAACAGCTCTATGTGGTAAATTGTGATGTTACAATGAAATTACTAAAGAAAAATCGGAAATTTCGATAATCTAAAAGAAAAATTGCAATACCATTAAAAGAAACATTCTTTTTTAATCGGTTAATAACATCTAGAAAATAATTTCAAGGTTACCAAATTCTACGTATTTTTAGAGTTTTTAATTTATCAATATCATATAATGAAACCGATCTTGCTGTTTATATTCGAATATTACAAATATTCTCTCAATCCTCGATTTTAAAGACGCAACCCAACTAGATTTTAATTTCTATTTTGTACTTATCAATATTTTCATTTAGTTTTTTTTCACTTTTTATTGTTCTTTCTTTCTTCAATTTGAGCTTTCCGGATTAAAATGTACATTCAATTCAGCTTTCTCAAATTCATTGTTTTCCTTCCATTATCAAATTGCTACCACTTTCATTGATATCTCCAAAATCTCAAATTGTTACTTCTATCATTAATTCGCTTAAGTTATTGAAAGAATGTCTTTAAAATGATTATAATTATTCAATATCTATCAAATAGTTAATAGTTGTTTTATAATAATTGTTTCTGCACAACAAATATTTAGAATTTAGAAAATTAACAATAATTTTTCTACAAATCTTGGAATTCTTTAGCGACGTTCCTATTTCTTTATTTTTGTTTCATTTTATTACTGAAAAAAATGTTTTAAATATATATTTACTTTTCTTACGAACTTTTGATTATAAAATAATAATTCTTTTATTGATTATTTAAAAAAAAAATCTTTCATTATTTTTAAAATTTTGTAGCTTTTACCATTTTCAGTTATTGGAGAATAAGAGTACTTACCCATTTATTGTTAGTTAAAAGTTTATTTTGATAAGGCAACAGTAAATGTGTATAAAAGAAAAGTCATGCTAACAAGTTGAACAAAGTTATGAATAACTATGTATGAGAAATTCTATCATTCTCCTCACCTATGGTTATTCTTACTAGTTATCTGGGTATATAATAGAACTGACTGTTTTGTTAGACTTATCAGTTCCTTTTTTTCTCTTTATTTTCTTTCTTGCGTCTAGACGATGCAGTAAAGAGGCACATTGCGTAAGATATCGATGTCCGAGGAATTTCGAGAGTAAAAAAAAACAACTTTCAGTCAAAATTATTTTTTCGAGCAAAGCGGAATAACAATATAGATTGAAATAGATTAAATTTAAGAATATTTAAAAACGCTATATCTTTGACTAGGGATAAATAATTGGCTTACTATAAGTCTCCGATTATTACAGATTTTATACATTTATTGAAATTTCCCAAAATAGCTTATTTTATACAAAAAATTTAAACAAAAGATGCTATAATTTTGCACACTCATGTACATATTTAACCAAAAATTCTTAAAATGCATATAAACAAAGATTGTGTATTAATAACAGGGAATGAAGTAATTAAAGGAATTTATCGAAATTATACGTACAAAGAGTTAATAACTTTAAAAATGTAACACTCCTGTATCCATACATTGCTTCTAAATTATTTCCTAATTTCTTTAGAAACTCGGGAAATCGGCAAATTAGCCGCCTCTAAATAATAATCTTTAGGGTTTATTTCATTTTAGAAGGAGAAAGAAGTTCGAGGGATCCCTATTTTCAATGTAATGTGGTGGTTGGATAGAATTGTGACTTTATATTCAGTCTGTAAAAATCGTGATGTTTGGCCGACATCAACGTGTGATGGAGCATTTAGGAATTGGCGATTTCTTTCGAACGTGTCGAATTCTAAACCTGAATCGTTCGGAAGCTTCTGTACAACATTTGTGACGGCAGACCATTCCTGTTTGCCTCTTGTGCCATAGCTAAACTCAATGTTTAAACACTAAAAGTCAATAAGTCAATCAAAGAGACGTTAGAACAATAAACATAATATTTATTGCTTGACTGCTAATATAACCGCAATTATAAATGCTCTCCTGGACAAGGCCTTAACTCGATCTACCAGTAATAATCTAACTGACTCTTACCACTAAGGATATCTTGACTTCTAACATACATTGACCAGCCGGTAACTTGTAACAATTCCTGACTCCGACTTCAACTCAGACTCTGGAATATTTGCTGAACACTAGAATCACTCAACCTCAACCTCTCCATCGTGACTCTCAGTATGAATTTATATATTTCCTAACTCTCCTGCTTCACTTCATTTCTACCTGCTTTAGCTTTACATAATCGCGTTTCATTTTTGGTTGGGCAAAGGTTGTTTAGCAAAAGCAATCAATATTAATTTAAAGTCCCCAAAGTTAGTGAAGAGAAAACCGTGAATAGCCCAACGTCACACATTTATTGTTCATTGTTTGTCCTACAAGCTCAAACTCCTATTGTGAACCATAATTTTTACATGAAGAAGACTTTAGCATCGAACTTTTCTTTTTGCCATCAATTCATTTTTTGTGACTTTGAAAAACAAGAGTTTTGGCCATGGGATCGTCTTTGTAAGCCTGATGGATCTTATTGAAAATCTCCATTTTATATTTAAATCAAATCACACTCCATCCATTGAAACCAACTTGCATTCCGTTTCATTGGCAGGAAAACTATCACAGTCTTCTTGAACAAGTGTTGAGAGCGAATGCGTGAAATTTCATTCGACATCCAGAAAAAGCTTAATCAAAAATGTTTGATCCTGATTAAGTGCCTATTTACGTACAAACTTGCATCAAGAGTAGGAAATATCAAGAATATTAAGTCCAGAATGAAACAGATGACATAAAAATGTTTAGTGATTTTAATCATGTTCCGTTAAATATTTCTATGTTTTAGACACGAGAAATTCATTTGAATATTTCATATAAATATACTTTAATATTTTTTTAACGTATGGTAGTATTTTTTGTGATATATAACAGCAAATTTGTTAGTACATATACAACTACAAACATACTTTGAATATTTTTACAAATTTTTTTTAACACAATAGATATGAAAAATTTCATTTGGTATTTTACGTAAGTATAAAGTGTTTGATATTATAATAAATGAAATAAAATTCTAACAAATATTTAATACTCTTATAAATTTTGCTACAATTTTATTGGAATGAAATTGATTATTTTGAAATTTTTCGATAAGGTATTTATATAAGGACATATTACATTTCATTTGGAGATATTCACAATATATTTCTCTCCATCATTTAGCATATATTTTTTTTGTAAAAAATAACAATATTTATTGCTTATTTTAGGTACCATTCTAACCTTTTGGGTATATATTATGTTAAAGTTTTTTTTTAAATAGCTAGAAGCAATACATTTTAAAACTAGATCTTTTGGTGCCTTTTCAATAAATATAGCAATTTGATATTTTTTATCGTGGCATTTTTTTAAAAAAAATATGCATGAGTTTAGAAAAAAAATTCGAATGAAACTGGTTTCCCTCTTGATTAATATATCAATGATGACTTGCTTTTGCAGGTTTTAAGTAACATTTTGAGTATAAGAATGGTTTAAAAAGGACTTCAGTTTGAAATATTGAATTATATATTAGGAATGGGAATTGGGTAGCTATCTCTGGGTTAGTTCATGGATCATTTTTTCTTTTTCTGAGAAATCCAATAATATGAAACCTTTCGCAGTTTCAAAACTGGTCCCTATAACTTTTCCTGTCAATGAGCTCTCATTCGCCTTCTTCGGAGCATATTCACAGGAAGTCCATATCCCATTGTTTTTTTTTATTATTGCTTGTCTTAGAGTGGATGATGATGAATACAGGTCTCATCGAGAGAATGACGACCACATCTCATTGCTACAACAATCCAATTTTGATTTGGCAGCAATTGGCTGCTAAATGATCACTACTGTGACATTTGTTTTCCAGCCATCCAACAGATGTCAGCTCACAATGATAACATCAACTTACCTTAGCAATGACATCTGTTTTAATAAACAATTACATTTTGTATGCCCCTCGAGTTTGTAAATATCAAAAACCAAAAACTATGAAGTGCTTGAACTAATTACATAAATTTCCAACGAATCAGTGGAGATAGACCTGAGTGAGAGGAGATAATAAAGAGTGGTGGTATTCTGTGAAAGATATAGTTTCAGTTTGATTTTAAATTCCATCATGTTTCAGGAATCGTTCAATCCGACATGCGATTCACTGAGAAGAAACCTAGCAAATATAATAATTATAACTAAATTGGAAATAATTCTTATGTATAAATAAGTCTTACGAAAAAATTCTTTTATAATTAGTAAAGTTGTATAAAGTCTAATTAGATAATAACATTCACAGAAAATTTCTTTGTTATTATTTCTTTACTTAAAAACGAAAAAAACAAAAATTGGAGAAAAATATTATTACTCTATTATATGTAAATCTGTACTTTACTTTCAATAAAATTCGATTTCGTATTAAGTCTAAAGAAAAAAAGTTATTTGATATCCTAATTAGAGTTAAAAATAAACATTTCTTAGTTATTAAAATTAGTTTATTGGACTTCATATACCATCAATTGTTTTTTCCATTACCATAAAAGTTTTCAAATAATTCATTTTTAATTAAAACAGATGAAATATTCCAATACCAGTAAATATTACTTTTATACTACTATTCATATATTTACATAGGAATTTTTATGTTGCTTCATAACATCAGACGTAATCTCCCATTACATCGGACGTAAATATGAAGTATGGTAGTGTGCCAAATTGAAAGATTTATTTCCTATTTTCCGAAGTAATGGAAAACTAATGTTTCTACTCAACGTGCTCTGAAATATGACAGTAGAATGGATGATTTAACCGTCATAATGATAATTATACCAACATATTTGTATGCAAGCAATAAAATTCAACAAATACTGAATAAAATATAGTAACTTATGCTGTAAATAGAGTTTACGAATTATTAAACTGAAATAAATAATGTTTAGATTACAAAGTATGTTTATGTTAAGCACATAATTTCGTAAACAATCTTTGAAAAGTTTCATAAAGTCATGAATACATAATGAATGTTAAGAAAACCTGAAAAAAAATAAATTCTGTTGAAAAGATAAAATAGACATTATCTCCTGTATTTTTTAAATGATAATACGTATAGCAAAGATGTGATTTTCGAGCCTTACATGGTGTCGTCCTTTTTATTTAATTATAATTCTTACTGGATTTCAATTTTCTGAATTTACTGGAGAAATTCAAGAGGAAATTTTATTTTCATTGTTTCATTCGAATATTATCATTTTCAGTGGTGTAGTTTTCTATTATATAAGAGAATAAACCCCTTTCCACTTAGCGAAATATTTATTAAAAACAAGTATGAGACATAGTAACATTTTCATGCTTTGAGTGATCCATAACAATTTTGCGTTTGTTATTTTACGATCGTTGATAACTTATATCTTAGAGACTAACACAATGCAGGAAATAGCAAATGAAATTATATTTTACATATAATTCTTCACATTTCTTGAAATTTTTATTCTTCTCAAAATTACATTTTTTAAACATATCAACCATGAGTAAAATAATACACATTTAAGAAAATAAATTATATTGATAAATAATAGGTGAACAGGGAATTGATGTAAAGATAAAAATACAAATAAAGAAAAGAACGGTAAAACATAATACATTTTAACAATTGTGAGAAAATTCAATTAATAAGGCGTGCATTATTCATAAAATAATGTTGAACAATTTTTTCTATGAATTTCTACATTATTCAGTGGATATATGGTTCACACATAGCTATAGAGTCGACAATTGAGCAATGTTTAAAAAAATATAAATTAAATCAACCGTTTCAATCAAGAATGTTCATTTAATTGTTCTTCACTTGAATCATAGCCTTTTGGGATTTGAGTATTTAATTTTTTGCTCAGATAATTTCATAGTTGTACTTAGCCACTGTAGCCTAGTGGTCATGATCACAGACTCGTAGATGGAGGTTTACGTCAAGCCGTAGGTTCGAGCCTTGATGCCGCGAAAGACTGAGGGTGCCTGAAGCACCCGTTGGCGTGGTGTGGAAGTTAGGATAAGGGGTGCCATCTCAGGTGTCGTCCTCATCCATTGACCGAGGAAAAATTACGAGTTCCATCGTTGATAACCTATATTTTTACATTAGGAAAATTATTATGTCATGAAAACGTAAATATCTATGTTTACATGCGTCAGTTTTAAGGAACTGAGATGTAAATGCAAATTTGTCAAAAAGCAATCATGTGCATCTTCGTTTTATTTCATAATATCCAAAGTTATTCTTTCCAGGGAATTACCATTCCTTTTTAATAAGGAATTGTAAAATAAATGTTGATTATGAGCTTATATCTCTAAAGTTCAGTTTAATTAGAAATTTAAAAAGAAGAGGGGAATTACTTTACTTTATGGGAGATATTACTTTATTTAATTAATTCCATACTTTGTCCCAGTTGATTACATCTTAAACACTTCTATACCTCCAAATTGTAAGATAATACTTTTTGCTGCAAGTAAACAAAAAAAAAAAAAAAAAAAAAATTAATTAAAATAAAAAAAATAAAAAAAAAAAAAAAAAAAAAAAGAATGTATTTCAATTAAGACTCTTAAAATCCAAGTCACTAGAGACTGGAAAACCCAATCATCTATTGAATCCTAAGTAAAAAGCAATGCGAATTCGGCAAAGACTTGGAAGTAAATACCTTTTCAAAACAAAGAAAAATTTTCAAGGAAAAAAAAAATAGAATACCAGACAGGATGGCAATCCAATAGCTGTTCACCAAAGCGAAAAATTGGACGCATAAGCTTTTAAGATGGAATACGTTTTACCATTCTTCTGGTCAAAGAAAAGTACTTTCCTTTTATTAGAAGAACTTAAAACACTTTTCTTGTGACAAAGGAAGCGTTTAGGTTTCTTTGGGTAGGACTTACTTTCAGAGAGGCTCATATTTGAGGATAAATAAGCTCTTTTCCCCCCTATCTTTATATTTTAAAAGCAGATAAGAAAGTTAATAAAGAACTTCGAGTTTTTAGTAACTAAGAGTGTGTGTATCTTAGATTCAAAGCATGGTCTTTGAGGAATTTCTTCGCTTTGATGTATTTTCTGCATCAAATTTCACGTTAAGAAGCTTTATTTTGGATTTATTTGAATCTTTTATTTTCTTATCTCAAAACAGTATTTATTAAAAGTTTCTATCTCATTGCTTAAGATATGATTTTCATATATTTTTTTCTCACTTTTTATCAAATAAATTATCCTTATAAATTAGAGTTTCTTTTATAAAATCTGCTTTATATTATTTCTAGTTCATTCAAAGTAATATAAATATAGAGGTTATAACTTTTTCAGAAACAGTTTTAAGTAGAATTTCTAAAGGATTCTTTTTAAAATAAAATTATGCCTGGTTTCTTTATGCACACACACACACACACACATATATATATGATAACACATATTACTAGTTCTTACAGTTAACACATTTGCTAGTAGTTAACACATTTGCCTAGTTACACATATTACTATTTTTTTACATATTACTAGTTCTTTGTAAACATATGGTAAATCAAGTTGTACATTTTCAGATTTTATGAAACATTTTTGGATAGAAATGATTGATAAAACAAAGATCACTATAATAAAATAACAAATAACAGCAATTTTATAAACCATTTTAATAGAAAAAACAGTTATATTTTGTGAGTTCGCTTATTTTATATAAAATTAAAGCAAGTCATAATATTTATCATTAGTATTAATAAACAAAGGTTATTTATCGAAAACAATTTTTAACGTATTTGTTTTTATAAATTTACACAATTTTTATTTGGAAATGAATTAATATGATTTTATATTACAAATTACTATACATATGTTTGTGTTTTTCTACTTTTTTTCCTATTGCAGAAAAATTCCTCAAATAGTTAATAACTTTTTTTTTTGACGTGAAACGTAGTAATCTCGAATCAAGTAGCTAATGCAAGCCATTTTTAACTTTTTTGTTCAAAGTTATTATTAATATAATTTTACCTGAGGTTATTATACACTGATCAATATAACAAATCATACATCACTATAATTGAATTTTTTAGGGTTTTAAAATATTTTTAATAATGTAATGTTAATTTTAAATTCCTATCAGCCCGTATTTAGCAATTAATCTTTTAAGTAAATCATATATTTCTTTCATTAAGTAGTATTTCAACATTTTGCAAATGAACAATGAAATACTAATTTATGGGTCAAGAGAGATAAATTGAAAAAAAAATTCGTTCCCGGTTTTCCTCTTACACACACATTAAATACTTACACTTTTATATTATCACTAAATTATGTGTGGCCCTAATAAAGGTGAGAATATATAATAATATTATACGCACACATAATTTAAATCTTTGTTTTTTATCTTTATTTTTAAAATGTTCTTAGAAAATTGTTTATTCAGAAATGGTCTATAAAAATATATTTATTTACAATAAATACACATATCTCTTTTGTGAATTTCTTATTTAATTGAAACTCGGTACTTTTCTTTACCTTCCGTCTTATAAGACATATCTTACGAAACTGAAAGGTTTTGGATTAAGGGGATTATTTATAGGAGTATTCTCCGAAAATATTTCCAGTTATAGCTCTTTATTTCAAACAAAGGCTTTTAAGGAATTTGTCGAACCACGTTACTCGTATTTATGTTTCAGTAAATCCTATAAGTTTTAATGGATTATTTTCATTTCCTTCACGCTCATTTTTAGAATCTTCAAGTTTCTGAAACGTGTTTTTATACAAAGAACGTGGTTTTATACAGCTCATGAAATGTGTTTTTATATAGAGAACGTGGTTTTATACAGTTACTGAAACGTGTTTTTATACAGAAAAACGTGGTTTTATACAGCTCATGAAACATGTTTTTACACAAAAATTAATGAATTTTGTATACTTAAAGCAATATAAGTTTATAGTGATAAATCTCAATTTTCGTTAGCGTTACATTTAATTAATGTAAAATCATAGAGTAAATATACATATTATTGTTGAAATAATATTGTTATTGACTTAGATATTTATATCAGAATTAAAAAAAACAATTATAGAGAAATATTTAAGAATTTTAGATTTAAATACCTTAACAGTCAATTAGATTACTTTTCTCTTCAAAATATAGAGCTATCCCGAATTATTTCACGTTCAATATTTGTAAAATTTTATTTAAAAAAAAGTATTTTTGATTTTATTCTATCTATGAATTACATATTAAACATAAAATAAAAAAAAAAAAAAAAAAAAAAAAAAAAAACAAGCTGCTAGCTAGGAAGACTGGTATGATGCAGTAAAATAAGGAAACGCAATTCTGAAGTTTCGCAATTTGTTTTTGAAATAAAAATAAATGATTATGCACCTTATTTTGATAAACAGATGTACTCGAAATCTTAGAAAAATTTTAGATTTATAATTTATCAATCTGTTTTATAGTTATGTTAATTAAAAATTAATTTTACATAATTATTTACAGGAATAGAAATTAATTTTACGTAAAGTTACCAGCAAGTTTTTTCTGATACATTTTGCTAATTATATATTAAGTTTCATATATTTTAATTAAATTTTCGAAACTATAATTTAAATTCCTAGATATTTTCATCTAATAGGTTTTATTACACATCAGATATATGTAGAAAAATGTTTTATTTCAAAAGTCATAATCTACATTACACCGCGAAAAAAAATTAGAAAAAAAATATAACTTAACATTATAAATCTATATCTTTTGTTTCAAACTCATATATACTGGAGCAATAGAAATTCAGAACAAATGTTAAATATGCAAATCGGCTCGTATACTTGAAACAGTTATCTCCTTAATACTCATTACTTATCTGAATGAAGAATCACAATAATTTGTCATTTCCGACAAAGTCTTACCAAGAAGTATAGTCGTGTATTTGAGAACTTTTCTGGCATAGAATTTTTCACTGAACAGCCTCACCTGCAGTCTCTAAGGTGTCATCTATTCTTCATTACAGGTCGACAGAGATAGATGCGTCCGTTTTACAGAGTACTAGTTAAGGAGACAGGAGACAACACGGTCTAGTTCCCATTTTTGAAATATTTTACGCATCAGATCTTTAGAAAGTAAATCATTGTTTTAAGACTGTGTAGCAAAATTGTGTTAAATTATTTCTTAACCATTTGTGATATATGTTAAGTATATATAAAGTATTCGAATTTATTAGTAAACGGTTAATATCGCCTTATGTATATATAATTCCTGTTAAGCAAACATTATTATATATATAATGTAAAACAAGTTGTTACGCTGTTGAACAAGTGTAAGAATAGTATTAATAACACGATTAGATATGATCAAATAATTTCTCCTACTAAACATCTGACAAAAAAAGCATAAAATTTTTTTCTAGAAGAATCCTAATAAATTTGATAGTTACAAGCAGGGAAATAAGTCAACCTCATTGCAATATCTTTATTTCAATTAAGTAGTAATAAAATGCAAAAATTAGCTTGTTTCTCTGCAGCTCACTTTAAAACGACGGTAAAAATTAATGATAGAGAATTCCATTACTCTTGAATAGTTCAAGGATGAAGATATTTAATTAAGAATTGGGTTTTGTAGGATAATGGACAAATATCCTTTTTGGATTCAACTGATTGGTTATTTATTAAAGTCACGCGTAGAACGAATACAAAGGCTATCGGCAATCTACCTCGTAATTTTGAACTTCAGTCAAGTGATTTCGGTTACATCAAATTCTGAGAATACCTTTCGTTTCAAAAGGGGTCAACTGATAGGCCATGTTTAAGTATATGTTGGTGATTATTTTATTTCTCCTTAAGCCCATGATAATATCGTATACATGAAATAGAGTATATTTTTACTGTGAAACATTGCCAAGAGGTCTAAATTATCCTCTTATGTACCTCGTACAATGTTTTACCAAAGGTCTGTCTCAAGTGCTCTTTACAGGTTTCAAAACATTGTGCTTCCGTTTAACATTTGAAGTTATTTAAATCAACTCAACGAGCTTCTGAGTGTTAGGTCTTCCAAGGTGTGAAAAAAAAAAGAACTAGTCATCTCGATATATTAGGTCAGTGAAACTAATTTCGGTTCATTGACAGTGTTAATCCGAAAATGTTTCGGAAATTTTGAAATTATCCTTTCATATGAAGACTGTTCACCTAGTGCAGAGCCAGGATATATAGAGTTACGATTGTATAGTGTTCACATCCTTGACATTGATTCAGAAGTCTCCGCTACGCGATGCTAGCAAAACCAACCGTAAGGTGGGAGAAAGACAGCTTTTGGCGAGAAAACGAAGGCTCAATAGCACGAAAGCAGTAGACTTTCCTGGAAGTGCTACAAACGTTTTGATCTTAAAATAAAATTTTATTTTATTTATTTATTTTACGTTTTAAATGTTTATTTCTCTATATCTTCTTACTATAAGCGAACATCACTGTGGCGCATTTTGCCATGATATTGTAAAATTTTGGGTCTAGTTGGGATTCAGCGAAAGGAAGAATCGAGGATAAGCAATTCACCGCAAAGAAATGGGTATAGAGTATGTTTAGGAGATGATAATAGTTATATTGAAGCATGCTGTTTTAAACTGAAGCGTATGAGGAAGAATTTATTAGAGAATTGATCAATACATAACTAGAAATCATAAAAGAATTGGAAAGAAACGACAAGAAGATGAAAAGAAAAGACAAGATGAAAAGAAACGACAAAGTGAACAACAACAACAAGATGAAAGGAAATGCATGCAAGAAATGGAATTTAAAATCCAGAAATAACGTATATAAAATGAAAGAGTTAGAATAAGCAATTTCAGAATTCATTTTTAGATCAAAAGTGGAGCTGCAAAACTTTCTTCTAAAATTAGATCAGAAGAAATTAGCTCATATATATAATGTTTTTGAGAGACAAGCTAAAATATAGGAAATCAAAACAAAAATTGGACCTCTAATTTGATCAGAATATTGCCGTATGATAATTCACAAAACATTGAACATGAAAATTAAAAAATCACAATTGATTACGATAAGGTGAAATAAATTCTTCTGAAACATTGTAAGTTCACAACATAGAAATTTAGACAAATATTTTTTATGCATCACAAAAATGAAGACATCACTTGGACACAAGATCTGACAAACTATTTTCGTGAATGGATTCGAGGCTTATAAATAAGCACTTTTGAAGAATTGTGCGACTTCATAAAAAATAAAATAGAAAACTCCCTCAGAAATGTATGATAATTTTATCCACAAATGGACACATTTTAAAAAACCGGATCAAATCATCTCAAAATCAGATGATTCTCATAATATTAGAAAGAGAGTCAACAGAAGACCGAAAGAAAATTCTAAAGAGAGTATTCAGCATTGAACAAAAGGCCGCCATGAGAAGAACAGAAAAATTCACTAGAAAGAAGATGAATTCCTCCTCATTCTAGAGAACGTAACATAACTCCGAAGAGGAAATTTAAAAAAATGAATAAACGAAAGAATGTTATATTTGCGGATTACAATATATATATATATATATATATATATATATATATATATATATATGTATATATATGTGTATGTATATATATATATATATATTGTTTGTAAGCTATAAAATATTTATGTGATAAATAAACAGCTATTATAATTATTACTGTAAAGTCAATACATTTTACAAACATGAAAATAAAACATTAAAAACCGAAGAAAAAATTATTACCAGAATTAATTTTTTTAAAAATGAGTACTAAAAGCATTATAAATTGAACGAATATATATAAATAGTAAATCAATTAAACATTGAAAATAATAGAAACATGAGAAAGCAGAAAAGAATTAATATGAAGTAAATTAATACTTTCACAGACTTCAGACTGGGATGCTTGGTTATTCCAGAAATAAAGGCTAAATGATCTCACTAAATTTTTTATGAAATCAGATAAAATGCGAAATTGAAATGAATAAAGAAATGAAAAATATCAGAGAAAAAAATCAAAATTTTGTATCAGAAATAGTCATAACAATTGTAACAGCAAACCAAAAAACATTATAGAATATTTTAATATAAAAAAGCAACTATTTTATAATATACAAGATAATATAAAAAAAAGATGGAAAAAATAAAAATAAATTCTTTCTCTAAATCCCATCGTAGTGCGTTCATAATTATAAGAGTTGTTGGTATTATATATATATATATATATATATATATATATATATATATATATATGGTGGTCATAAAAAAACTTTGCCAACATCTGCACTTTTAGCGTCTGTTCTGTTTAACTGATCGAGATGAAATATCACATATAATTATTTGAAGGTATGTGCTCGATATTCTGTGAATGGCACTCATGGTTACAGTTATAGTAACAGAAACTCAAAATTTTCGAATGACAACGTCTACTTTTTCCATCTCAAAATGTTCAGAGCATGCCAGAACCTTAAATCGCGTTAGAACGGAACTTATATTCCCAAAGACGGACGTGTTATGCACATACAATAATCAATTCTTCAGGGCGAAAGGAGGAATACTGTATATGACAGAGACACGATATCAATTATTGATGAGATAACATATTGGACAAAAGAATACGCTGATTTAGATCAAACATTTTCCTCATGTATGCTATCACAGGCAAATAAGCATTGCGCACTGGGGACGGGGGATAATAAAGCAGAAAACAACATGGTATGAGGGATGTTTGCAATCTCAATCCTTGTGGAATCCTTTAAATCAGAAAAAGTTGGATTGCACATGTAAACTCTTGGGGGAGGGGATCCCATATATCCCCAAAACCATAAATCCATAGGAGTCAGTTCAGGGTCGGCGGAGGATACGGGGATGAAAAATTGAGTGAAATGATGTGATTACCAAAATGTTATTTTAGAACCCTGCGAATAGGCTTCGCTACATATGGAGGTGCACAATCTTGTTTTCAAACAATGTCATTTAGAGCATTCCGCTGAAGCAATTCAGGTTGTACATAATTTTGCTGCAGGGATGTATAGCGAAAGGCTGTTTTAGAGCATGTTACGAAGCCCGTTGGTGTCGTTTCTTCAAAGAAGTACAGGCCGAAAAAGACTGTGCCTGCAATGTCGCACCCCACAGTAACTTTGGCGTCAAATAAAAAACCAGTGTCACAGCGTGAGGATTCGTCATTCAAAAATTGTGTGCCGAGTGCACACAATTTTTGGTTTTCGCGTTGCCATATAAGTTGAAATGTGCCTCGTCTCTCCATAGTATGGAATTGGTCAGTCGTTATCTGCATCATATCGCATTAAATAATTTTTTTCAAGGGCGAGACGTAATTGCTGGTCCTCCAGCTGCAACATGTAGACACTCTAGTATCGGTATAGAAACGTGCGAAGTACAGAATGCAGTAGCTTTAAGACCGTTGTTTTCTATATATCCAACACAGGAGCTATGTCTCAAGCGGTTTGCTTGTGTCCTGAAGTCACTGTGTGATGCAAGTTCGTAACAATGTCCTCAGAAGCAGTGGGTCTTCCGAAACTCGGTTTATCACAGGTGCAGCCAGTACCTTCAAATTTCTTTTCAAAATCAAGTAGAGCTTACGGAGTACATTCGCCACGTTTTCGGCGATACATAAACAAGGCTTCCGCAGCATTAATCCCATTTTGATAATACATTTTTACCAGTTCATCTTAAACTATCCGAGTCAGAGGCCCTTTATCAGCATATACGAGCTCTCGACTGAAAAATTAGCATGCCCACCTCGCCCTTTATCGGTTTCCTATTGCAGAATATCTGGCGAACGGTGTTCTTTGATTGGTATCTTAGCTCTGTCGTATGCAAATTTTCATCGTGCGTCACCCAAATCATGTTTTGCTGGAGGGCTTAGAATTAGATTAGAGCTATGCAGAAAGCTGTGGACTACGGTCTGGGACTCACCCCTAAGTGTAGTCTGAAAATACTCCAACACAATTTTGATTTTCCAAGAGTGTGATGGCTCCCCCGCATTGGTACTCCTAGGGGTATAATTTACTCGGAACTTTACTTACATTGAATCTACGGCAGATTTTACACACATTAGGGTATCATAGAGCTCTTTTGAAGAGCGAGCCTGGATCTCGAGTCCAACAATCTGCCTATTGAGCAATAAATGTCGGTGTTTTGTTGGTAGTTTTTCAGAAATGCTTTTTTGTATGGGCATAATACGTTCGTTTTAGGGAATATAAATTCTATTCCAACTCTATTTAAGGTTTTCACATGCGCTAAATATTTTGCGACGGGAAAAAGTAGACGTTGCTATTTGAAAATTTCGAGTTTCCTCTAGTATAATCGCAACCATGAGGTCCACTATGTAGCCATTCACAGAATCTCGAGCGCATACATCCAAATAACTGTATTTGAATTCTCATAACAATCTGTTATACGGAACGGACGATGGAAGTGCAGATGTTGGCAATGTTTTTCATAATTACCCGTATATATATGTGTTTGTGTGCAATATATATATATATATATATATATGGTATGTATTTGGAAAAGAAAAAAAAACATTTTTTTTTTACTGTAAGCGCTCTTATAACTTGGAGGCAGGGAGTAATTGCAACACAATCCTTCAACAAAATTGCTCTTGTATAGCATAGTTTTGTTCAAAAACTTACACGAAATTAAATGGTTTGGAAATATTTATGTTATTAAATTTTCTATTACAGCCTGCTGTGATGAATTGGAAATCATCGAATGAGCAGGAATAATCCCAATTTTGAGGTAATAAAATTTATTTTCATTACATATAAACTCTTCTAGTAACTAAAAATAATCACAGATTCATATGTTATAAGCGCAAATATAACAAAAAAACAACAACATTGGGAGAGTTTCGGGAGTGACGGTAAATATCCAGACCTCCAGCATCCGAACACGTTACACATCTCGTTCCGTTTCACCACACGAGGGAAACCCTATAAGTATCTGTCTTTGGTGCCTTCCACAGTTGTCACACTAATAAATAATAAATATAGCCATTGGTTACATCCTCCTCCTCTGGTTCTGAAAGCGTCCCGGCGAGGAACCAGAAGTCTGTGGGACCTTTGGTGGACGGCGCCGTTTACGAAGGGGAATGATACGATTTACCTTGTTATTGTTACAAGGATTTAAAGCGGATGTGTTATAAACTCCAAGAAGTACCCCAGGATTATCAATACTAACAATATCATACGATAAAGTTGACCTCTGTGTTAAACTCACGTAGAGGTCATTTCTTCGTGGCATTATTTTTGCATTTCTTCCTTGTGCAGCATTGCTTAGGAGACGTGATGCTACAAAGATATGTTCTCCAGGCTGATATTTTGGTGCAGAATTTCTCTTTTTATCCTCGTAAGATTTTCTAGTATCCTGTTGCTCTAAACCAGATGCTGTTTCTTCCCCTTCTCTCAGAGATATTTTCCAAGAAATCCAAAAAGAGGTTAAGCTACTCCTTCTGGACAATGGATAAGCTTTCACCTTCTCCCTGTCTTGATTGACAGGTGTTGATGGTCTTCTTCTTAGCTATGGACGGGGTATCTAATTCTTCACCAAATGGATATTTGTAAGTAGGGCTGTCCCAGATGTACCAACAGGCATTCTTCGCATCTAGAACTAGAACAGCAGATCTAAGAAATTATGTTCCTTTTCGATTTCCTTTTGCCTTTGGAAGAATTATGAAACTGGTAAGGACTGATCTTTCCTCAATCTCTAACATCACTTGGGTTGTGAGAGCCTCATTTGTTGTCTGTTGACCATCTGCTAAGCTCATTGTTAACGTGATTTCCTGGAAGAGTAGTCCCTTATCCTTGAATATCTGGTACATTTTTTTCCTAGCAATTAAATGTGAAGATACTGGGTCTACACATACCCGTTTTTTTCCCCACAGAAAGTTATTTCGATTAGGGTTATTCAAGGGCTTCTAGTCTCAGTTGCAGAAGCATTAATATGATTTGTTGCAATGTCTGTTCTTCGTGAAGTGTTAGGGTTAGAAGTAGGGCACCTATACTTAATCATCCCTTGTCTCCCTCAGCCATAACACTTGAGAGGGGATCTATCATTTGGAAAACCATGTGAATGTTCCCTTTTTGGAAAACATTCAGGTTTTCTGGATATTACTTGATTTCTATAATTTACAGTTTAATTTGCGTCACAAGTCTCCTTGGTAAGCTGGGTAGAGAGTGCCGAATGTTGTCAAAATCCTCCAGCCCTCGATTAACCCTAATCGAAATAACTTTCCGTGGGAAAAAAAAGACGTGCATTTCTGGTGAGGTAAGTTCTTCTCGGCTATCCTGGTAATGTTCCTTACACTCTAGAGAGCAGCGTTTTCTCATTTGATCAGCAATCATCAAATCCTGCAAACCTTCAAATGTATCAATTTTAAGCTCATTGAACCAACCTTCAAAATAGGCTCGAATTTCAAAATAGTAGTCTTCCAGGTCCCATTTCGGCTTTTTCTGTGTCATGAGTACTGTTCTAGAAATTTTTCTGCAGTTAACTTGAACCGTTGGAGAAGCATTCTCGAATGTAGGAATAGTCTTTGCATCTTTCCTAAGGATCATGAGAAATGAGGGAGGGTTTTTCACTATGTAGGGCACTAATGGGTTAGAGGACCCACGGATCTGCATCAAGATTCAGAAGTTTCATTTGAAAGGAACAACTTAATCCTTGTTTGTGGATCTGCAACTCTCTGGGTCTCATTTTTAGTTATATTTTCAGCAGCTAAAATTCACACAGAGATTGCTCTTTTTGTTCTTTCTCTTCATCTATCCTATTTGATACTATGATTTCAAAGATATCTTTCACAAACTCTGCTTCTTTTTAGGCATCACTTGCTAAGATTTTTGCTTTTAGGTCAATTATTTTTAGTTCTACCCCATTAGACTCAATTTCAACTGTAGTGTCATAGTTGTTTGGTTGCGCTGAATGGAAAAAATGTGATACAGATAACTATTAATACTATTTTTATTGCAGTTAATTTAAAATAAAGTGTCTGTCAAACTTCCACTTTCTTAGCATTTTGGGGTGCACGTCGCTCGCTAAAAATGTATTGTAATGTCCTTGGGTACGACGTTCTAGTGGAATATTTTTTAGAACTCTGAATGTCTCTTCTCTTTGGAAATTTTAGATCTAATGTAATTGACCACGCCTCTTCCAAAAGCACTGGACATATTCCTTTGTTTTGGCTGGATAACTGAACGTGATAAAACAGTTATTGGTCCTGAGCACTCCAAAAGGGGCAGGAATTGACACTTGCTAAACTAGTACCTGATGTGGGGATGTTCTCGGTTCTCAGGAGAATCGGATTCTATGAGCTCAAAGTTTATGAGAAATGGAAAAATAGTTTGCCCTTTCTCACGAGTCCAGATGTCTTTAATGAGGACCTTGTCCGAATGTTAGGAGGACCACTAACGAACTTGCTAAGTGTGGTCGCTGAACATCTAACTCAATTGAAAGCTTAGTGAGATCAGTTGTTTTACCTTTTCCCGAAAATGACATGTTGAAAAAAATTAAGAAGCAAAAAAAAAAAATAATAATAATAATAATAATAGTTATCTAATGTCAGGGCTTGATTGCCCACCAAACCTCTTACAGATATAGGAATACGCTTTTAGATAGATCACGTACATTATAATATGACTAGCTTTCAAATCTTAAAAAAATTATGCACCTCAGAAAACAATTAAATATAAATGGGCAAATAAATTAATAGCATACTCAAAATACTAAACAAGGAACATTGATTCAAATAATAAATTAACATAACGAAAAATTAAGAGTTTTCATTGTGTAATGATACAAAATTTAATGCAATAAAGTAATAAACAATATCATCCAAAATGATTATCAAAGTGTAATAAGACATAAATTCAATATGATATTAATCCATGAAATATCATGCAAAATAATAATTAAAATCAATATTAGTGTGTAAAGATAAATTTAGTATCGATACGGGATAAGTGTTCTGATACAGTCAATAATACTGTAGTAGGATTGCTACCGAAATTTCTTGACGCTGCCACGCACAATAAAAAGAAGAAAAACCTTGAAACTCTTTACAGGAAATAGCAGGTTTGTTTGTTTCCCCTCGTTAGACAACGGAAATCAGGATTTATTTACCTTGGCTTTCGCTTTCGAAATATTTTTAATAGGATCCTAGATGGGCGAATATTATAGCAAGATGTAGCAACTATTCATCTGATGCTTCGTTGTACTTACAACGTCGATTCCACTTCTTTCGTGCCGCTAGGCTTGCAGCGCCGGTTCTGCAATTTTTTAAGGGTCGCAAGGGTTATGCCCCGCCGTTGGCGCCATTTTCATATAGCCCACTGTGGTGAATTAGAAATCATTTAATGAGAAGTAATAATCTTGCTCTGGGCCATTATAATTTATTTCCTGTACTTAGAAACTCTTCAGATATCTAAAATTATTCACAGTTTCATATGTTATAGTCAAAAATATAACACAAAATACATTGGGAGAGGTTCCCCAGCGATGGTAAACATCCAGATTTCTGGCAGCCGAATAATGTCACACATCTCTCTCCGTTTCACTTCTCGAGGGAAACTATATAGTATATATATTTCGAGAAGTTATTGAAACTATAACTTCTCGAGGGAGTCTCCTTCTCGTGGTACTATCCAGAAATTATCTCAATAATAAATAATAAATATAGTCATTGGTTACACTAAGCATTAATATTTTGTGGTTTAAAATAAACGGGAAGAATTTTTTTTATGTGTGTGGAGGGCAACATCACGTTAATCAATTTATTTATTTGTCTGTTTTAGTTTTAACGAACAATCCTTAAAATACTTGCTTTAGAGTCTCAATGTTTCAAAATATAATTCGACGTACGTGTTAGGATTAGTATTAAAAAAAGGCATTTTTGTTCTCTTATTTTGGGGTGTTGTGATTGAATAGTATTATATAATTCTGTATGCAATTTGTTTATATTCTTGAATATTAAATTTAAGAGAACTATCAACCATATGTTTGTATACTGTAATTGAGAAATGCAAGCAGAAAACAGTTAAAAAGAAAGTTTATATGCCATGTCAATAAAATCAAAATTTTAAATCGTTTAATGGATAGAGAAAAATTACTTCTATTTCAAAATCATTACATTTTAAAGAAAACACAATAAGAAGTGGCTGCTTATTTGTTTATATAAATCGAATGAAGCAGAATAATCATTTCGGGAATAAATTTTATATGATGTGGAATTGATAATTACCTAATTGCATTGGTAGTAAAAAATACGCAAAACTATTCCGTGGTAATGTTCAATTTTTGTAATTACTAAAGGACTATACTTTGATTTAAAATGAGAATTGTGTATCACTCGAAATTATCCTTCAAAACTTCACAATGCAAAATTTAAAACAAAAACGAACGCCAAATTTCTTAGTTTCACATAAAGAGGGATTATAAAAATCCAAAAGAAAACCGTGTTTGAAAACCAAGATTAAGATTTACAAATTGAAGGATATATATATATATATATATGTATATATATATATATATTAGACAC
Organism: Nephila pilipes; assembly: GCA_019974015.1. Lineage (NCBI taxonomy): Eukaryota > Metazoa > Arthropoda > Arachnida > Araneae > Nephilidae > Nephila > Nephila pilipes. The sequence continues at coordinate 71,420 of BMAW01109419.1, read as the reverse complement.
TGAATTAATCGTGGTATAAAGAAATTGATTATAACTGTATTATTTTTTTCCCATTTCGGAAAAGATCAAGGTTTCTGCAAAATGTATATTCCCAATTACACCTGAAAAATAAAATGCTTTTAATGAGTTTAAAAAATCAATTTGAATAATTATTCCCGAAAATACCAGTGAATTACTCAATTTGAGTTAGGATGTTTACATTTTTATTCGAATTGTTTTCTCATTTGCGTGAAACAAATTTTATTAATATTAAAAATATTTATATAATGTTTAGTTATTTTTTTTTCATAACAAAAGCAATAATTTCAAAACTAATTATACGTTAAAACATTCGTTTTCTAATCAGCAACTCTTGGGGATAATATGTGGTAGTATAAGAAAATTATTTGTATTGAAAAAGGAAGGAAAATGAAAGCAGATTTTATTAATGTCGTCTGAACAATGAAAAGTACATAATTTATTAATAAATTTAAAGTTTTTTAAATTGTTCTTATTTCCGAAAAATTACATTAATATAAATTAAAACCAAAAGCAGTGTAAATCTATTTAAATACGAGTATACCTTTTCAATCCATTTTGATTATAGCATACCGTTTCATAATCTCACCGAGAAATAACTTTCTTTAGAAAAAGATAAACCAAGTAAATTTTTTTTGTCTCTAACCATATTTAGGGTCTGAATATTCTGCTTCTTTTCAAAATTCTTCTAAAGAAAAGAAATTATAAATATAACTAGCAAATATTTGTTGCAAGACTTTTTTATTAATAAATAACTTTAGCTTTTAAGCAAATTCTTAAGTAAAGCACAATATTAAAAATTTATGGATTTTTAAAATGTTAATACAGTTAAATAATCATTATTATAAGAAAACAAGCAAAGTTTTACTTTGTTCTCAATTACTGTAGAAGCAGCACCATTTATGAAATGTTTTGTGCATTAAGTATCATATAAATAAAATCTACGACGGCAAATAAATTAATCTAAGTAGAACTTATTTTTTTCTTTATTTGCAAAAAGCTTTTCTGTATCCATTAGTTTCCTCCTCTCCCCACACAAGTTGTAGAACAACACTAATTTGATTCGTATGGCACAGAATTGAAATAATTACAAACAGTAACCGTAAAGTCAATGGTAATGGCGAATGCAAAGAGAAAATGCATTTATTATAGTCCTACGAGTGGTTTGGTAGCATCGTTCATGGAGTACTTAAGAGCGAGTCTCATGGTTTATTGAGTGAGGCCATAAAACAAGGATCAATCAATAAACACAAAAAAGAAAGAAAAATTAACTTCCTTATATAATTCCCGAGAGTGCTTCGATCAAAATGATAAACCACCCATTTCTATTAGTAGTTTATTTGCCATCATCCTTTGATAGTTTTACTCTTTAAAATCTGTCTATGTTGAATGTAATAAAAATGAGGAATTGATATTTACATATTATTAAATACTGTAAAAATGCCATAATAACAGTTAAAAACAAGCAATTGAGGAGGAGGAAGCTCAATACATAATTAATTGGAGAAAAACCTAAATGAGCAACACTAGACTTGCTCTATCTTACATTTTAATACAGAATTCTTTTCTCTTTTTCCTTTTTTCCTTGCATCTAGGGACGATTAATTGCCCTTAAACTAGATTGAATAATGAATGTAAGAAAGTTTACTTAAGATAGTGGTTGAGTTATTATAAGTCTTGAATAAATAACATCTAAGAATATTCATTGTTTACTCATTTTCCTTTTTGAATATTTGAAGTCTAATCGATAACCGTTGTCTGCTTTGTAGAACTACTGATGTTTGGAACTAGATTATTGATGATATATTTCAGTTAACTTTTTGTTCTTAGTTATGACTCATTAAAGAAATTACTTTGACTCATTATTTAATATTCATGGCTTATGTATTTACTTATAGAAAAAAATGTATTTTATGAGTAAAGAACACACCTCCATATAAATTAATAGCAATTAAATATCTTAGAAATTAGTCTCAAGAAATATTCTCTATTTGCTGTTCTGCTTCGTTGTTATGATAAATTATAAGCAATATTTCTTGCTATATTAACTTACATATTAATTGAATAAGATTTCAACTCTTTCAAAGATTCTGAAATTCCTTTATTCGGAAAATGTATGATAAAAATTATTTACATTACGAGATTGATTGTAAAATTATTTTTATTACGTGAGTAGATTTATATTTTTTTATGTGCTGAATTTTATTCACTATGTTGTGACAACAGTAGAAATTATTCGATTTTCCTGTTTACAACAAAAGAGATACTTTTTGTGAAAGTAGTGTTTAAGAATGAATCTTTATTAGAGAGAAATATTTTGACATCTAGCATCCGCTCGACAGGAAGTGACCGCAATTAAGAGTAAGGAACTTGTTTTTCATTATTTTCAAAATGGAAGTTTTAAAATCTGCTTGTAAGCAATATCCTATCGTGTTTACTAAATCTTGTAATGAATTAAATTAAAAAGAAAGGGCATTAACTAATGAAGAAACAATTTTAGAATTAAGAATTATTGAAGAGAAAGGGAAACGTGTGTTTGTGTGATTTTGGCTGAAAATTATGTTCATCAAATTTTTTTAAGAGTTTACAGATGAGAAAATTATCGAAAAATATAATGATGAGTCTGAATTACATTTAGATAGATAGAGAAAAGTAGAATATAAATTGAATAAGTTGTCGCAAGTTTCAAAACCTAGAACATTCGGTTTAGATTTGGGAATCATGCAAATGTCACCGATTTCTAATATTCTGCTGCAATATCCGAGGATAAAATTACCAACATTTGATGGGAACATAAAAATTTGGCTCAATGTTTGGGGACAGCTTAGAAAAATTGATAATGATACTTACATTGTTGAACAGCATTTTTTTTTTATTTCTAATGCCAAGGCAAATGCAAAACATAAAAATTAGAGCAAATTAAAGAAGTAACCGAAGTCATTGCCTCAAAAGTTCTCTAGGACGTCAGAAAGCGGCGTTCTTGAGTCGTCTTGAAACGATGTACATCGACGCAGGTGGTCCCTGTTCATTGGATCTGCCGAATTATTGAGAGGCACAACCAGGGTTCGTAAAAATTCTAATGCGATGATGATGCATACCAGGCCATCATGATCGGTCATCTTTTTTAGTTGTGACTATCCACCAAGAGTGCATTGCAGAACACTAAGGCCAGGCTCCGAAACTTGGCGAGAATGGTGGCGGGAAAATCTGCAGAGAAATATTGCTAATAATTATATACCACATCACCGTTACAAAAACGGTGCACAAGATGCACCACCGAGGAGGTAGGTCTACGTTGCACGCCTTGTTATACAACATAAGTTTACTTATTTATCCCAGGCCATGCAGCAGGGTTCTGTTGCGGAAGAATTAATTAGCAGTTTTCCACCAAGAGGCGAAAGTTGTGTGAAAGTGGTAAACAACTGCAGGCACCTTTTGGAAAAGATGAATTATTGATTCAGGGTGACATAAAAAAAATAATGGCTTTCATCCTTCATAAATAAAATACGCCAGAGTGGTATTTAAGAAAAATTTAAGACCAATTAGAATTTAAACTTCGTGCGTTAGAAGTTTTAGCGGTTACAAAAGAAAAATATGCAGCCATCCTTTTTCCTCTCTCTGAATCTTCTTAAACTTTCTCATTGAATCTCTTAGAAATTGATAACTTTACACAGCAGTTAATCGTAGATCTAGAAATTTCAACCCACAATCCAAGGGAAATTTTGAGCTACTAAGAATAACCGAAAAAAATCAATTTAGATCATTTCCTTGAATTTCTCCAAGATGAAGTAGAATCAAAAGAGAAAATATCCTTAGCTTCTAAGACGTTTGATCATGGAAGCCAGGATAATGTGATAATAAGGGGAGAGCAAAAATATCTTTTGAAAATGAAAAAAAATGTAACAAATTAAAATGTGGCAAACCACTACATGTACTTAGAGCTGCATAGTTGTTCCCATCAGCTCAAGGACAAAAAGTGGGCATATTTTGTTCAAATCCTCATAATTCTTGGGACTGTAGGAAGGCTAGAAATATACCTCTAAATGAAAGGGAAGTTGTTATTGGGAAATCACAGTGCCTTTTTCTTTGTCTGAGACTGGACATTGTGTTATGAAGTGCTATGTAAAATTATGTTGTTTATTATGTGGAAAGAGACATCACGTATTTCTATATAGAAATACGACTTCAGTGAGCACGCATCATTCTAATAAAAGGGAAACAGAAACTACATATACTGATTTAGACAGAGACCAGGCACTTGCCAATATATCAAGATTTCCAAATGTCATGTTGCAAACCTTAACTATGATTTTAAGATACAATGGGAAGAAGCTCAAGGCTTGTGCTGTTATAGATTCTGCTTCTCAGAGGTCTTGGATTTTAAAAAAAAACTTTACTGAAGGGATGGGATACAAAACTTTAGAAAGTGAATATCTGTAACACTAATTGTTTGTAGGAAGTAGTTGTAAAGTATATAAGCAAGATATATTGATGATATACTTATCAAATATGAAGAGTACATATAACTGTCATTCTGAAGCACTAAGCCAACCTGAAATCTGCGATACCATGCCATAAGTAATACCTAAATTGTGTCTAAAAGAACTTCCAAATTTATGCATTTTTCCTATTGATTAGTATTTTGGGCGTATTTTCATTTTAATTGGTGCTAACGTCGCACAAAAATTGATGACTGGCAGTTGCACATTTCTCCCTGGTGGTCTCGCACCCATAGAAACAAAATTAGAATGGTCAGTTATGATTTGTGCAACAACAGAGTCATCCAGTGAGAACACAACTCTAATTTCAATACCATATAAATATGTCTGTAAAAAAGATTTGTGGACATTAGATGATTTAAATAACAGGAACCCGTCAGAAAGTAAAACAAAACGAGAACTCGAAAAGGCCGCTAAGTCCCAGTTTATAAATGCAGTAAAAATTGAGAGCGAGGGTTTTATGGTAAGCCTACCATGGATTAAAGGTCATTAACTATGTTGTTAGAGATAATTATGATTTGCCATTTAAAAGATTAAATTCTACTCTAAAGAAACTGAAAGCTGATGGCATGTATCTCTTTAAGACCCGAATTTTTTCTCTTTAAATATGACATTTTTCTGGTTATGAACCCTTTACTAATCCCATTGATACAGAAAAAAAGTATAATTTTTTTTCTCCTCCCATAGTCCATAGGGGTACCCGCACGATCATGCTGGTTGGGTCTTTTATTTAAAACGCGTACCCGCACAATCGTGTGGGTTGAGCTTTTGCTGTGAAACCATCACTTGCAAGACATATTTTGAGTTATATATTTTCTGGCTTTAAGTTGATAGCAGAAACAAGTCTTTTCAAATAATTTTTTACAAATAAATTATTCGAGTATTTTTTATTCTTTTATTGATTCATTATGTACAGTGGAAATCTTTAAAACATGATTTTGTTTTCGATAAACATAAATAGAGACTACATTTTTCACAATATTTTTTTCCACAGTTTTTGCATTTTTCAAACCTGCCCTTTCGAGGGCATTGAAATATTATCAACATATGGGAAATCCCCATACATATATCTTTTATCATGGCATGAGGTTTTCGCATGCGGATTGAAATATTTTGATCTCTTCACTGGTGGACTAATCAAATCGATACCATCTTTTTCATCTATGATGCTTCTGTTAGCAGATGGATATGCTACTGGAGCTTCAGATCTCTCTTAAATTTGAGGAAACCCAATTGTTTTTTTTTATGAATTTTATTCTAAATGCATCTCGTTTATATTGAAACAAAGAATTGGTTATAGCTAAGTCAACCAATTACAAAATGCCCTTCCAGGTCAATTTTGTTGTTTTGTACCACGTTCTGTTAGCACTCCATCTCCTATTCGCAAATATCCGCTTACCCCATGCACTGATTCGGGTTTCACAATAGAAGAGTTCCATACCTCAATACAATTATGTGAGGGTTTTGACCCTTGTTTTACTTTTGGTACCGTACCTTAACAATTTGATGCCCTCATCACTTTTTAGTTTTCTTTCCACTGGAAAATGAAAATTTTACTGTTCTTTGAAACATGCCAAATGCATGCTCCACTTACATTTAAAGCAGGACTGACTGACGTAACGCCCAAATCGCACGATCGTACAGGTAAGCCTTGAGTTCTAAGAGCTACATAAATAGATTGTAATTAATGTGTTTCATTATTTTACATTTATTTACACATTAAAACAAAAATTTGTAACTAAGGCATTAGAAATATATTGATAATTACCTTTTTATGATAGATAAAATGGCGAACTGTATCCGTTGTACTTGTATACAAAGCTAGACGAACCGGCTTAAAATAAAACATGGACTACAAACACCGTCTATGGATAAAACAGAATAATTTAAACATTCTTCTATACTGCCCAATCGTTTGATTCGTGTTTTCTTACATACGGGAAGGAATGTCTAACTCGCATGGGTCTAAAGGGGGTATGAAGATGACGGTAACGTATTTCAGGACTGCTTAAGAGAATAAATTATTGAGGAGGTACCAGATAATGAAAAAGATACTCCTTGTCATTATCTGATTCATAGACATAGTTTTAAAGTAAATAGTACAACTAGGATTCGACCAGAATTTGATGCATCAACAGAGTAAAAAGATCACCCAGTCTCAATGAATGCTTAGAGATTGTAATAAGCCTTATAGAATTAATTCCTTCCGTTTTGAACAGATTCCGATAAGAAGATGTAGGTGGTATTACAAATATTAAAAAACCTTTTCTACAAATAAGATTTCTTCCAAATAATAGAAATTTTTTGAGCTTCCTATGGATTATTAGTAGCACTGAGTTGAAAATTTATCGACACTGTAGAGTTGTATTTGGAATCTCAAGCAGTTCTTTCTTACTTGGAGCTGTCATTCGGTACCATTTGCAGAGAGTTCTCAATCAGCAGATAGAAGTAGAAATCATTTATCCAAAAGAAACTATACAAAAACCTCTCAGTAGTTTTTACCTTCACAGTTATGTTTCAAGTGTGAAATTGGTACTGAATTGCAAATTTTTAGAAAAGTGTCATCAGAAGTAATGACAGAGAGACAGTTTGACTTAGGAAGGTGGGAAAATACAGATTCTTCAAAACTTTCTCTTACAAATGTTCTTGGTCTAAAATGCAATAAAATGACTGACAACTTCAAAGTTAATGTAACAAATTTTGAGAATCTGTGTATAGAGAAAATAACGAAAAAAACTGTTCTGTAATTCATGCTGTACAAAGTATGGAGAGTTAATCCATACTTTGTTCTATAGGATATAAAATTTATATCCTTTAGAACTCTCACCACTCGGAAAAAAACCAGAGACAGTGAAGAATGAAATAAAAATTAAAAAAAAAAAAAAAAGAAGAAGAGAACCATATGAGACAAATTCTAGAGATCGAGTAATTAAAGCACCTAAAAGACTATCATATCGATATCTAGATTCTGATATCTTGATATTTTAATTTTTGCCGTGAAATTTTAAAATCTTTTATATGAATTAATTTATCATCTATGAGTAAATTTATTATTGGTAATAATGTAAAATTTACATGTATTTTAAA
>BMAW01109419.1:37301-53853 GCA_019974015.1 Nephila pilipes | reverse complement strand
ATTGTTGTACTTCGTTCAGTTACGCATATTGCTGTTCATGATTAAAAAATGCAAACAAATTCAGCGATAAAATCTACAAAAAATCTACTATATATATATATATATATATATATATATATATATTGTTTATAAGTATAATAAAAAGTAAATATATTATTTTGGATTTTTTTAAAATCATTAATCTTCTTGTGTGGTTTCATATAAATAAATTATAATCAAATTTTTCTTCGGCTGAGAAATTCTTATATGAAGTAAAGAAGGTACGAATGCGCCTATTGATAAGACATTATGTAGTGTTTTCTATTTTTGTTAGTATGTTTTTAAATAATACAGTTTCTTTTATTTTATTGTAATTTTTTCAAGTTTTTTTTTGATTGGGTAATTAATAGGGTTCAGCTACTGATTTTGCCTTTTTAAAAAAACAAGTTTCAACATTTTATTTATGATGAAATATCATTAGTAGTTTTTTTTTAATTTTTTTTATGTTACAGTTTGCTTACTTTTGACATTATATTTAGTTTAATTAATTACTCATTTTAAATAAAGTTTTTAATATGTGTTACTATATTTTAGAGTATTAATTAAGTGTAAATTGGTATTTTGTAGTGAATTTAATGACGTCTGCTATGTTTACATTCTTTCTTTTTCTGTGTTTTTAATTTTTCAATTTTCTGATTTTTATTAGTTACCAATTTTGTACAATGCAATTCATATAAATGCAATAGTTTGATTAGTAATTGCTAGTATAAGCACTGATTATTCCATTCCTAAATATGGAATAGTAGTAATTTTTTTCCATTTTTTCTAAATTTTGCTTTTCTTTCACTTTGCTTTAGTTAAATTTTTGGAAATTTAATAGTTTGTTTAGCATTTTTGGGCAATACACTTTTGAATTTTATATTATGTAACTATATTAGTAATTTTTTTTTTTTGCATTAACATTAATTTGATTAATTGTTATTTCTTAATATTTAGTTTCCTCTCTTTGTGTTTTTGCTTTAGTTTTGGATATTCTTAGAGTGTTATATGTTTGTGAAACTTACTATTTTGCTTATATATATATATACATGAAAGTGACTGCCAATTCCTTTAAGTCAATATTAGATATAAATGATACAGTAGGACTCCTAATTTTAATAAGGAACTCAAACACAAAAAAATAGAGCTGCAGCAAACAAAAAACAAACACATGTTTTTGCTGCAGGAAGCAAAGCGGTAGGAGAGAGATGAAAGAGGATGAAAAACGGCCAGTAATAGCTTTTATATCCGAAAAGAACAGTAAAGTCAAGAAGTTTTGTTAACTCAGCAAATAAAAAGTGCTTTTAAACTAGCCTAAAACACGATTTTTTGTATAATGGAGATTTTATAGCTAGGGGGAAAATTGTAATTAAAATAACATGAATGTTTGGTTAAATTGTATATGAATGGTACATAGATGATTGGTAGGATTTGATCGGGTAATAAAATGAGAAAATATATATATAAAAAAAAAAAACTGAAATAAAGCTCAAAAAAGAAGGAAAATGTTTACAATGAGCATATATATATGCATATATGTGTATAAATAAATAAATTTATATATATATACACACACATACATATATATACTTTATAACAAAAGAAAACGACGCGCCATGAAGGATTAGTCTGATGGAGACATAATCTGGCAGTTGGAACAATTATGCACAGAATAGAAAAAGTTTAAAATTTAAGAAAAAATGAATAATTTATTTCAGAGTTACATAGTTACAAAGTAACGAGCTCAATAATATGTTAACCCATTTCTAGCCTGGTTGCAAGTTGCCACCCGACATTGCATTGAGTGATAAATTTCCCTGATGGTCTTTTGCTGTGTTTTTTGCAAAATTTGCTCCAATTGTCAGGCTAGGTCATAAACTTTCCCTGGTAGATGCAGTCGCCTTCACATCATATCCCAGACATACTCGATTGGAGAGAGATCTGGTTGGCCAAGGAAGTGTTTTACAAGATATAAGAAAGTTCATAGTAAAACGTGCCGTATATGGTCTGGAATTATCTTGCTGAAATATAAGGCCAGGGTTACTGCAAAAGGAACGGTAGCAAAACAGATCTCAAAATTTCGTGGACGTACCGCTGTGCTGTGAGTGTGCCTCTAATGACGATTAAAGGGGTCCAGTTATCAAGCGAATTGGAACATCAGATCATAACTCTTGGTTGAGGGGCTGTGTGGCGTGCAATAGTGAAAACAGGATCCGCACACTGCCCTTGGCGTCTCTAGACACGTCTTCGATGATCATCACGACACAGTTGGAAGCAGGATTCTTCGCTAAACACTTTACGTCCTCAGTCAGTTTTGATTATGATAGCGCCAAGCATTGCTGTTATCTAGATCGACAGTGTGCAGGCGGGAGTGGTAGGTGGAGTAGTGGTCGGTACGAGAGTAGATTTTGCTCCATCAGCCGTCTGTGAATGGTCATGTTGTACACTCGTGTGTGGATCGAACGTCTGATGGTTAATAATGATGAATCAGACGATGTGATAGCTGATCTTACAACCACTTTGTCCTCCCGATTTGCTGTGGCCTTAGGTGGACTGTGTATTATAACTTTTGAATGATTGTTTTTTGTGTTATATCAATCCTATATACATACCAAATTTCATTAAAATCTGTCCAATTGTTCTAGAGATAATCTACCAAATCGGAAAATTCACTTAATTTCTAATACCAGTGTATATATGTATATATATATATATATATATATATATATATATATACACTTAATTCGATAAATTTTTATTGCAAACACATGATGCAACACTTATTTTATGGGAATTTGTATAAAATTGAATTCTATATGGAATAAAATTACAAAAATAGGAGCAGATTTTGGCATCTAATAATTTTAAATCATCATTTTATCATTATTCATATCTTATCATGTACATACGATATTTCATTATTTTTTGTATCATTAGTGCAAGTTATGGATTTATTAAAATAAACCGTTAATATCGAATATCTTAAATATTTCTTGAAAATATTAAAATTACATTTTACATTTTTTTCAATTATTTAACTATGAATTGTAAAGAAATTTAATCAGCGTTCCAAAAAACAAATGACATCGATACCTATTCAGAAGTTTTTTATCACCTTTTTCTCCCAATGTTACGAATTGCCTCATTATACGAAACTTTTGTTCTTTAATCTAAATGGAATATTTTAAAGCTAATTTTCTTACTGTACTTAAGAATATAAATTCTTTGTCCGTAATCAATGTATGTATATTAGTATTTTTTAAAAAACAGTTAATGAATAAATTGTCTAGATTATTTTTAATACTGGCAATTGTTTCATTACTTACCGAAAGTAGAATTACACACACATAAATGTTTAATCCAATAATAAAATAAAAGTTTTACTCTAGGATATTCTATTTTTCTTAATATACTGAACATGTTCCTATTTTGAATCTAGATATTGACAGTTATTTTTGTTACTATTCTTATTTGTAATTTATTTGTGTAAGAAGTCATTTTAATTTCATAATTTCTAAAGTTAATTACAAAAAAAAAATCTATCTTACATTCTGAAGGTTGACTATTGTGAAAAGAAACTTTGCGTAAGAATACTTGAGGATAGTACTAAAGTTAAAAAGCAAAAAGAAACAATCTAATATTTTTTTCATGCTACTTCTTTAAGAATAGGTGATAACATTGCAAAATTTAAAAACAGTTAACAAAATACTATTCCTATATGAGGGAAAGAAAAGAAAAATAAAGAAAAAGATATACAACTAAAATGGATTGACAAATGATAGAAGAAAGCAACAAGAAAATAGAACAGTAGAAACCAATGAAGAAATATATTGTAGAAAGTTTAATTCTGCATCTATGTTCAGGGAGTTTATATACATACATATATATATATATATATATATATAAATATATATATGTGTGTGTTTGTGAGTGTGTGAGTGAGTGAGTGAGTGAGTGAGTGAGTGAGTGTGTGTTTGTCCAGTACATTTTTAAGCGATGAAAATATTGATTTCTTCATAGGAAATATTTTAACACACCGGGGAAGAACAATAATTAATTTTATTATATATACTCGTTGACAAAATATAATTATACCTGGTACGAATAGTCAGATTGAAATGTTATTTGAAAGTAAGTTAGTATTCACCAACAACAAAAAATCCTTAAGAAACTAAACAAGAGCTTCAAAAAATGTGTTCAAAAATGAATGAAAAAGAAATGAAAAATGTATTTCAAGACACAAAATCATTACAAATCTTAAAGGATGTAGAGCCGCCAATATTTATAATGCCTTCTGCCACACGCCATGGATTGGAGTAGTAGACCTTTGTTAATACTGACCTGAACCAACTCATCCCATGTGATTGAACTTAGGAAAGTAAGTATTTGAAATTATGTGGTTGCGGTGTAGTCTTAAAAGAACGGCTTATTTAATTTCAGAAGTTTTTTACGAGCAACAGATCTTGGTGAAACAGCTGGCCACGCAAAACTTCTAATATGACTGCGAGGCAAGCTCTTTACATGGCAGCTTTGTGAATACGAGGACTTGAATAGAGGAAATTTCAGAATAAAATTTCAAAATAATTGTAGAGACTAGAAATAGGGGACTTGAATTGGCTTTCACATAAAGAATGTCCACCAGTTGAAGGATTTCTTTAAAGTTCAATTGGACTGCCAAAGTGGTTCCAATAAAGACCAATGGTAATCAGGAATTGTATGAAATCGTATTATATACCCTTACATTTTTCTGTCGGTATGTGTGATGAATGACAACAAATAGTCTATGGTGGCTTTCACCACAATACCTCCTTACTCGGGTGCGGATATTATCTTCAATGAGACAAAAGAGGGATTTATCACTAAAGGAGAATTTCTGCCATTATGCTTGACTCCATGTTGCTCTTTCATCATACCTTTGAGGTATTCGTTGACGTTGGTGTATTGTCATGGACAATCTCCGTAACGATCTACATGTAAGCATGAGGCCATTTATAATGATAACATGCAGTAATTGAGCACCTTTTTATACTTACCAGATGAGGCAAAGAGATCATCACTGTTCACATGATATTTGAAATTTCTGCAGTTGGTGTGCACCTCGCTTACCTGGCAATTCTGTGATCTAGCTTGCATGTTGTCTCCTTACTTGTTAGATCTATCTGAGCTTACTCCTCAATAGTGATAATTTCCTCGTACCCTATTCAAGCAACAACATGAAAATGCAATATCTACGCAATCTATATAACCCGCAATCCGTTATCAAAACCATCCTCCTTCGTGTAGTCCTACGTTGTGAGCTTTTTCAATGGTGTCTAACTGTTCAGGAAGAGCTGTTGTTTTTTTCTCAAAGTACATTTAAATATAAAGCGATAAATTTAATGCAAATAAAGTAATTATAATCAAAGTTACGTGCTTTAGCAGAATCTTTTAAGTAGTCCGTTAAGGTGCCGAAAGATGTCATAGATGTCTGCACACGCGTGCTGACATCTATGGAGACGAAGAGACTGATACTTTAATATTTAATATCTTATCTAATAGAGACGAAACAATTTCTTAATTTATAATTTCGTACATTGCTTTCTTCTGTGTGAAACTTTTCTTGGTGATCAGTGTATAAGCCATTTATTGGACTATTGAAGAAAAACAACTTGTAATATTCATAAATGTTAAATTTCTTTTTCCCAGTGTCTTACAGTTCATGAAGGAGTTATGCTTTGTAGAAACAAATGTTTACTTATTTCCCCTGTCAATATGTTTTGTAGTTTTGAATCTGGAGCAGATGACAGTGTCGAATCTTTATCTGGCACTTGATATTCTACCAGTATCCTTCTTAGATATCATGACATATTTAACTTATATCATTTTTCAAGTTCTCTTTAATGTGCTGTTTCCGTTAATGATAACTGAACTTGAAAGGATACGTATTGTAACAAAAAAATTGTCTTCTTTTTTATTCATGTATTTGTTTTTAACAGGTGAATTAAAAAGTTTAAATCTATTATATATAAATTTCTTTTACCTTTTATGACATTCAATTATTGTAATCTATTCACTATGAAAAAGTGGACTTTCACTGCTTAGCTATTTTGAATTTTGTATTCAAATATCTGCTTTCGAAAAACCAAACATAAATATGTTTCCGATAAAAAAAAATCCTTAGAAAAATTTACAATAATAAAGTTTTAAAGTAAATAAAAATGCACGAAAATACGATAAAATATATTTCTTCAGTATGTACAAGCAAGTAAACAAACAACAATCTGAAGGGGGAAATGTGACAAATTGTATGTTTTATCCCTTTTAATTCTTTATGAATTTACTATTATATTTCTTTTTGCTCTAATAATATTTGTTACGTGAAAAATATTATGAGCTTTGGAATGAATAAAGATGCAAACATTTAATTCCTCGAAATATATTTAATAATTTTAACACATATTTTTTAGGTTGGCTTTAATTTAATTGTAAATTAATTTATTTGTATTAATGTTTAATTAGTTCCCAAAAAGGCAGTAACACTCTGAGCAATATAAATATATTTTCAATACACATTAACATGATAAGAAAAAACGTTGGGAATATAAGTAACTGAATATGGAAAACCATCGAAATTTTCTTATTTTTTTCGATGAGTTATATAACATTCATTGGTAAAAAATGAAAGCATGTAATCACGTTTCGAAGAATAAATTAAATTGCAAGTTAAACTTAATTTCATTTGACTCTTATTTATCTAAAAAGTTTAAGTATCACAATAATTAGGAAAATGAATTGTGATGTGGAGACTGTTAATATTCATTTTAAATTTTCAAGAAGATAATGAAGAATTTAAGCAAATTATACCATTTCGACAAATTCCTTATTAAACAATTGTTTGTTGGTTGAAGGAATCAAAGGTAATGGAATAAATAACTGTTTTTATAAGTGAATTATATACACAATATATATTGAAAAGGGAAGAAGAGATGACATACATAGAAAAGGAAAATTTAATTCAAGTTGAGTTTCTACAGCTAAAGGCTTTGGTCACATATTAATATAAAATGAGTATTATATTGCGACAAAAATAAATTGAAGAAACGATACAAGAACAGCTCTGATGTACGACGTTAATCAATCAAAATTATTTATTTGGTTTCTCTCCAATTATTTATTTTATTGCAGCTATATTTCCTACTTTATTCTCTATTAAGTTAATTGTTGCATACAGTTATTCATTGTTAAAAATAAGCTTCAGTAGATTATTTTTTAAAAGAAATTGATACTATCATATACTTGAAACGCTAAACTAATGCTAAATTTGAAATATTGTTAGTAAATATAGATACAGAATATACACTAAAATTCACGCCTATATCGCATAAATATGTTTCTATAAATATGAATATGTATATTTAAAGAGTATATTGCATGTTTGTGTGTGTTTTAGAAATATTTAATATTAAATACAGATATAGTTTTTGTATGCACAAATTTAATAAATTATTTAAAATTTATGATACAATTCGAAACAATCAATCAATAATACGTTCAGAAGCAAATAAATAAAAATGAGTTTAAGATACAATAATTATGTATCAAAAATATTTGAAATATGATTTTAAATGATTTTATTATACCTCTTAAACACTATAATTTATTTACATAGATTACAAATTACATATATTTGCTTTATTTACAAAGTAATATCTTTTTTAGATTTCTGAAACACATATAGCTGTAAAAAAGTTCCTTAAGTAACAGGGACATATTGAAAGTTGTTTCTTAATGAAACTAGAAATTAATATTTAGATATAAGGATTAAATCACACTTTGATTATTATTAATGACGTTTGTTTAAAAAACAAATGGCATTTAAAAAGAAAAAAAAAATGATCGTTTGTTTACTTGGATTTTTTTATTTATTATTGTTATTAATTTACTAAGAATTTAGGTATGTTTTTCACTGAAGAATACTTTCCTTTATCATAATAGCAGTATTTTCTGATGTTACAGTAGCAAACACAATTTCTAAGCTACTGTAATTTAGATTTATTCTGAGGGGGGAAAATCATATGATAGACCCACTAAAATTTGTATTGCTAGGGGTCTAAAACTGTGAATATACTGTATGCTACAAATAAGATACATTTACAGCTATCTATAATTCTTAATTGTTACTGGATGCAATTTTTTAAAACTTTCTTATACAACATTCTTAAATGAAGCTATTGAAGAGGACAAATGATGACCTAAATGGAATTAGTAATACCCTAAGTTGATATAAGCTCTATATTGTAACTTAGGTGATTCCATAATATTAACGTTACTTTTATGTTACACAAGGAATATTGACATTTAATATTACAATTTCAAACTATACTCAAATAAGAGGAAGTCACGTAAATTGATACTCCAGTCTCTAATATTTAATATACACCCCGAGTAGTCATCAAAAGAAAATTTAGTTAATCATACAAAATATTCAATTACTACATACAATAAACTTTGTTGAAATCAATATTATAGCTAGAGTTTCGATTATCGTTATCGTCAAGATGTTAGAGATCTTACTTATTTGGAAAATGTCACTAAAATCGGAGGTATTACTATGGTCCTTTCAAGAAAAATGGAACTGAAAGTAAGTTGGAACATACTTAATAAACGTGTGAAATAATGCTGTTGATAAAAGAATAGCAAATGACTATTCATGTCATGATGGAATACAACTAAAAGGAAGCTTGCATTTATTATTTTCACCATTTAAAAATGCTTTTGACAGAAAAGACGTAAATGGTTTTAACAAACAATAGTTAAAACCTTTATATTCTTGAAATAAATGCATAACTATAGTTCCTGGTAATATAAGTAATTGCACAGTTTTTAAAAGAATTTCTTCATTTCAGTCTCCCCATGAACATGAAGTATTTGGCAACGAATATCATCAGACAAAACTACTTACTTATGACCAAGAAAGGTCAATGTAGTCATCGAATGCCAATTAGTTTTTAAAATGTCTTAAAGCATTCAAACTGCTGCCAGATTCTCCGAAGATATTTTCTAAAGCGTACATATGGATGGGAATGTCACCAGAGATTCTATAGAGAGCTTTGAAATTATGTGAGATGATTTATTTCAGTTTTTGAGAATTTTAAATATTTTTATTGTTATACTGTCGATGTAACGTTAAGCATTTTCAAAAAGTTTAATTTCATAAAAGAACATTTGAATTATTTGAAAAGGAATATACAAACCTCTGATATCAATAAAATTGAGAATGATCCATTGAAAAAATGTCGTAAAATTCATTTGATTTTGCTTATTTTCTACTAACTTGAAATTCTTACCTGAAAAATCACCTCTGAAAATTTCTATAAATATTGTACACTTTCCATAAATGTCATGCATGTTTAACAAACATCTACGTAAATCACTAGGTATTTGAAACGAACTTCAAATATATTCCTCAACATCAATTCTTCTATTGCCACAGGATATTTTCATTTGTTATTTGCATACATGTGATACATACATGTAAAATTCTTTTTTTGTTACAGTTGTAAATGAATAGTAAATCTACTCAAAATTCTGTATTTGTATATAAACCTTTTACTAAAGCTAATATAATATGATCACAGTTAACAAATGCGATAGATAAAGCATTTGGAATAAATTCAAACTGAATAAAATTTGTACAAACACATTCACGGACATGAAAGTAAAATCATTCGGTAACATCTTTTGAAGATTCTGAAAATAATAAATATATTTCCATCAAAAATAAGGAAGAAAAGGGAAAGTAGACAGCATAGAAAATTTACTTTTATTAAAATTTCTTTTCTCAAATGCACGTTTTTGAGAGAAATATTTGATTACGATTTCTCTCGAGTCGATTCTCGATGCTTCATTTATATTACTTTCCTCTAGAAGTAGTAAATCAAGAAATAAAAGTATCTAGGAATTCAAGATATGTTAAGTTTTTTTTTTTTTTTTTTTCTATTTCTTCCCATGTTCAAAATAATTCAAAGAATGTGCCTTTTGATAATGAGAGTATAACAAATCACTTGCTGAGTAAGTTTTTTTAAAACATTTCTTTTCTTAAAATAAAATTAAATCGATATACAGATGTTGCTTGATGCAAAGCTCTTCTAGCGTTTAGTCTTATTTATGGAATTACAGACGAATTTAAAGAGTTTAGTAAAATGGAATGTGTGAGAAACGCATTTATTCGACAGAGTGAGAATCATTAGATATTATAAAATATATTTATAGATTTATTGGTAGAAACTTTGATCTTGATATATAATAAGAAATAAAACTGAAAATTTATGTTTCTGAATGTTTTATAGGGAGAAATATTAATAAAATATCATTTTTAAGGGAACCAGAAGTCTTTCATGAGATAAAAATAAGATTAGTGTAGATAAATTTAATATATAATGTAAGATTATAAAATAAGGTTATAAAATATTTTAGGTTGAAAAAGATATATGATTTTAGCATTTCTTTTTACTTACTTATAGTTTTATGAATACGGTTTCTATATTCCTAGCTACAATAGCCAAATTGATATGAGAGCTTGAATCATGACCCTATCATAATGTATTTAAGCTGAATGGTGGTTCCTTCATGTTTAATTGAAGTGCGCTAGAAAATCTAAATGTGATATGACAAGGAGGTTCAAGATAAGTGATATATAATAGGTATTTTTTCCATCCCCTCACCTTCATTTAAAACTATGTAGCAATTGTATAATCCTAATCCTAGAAGCATTCAGAACATTTTACATGCTAAAAGTTATTATAATAATATTAATAAAGCTTTTTATCAGAGAGCAACATTATTTATAAGTAGTTACGTTGATTTTACAATCAACCAATCAATCTCTTCTAATCCTTAGCACATCAGCAATATTTATGCAACTGTTTGTCCATTAGAGCACTAATATTCATCTAAATTTATGTCCCTCAATGAAGAAACCGTTTCAAAACCTCTGGAGTATTTTTACATTACTGTAAATTATACAATAATGGAATCAAATAAGTTATTGTTAAGTAAAAAGTACATGTTCAGAAATATATCTTTTTAATTCTATTTGGATGAAAAACACGTTAAGCAGGCGATCGAACTTTGTTTATTGATAATTTTGAACAAAAATGTTGTTGATAATTTAGACCATGCCTGTAGATACTTGTATATATTGAACTCTAGAATGTTGAAAAATTGTGTTTTTACGAGTAGCTTATTTGCGATGAATAACATAATATTGAACATTTTACGTATTTAATGTTAATTTTCTCTGTCTTAATCTTTATTTCTTTATCTTTATTTGGAGTTATAATGAGTTTATGAGTTATCAATTTGTTTTGAGGTTTTTTTTATTTTATTTTGAGATGAACTGAAAAGAGCTATTCTATTTTGTAAAGCTCTGTGTTATTATTATTCTAACTCAAATTTGTTAATTAGGATATTTTTTCAACTTACAGTAGAATCTAACTTTTCAGATGTGAATGCTTCAAAGTTAAAATTCAATCTAAACAAATATGGAAATACTTAAAACTATATGATACACCAAGCAATTAATCAAAATGTAATTCAATATGTAAAGAAATACTTTTTTCTACTTGATAGTAGAAGAGATGAGCATAAAAGTAAATAAACATAGCAAGTTATAATAAGACAAAGCAAAATGTACCATAATTTATTGAAACATTTACAAACTCATAGAATATCAGATATGAGGATAACTGTCTGTTTATTTAAAACTGGCTGAATTCGATATGGAACCAGATGTTTAAAAATATATAACGATTGAATCCTTTGAGGTATTTTAAGAAATTCGCAATAAAAATCTGCAGCTGTTCTAAAATTTGAATCTCTTGGTTTTAGTAAATCCTAAATAAAAAGATAATTAATATGAAGATATTTAGTATCCAATTTCATAAAGTGGCATTTTTTCTTTGTATAGTTTGATTAAAGGTATTTTTTTGCAATATGACCAATTATTGCAAATGCTCCCATTGATTTTCATCACGTACATTTATTAGATTGATTTACTCCTTAATTAAAGCATACTTCATATAATATATTCCAAAAATTGCCAAAAATTATAATCTGGAAAATTATTAGTTAAGAATTATATTAATACTTACATACTCATTTTGGATATGTGATTTGTCAGAGATAATGAATCGCAGAAACATGAAAATCATAATTTTAAATACGAATTAAAATAAGCATTAAAATACAAACATTTTTATATACACAATACAAGTATCCCTTTGGCGTGGTGTGGATGCTAGGAGAGGGGGATGCCAGCTCAGGTGTAGTCCTCGTCACTTGACCGTGGTTCAAAATTATGAGGTCCGTCGCCAATAGCCCTGATGTTGCTTCAAGGGCGACGTTAATAAAAACTAAACTAAAACTAAACCATGTAAGAATAATATTCATATTCATTGTGAATTTAAAAATTTTATTAATATAAAATTATTTCTATAACGTTTGCATTAAGAATGTTATCCAAAAAATACACCTTTAATAAATAGAATAATTAATAAATTTTAAACTATCATTTTCAATCATTGTAATCCCTCAAAAATTATATAAAATAAATATTACAATAATGACGGTAGCCAAGTGGTCATGGTCTCGATCTAATATGCATCGAGTCGTGTGTTCTAGTCGGTATGCAACTGAAGACCCGCGTGTAGTGGGTTTGGTGCACATTAAGTTTATCAAAGCTTTCAAGTTCTTCCTTTGGCATTTCGAAGAAGTTAGGAGAAGGAGTTGCCAGCTCAGATGTCAACCTCGTCACTTCACCAAGGTTCAAAATTAGGAGGTCCATCGCCAATAGCCCTCGAATTGCTTCTAAGTGTTATTTTTTTCGTATGGAAGCAGTCGTTTATCAATTTTTCTACATCCAAGCAGAATTTACTTTTTAGAAATTCTTCATAGTAATGCAAACAAAAGTAATTTTTCTGTAAATGTTTATCTTTTCAAAACAAAGTACTTCTGTATTTTAGTTTATAATACTTTTATTTTATTTTACTTTGCAAGAAAAAGGCAATAATGTGAAACCAGCAAGAAAAATTATTTGAACAGATAGTTAAGCACAAACAAGCTATCAGAGCCCCAGGGGCAAAAACGATACTTCTATAAACTACTACAAATATGTTTCAAATTTATTTCAGACTAACATATTCGTCAGAATAAACAGAGAACGGTATTTTGAGAACTAGCCTTTGCTTCTCTCAGCGTAAATACTTAAGAATCCAACACACACTTTTATGTTTTATGTTTGTATTTCCAGAAGTCTTCTCTCTCTTTCGGGTTTACAGCTTTACCGGAGGCTTTAAGCTTTAGATCATGTTTGAAAACGCCTTCCGGAGTTGAAGTTATCAACACTTTAATGTTTTTCTTTTGGAACTTAACGTTAAAGTTTTCGTAAGTAATCCACGTCTGCACAAAGTCTGGAAAATTCATCTTCCAAACCAGATCTGACTGCTTAAGTGAGAGTTCAAGAGATTAGTTATTTTCTTAAGTATATATTTATTGAATAATCGTGTTTAGAAATTGAATTGAGTATGCAGGACGGTAGAGAGGAATATTCAATGAAATGAATTGTCTTAAGAATTCATGAGCTTTACAAAGAGTGGAATAAATATAATTGAAATAAGTCTAATCTTATACTTCTGTAAAAAGAAAACAAATTTATTTAAAATATTTGCTTTCATGACTAAAATAATGGTTTTATAATAAATTTAAACATCAAAACTGATATTCATTCTGTTATTAGTTTAAGGCATTTTTTAAATATCTTTGACAGCTGAAATTAATCGGAATTTTTTAAATTCGGAACTTAAAGAAGAGCATTGAAGCCTGCAACTTGAAGTAAAGAACATATTTTATGCGTTCTAAACAGTGTTTTTACAATAATTTCATTCCTTTAATTTTCTTTTGCTTTTCGTCTGACATTTTATAAAATACTTTCTAATCTTCTAAAATAAAATATGTTAAGTCTTAATTTTGGACTTGGGAATTTTATTTTAACGATAAATTGTCAGCATGTACAATAAGCCTTTGATATTTCTCACTTTAGTTATTGGAAATAAATTGAAATAAATTCCCTTCAGCAAAAAGCCAAAAATGTATGCAATCATCCATTAATAGAATAAACTATTTTACTTTAAAATTATTCATCTTCGAAAACACATTAGATAATAACTAACACATTAATAAACTTAAACAAATTTAATAAACTTAAACAAATTTAATAAATTTAAAATTTAATTAATAAATTTATAAAAACTGCAATTTTAAAATTTTTTTTAACCCATACTTGGAGAATTTTTCATTTGATCCTAGTTAATGAAAAAATGTCAAAAGTAGTAATAATTTTTGTAAAAATAACAGACAGTGAGAGAAAAAAGAAAGCAACACATTTAGTATTGTTTTAAATTGACATAAAATGTTGTTTAGGAAGTAAACATAATTTAAATTATCAGAATTATAAAATTTCATGATTTTTTTTAAAAATCAATTTTAAGGAAGAGTTTTCTGATTCTGAATCAGAGCTTTATAGATATCTGTTTTTCTAATTAGGAATATTTAAAATTAAAACTAGATATTTTGAAGAAGAACAAATTCTTATAAATCCATTCATAAAAAAAGTTTCAATTGAATTCAATGTGTTCCTAGTAACTAATTTTCAGTAAAGTTTGCTTCAATGCATAAATAAAACAATAATAACTTACGAAAACTTCTATATTTAAGTATAATTTATTTAAACAGTAGATTTAAATAGTTTTGAAAAATTTCCCTGCAAATTTCAGGTACTATTTCAACTAGAAAAACTACTGGATTTATTGATTGGTCTTGTTAACGTCGCCCTAAAAATAACAAGATGAATATTGGCGATGGACTTCATAATTTTGAACCTCCGTCAAATGACAATGACGGTACTGGAGCTGGCACCTTCCTTTCCATACTTCTATACCATACCATGGGAAGACTAAGCTCCGTTTACACAGCAGAATTTTAATAGATTAAAGGTTCCAACCCACAATTCGAGGAAAACATTCTGCCGCGAGTCCGTAACCATTAGCAACTAGATTACCGCAACCACGAAAAACTACTTCAAGTTTCACCAAGTGATATATTTGTATGCTCATAAGCTCCTCATAATATCAGTTTATATATATGAACTTTAATACTAAATCATTGTTCGTTTATTTGGCTGGTAATTATGAATATGTATTCATGCATTTACGTTATCTGGGATCATACATGATCATTGCGATTAACGGGAGAAGTGCTTGAGTTCCTTACGATAGAAAATTGTAGCGAAGATACTTGAAGTTCTCTTATATGGTTGTTTAATTAACGGTGAAGTTCAAAAGAAGTATGAATGTAACTAGTTGAGTAAGCTATTAAGTTTAAAAAAACTCATTTATCGTCTTGATTATCTAATTAATATTAAAATATTGCGACGTTCATCAGCCAAACCCTTTATAGTTCGTAATTGTGAGCTTCAATTTCGAAAATCAAAAATCAAATTACTATTTTAAAATATTCTTTTAACTACATACGAGAGTGTAGACCCAAAATGTTTACTTATTTTGTAACATCCAGTGAATATGAAGATATGAAGAAATGCATGAAAGAACAAAATTTCTGACAAGCTCGTATATATATTAAAAAATGACTTTTCGTCTGCCTAATGGCATTATAAAATTACTATAATTAAATATTTAGAACAATCTGTTAATTAAGGAAAATGGATTAAACATGTTCCCCACACATTAAGTGTGATTATTTCCTGTCAAACGATCTGGTTCATTTGAAACCTAAGACCGTTTTACTGCTCTGCCCCACTGAATCCATGGTTAACCATGGGTGAATATTCTGAAGCACGTGAGTGAATGGTATATTAAATGTCAAACCAAAAAGTTTATCATTATGCTTTGAGAGAGTGATAAACGTTGCTTCTAAACAATATCTCTTATTTTCTTTAGTAAAATTATTCTTACATTTTGGCGTGTTATATAAACTATTATTCAAAGCATCACGATCCTTAGGTAAGTATTTTTGCAATCATTAATCATTTCAATTCAATTTAATTAATACAAAAGATTTTTAAAAATAAATTAATACGTAAAATAATAATTATTAATGATAGAAAGAGTTTTAAAAGTATTTGTAAATTGTTAAGTAATCTTTGTTTCATATGGACTTATGTTCAATGAATTATGTTTAAAAAATTAAGTTTTTTTTTTCTTTTTCTTTTTGTTGATAAAATGTTTTGCCGACTTCATTTTACAAAAAATTAAACTTTATAAAATAGGGTCAAGATTATATTTAATTATGAAAATATGTTTTCCTGCTACAACAAATTCTAAGGTTTTGCTTGAAATATTTTGTGCCGTTCTATTGTGAACCTTATTTGTATTTAAAGGAAAAGTTATACAATTTAAAAATATTTTAACAATAAACATTTTTCTTTCAAAATTATATAAATCATTCTAAATAATCTGTTATTGAAAATTACATTAAAAAA
>BMAW01109419.1:23294-37291 GCA_019974015.1 Nephila pilipes | reverse complement strand
TTTATTAGAATAAAATATGCATGCATTTTTATCTAAAAATACGTGAAAGAAATAAATGATTTTATATGTATAAAATATCCATGCATTTTTATATAAAAGTACATGAAAGAAATAAAAAAGAGCATTCGCTTTTAAAATTATGAGAGAGTTATAATAATTTTTATACTATATTGCATGTGTACGAAACTTTATATATATATATATATATATATATATACAGAGAGAGAGAGAAATTCAGTGCTTTATTTTTTAAAATACATATATTTTTACAATTACCTTCACATACACACATAGCACACATTTTTCATTTTTAAACCTTAATATTCAATAGAAATTGATTTAATTTATGCTTAAGAATGTATTCTATTGTAACATTTTATTATTTCTTATTTATTAATTTATCATTTCTGTAGGAAATCAACTATGTGTTAAGAAGCTTTTTTTGAAAAAAAAAAAAAAAATCTCAATACCACTTGTCAGTTATAGTTTTTCTCAGAACATTACAACATGCAATTTTGAATATTATAGTAGATAAATAGGGCTAAAACTAAGAATATCTGTATTTAATATCCTTTTAAAGGAATTGATTAAAAATAACAAAAAAAATGACTATTTACTATTTTATTTCGTTAAAATGTTATTCATTCTATTATTACTTACTTCAACTAATACAATTATAAATAAATGAATTATTTCATATTGATAATTAAATACGCTGCCGATATCTTAAGATAAATTTTAAAAAGAAAAACTAGCAATTAATTATGTTCAATACGTTTCAAATGTGATGTATATCGTGCAGCTCAGTAATTTAGTTTGCAAATAAATAAAATAATATTATGTACTTTCTTAAAGAGTTTAAATTACTAGTTTTCATTTCATAGTAAATAGGGTGGCATTGAACTAATCGTGTACATAAAGTATTTGTATTGATTTAAAGTAATTTGTTCTCCTCATTAATAGTTTTATTATTAATTAAAATCTGTACATACTTTTATCTACGTTATATCGATTATTGTGTTTATATGAAATAAATTATTTTGTCAAAATATTTTTTATTACTTTTTTCTTTGGAAACAAACAGTGTCATTTAACTCATATATTTTATTGATTGACACAGATATTTATCAACAAATATTTCTTCCGACACCAAAACCCGATGATATCCTTATAACTTTATTCAATGCGTCAAAATCTATCATCAATTCTAATAACATAAACTGGAATCCATTCATATGATTAACAAGCATATCGGACGCAAATGTAGATATTGATCATTAGAATAGATTGCAATTACTAGCGCAATTTTAACGGATCTATTTATTTAGAAATAGCCACAAACTTCGTTGAGTTCGCAATTTATCACCAGTGCAAATCTACTGTACGTCTTACCAACCTATCAAAATGAGATTGGAAGCCACGGAGAATGATTACGGAACCGAGAAACGGTGAATTTCCCTTCGCCAACATAAATTTTCCATTTATTCGAAAGAGGTATAATTATCTAACTTATTAACTTAATTAGTAGACCATGGTAAGTGAACTAAAGATTGAAAGATTTCTCCCCAGTAGAATACTTTGGGAGATGCGATTATCTTTTGTAAAATGTTGATAGCACTGGAGAAAACAACCAATCTTTCATTTGAAAATAACTGCCTTAATTAGTCGTACTTTAAGCTTCTTTTCGGGCGATTTAAAATCCAGAAAATTTGCATATAAATAGGGAACACTTAATTTTACTTTTTGATGATTGTCAGTCATCTGCCTTCAACAATAGGCTTTTAACAGTCAAGGAATTTATTGCATCACTCAAACAAAGAGGGAATTGAAACACGAGCATTATATATACAGACGAAAAGAAAACTAATTTCGTCTATGAGTAAATAGTGTGGCTTACTCAAAATAGAACACTCGCTAGTAAAGATAGATATTAAAAATTTATAGAAGTTACCTTGTTGGATATATATAATGATAGAAAAGTAAGTTCATTTATTGATATTGTTCATCAGTTGGAATTATTTTAAATTACATTCAATGATTTGTAAGGCGCTGAAATTATTTTTTTATAAAAGTAAGATATATATTGGAAAGTGCATGTAGATAAGGTGATAATTTTATTTCCGTATTAACTCATAAAATAACTCATATACAGGATATATCCCATTGTATTGAAAAACAAATAAAATTAAAGACATTATAGTGCTATACAAATGAACAAAAAATAAATAAATATAATTTTCACTAAACAACTTATCATTCTATCTTTTGAATGTATATAAATAAAATACAATTGCAAAACACGCAAGAGAACATATACGTGAATACTATTACCAAATTTACATGAAATACACGATAAATAAATTAGTTTTTTCATATGTATATAATGTAATTAATCATTCGTAATTTTAAAGCACAAACTCTATTTCAGAATTATTTATTTTAGATTGAATCCAGTTTCTCAAAGTATATATTCAATAA
This sequence comes from Nephila pilipes, assembly GCA_019974015.1. NCBI lineage: Eukaryota > Metazoa > Arthropoda > Arachnida > Araneae > Nephilidae > Nephila > Nephila pilipes. Next base: position 34,813 of record BMAW01109419.1, on the reverse strand, counting down.
TCCAATTCCATTACAAGATCGAGATAATACAAATCTAATTATATCTTAATTTAAATTTCATGCTACATACAAATATATATATATATATATATATATACTTTATAATTGCTTATATATCTGTGTGTAAATCAAGTTATATTTCTTAAATGTCTTAATTATTCTTAAATGTCTTAAATTTTAAATTGAGTATGGTGCCACACATAAATATTATTGAAATTAAATAATTTATTTTTAGAGAAATTAATTATATAAAGAGAGAGAGCTCCAAAAAGATAGCCTTCACTATTTCAAATAGGAAATTATACTCATATTAGAAGGCATTTCTGAAAGTTAATCTAATTATAAAGCAACAGTTAAAAGATTGACAATACATACATAGATTACGGAGGAAATGATTTTTCCATATTTTATTTTAGTTTTTAAAAAAGAAATAAAAGATCCATAGATATGTTTTTAAATGTCTTTTGTAAAAATTCTCTCTCCTACTTCTTTTACGATTTCAAGTTAAAATTGAGTTCTAATTACAAAATGCCTTCAAAATGATAAAACGTATGCATCTATAATTTTAGCAAAAGAACACATATCAGGTTCTAGGCACAATTTTCTATTTTACCGTTTGAATATGGATGCTTAATTTCTTATGACACTTTTTATGATTTCCGAGCAGTAATTTTGCTCACAATTTTATATGTTTAGAATTTAATTGATATTTCAGCTTTCTAAAATAAAATTTAATAATTTTCATTCATAATTTAGAAATACCTCTTTTTAAAAATAGAAGAAAAACGTAAAGAATCCTGAATTATTAAGTTTTTCAAGGTTACGTAAAACTACATGCAATGAAAAATATTAGTAATTTATTTGTAGCACATAAAAATAAGAATATCATGATTATGTTACAATCCACACAAAAACAAAATTCATTCAAAAAAATCATAAATTAATTTTTTTTCATTAAATTAAACATATATGTTTCTTTGTAATTTTAACATTGTTCTAAAATCAGACATAGATGTACAAATTTTTCAAAACATGGAATGAAAAATTACTTATGGTTTTATTTCCTATAAAGAAATGTATTTCATTTCAAATGCATTCCTTTACAGGATTTTGAATTGAAATCAAATGAAGTGACTCACTAAAAAAAGGAAATCATTTCTATAGTAATATGTTTCAGTGGAAAACAAATATATATATATTTTCATGTATATTAACCTGAAATTTAAAAAAATAATGATGGCTATTTGTATGAATATCCCGAATAGTTATGAAAATCAATTGTTTTGTCATTTCTGTATAAAATTTCAATTCATTTTTTTTTGTAAATTTGTTCTATACGATAATTTTATTTTTAGATTCAAAAACTAATTTTTTAACTTTTACTTAATATTGAATTAAAATGTATCTTTACAGTATTATTTATCAATGCTTTTAAACGTATCATTTTTCATTGTTTAAGTCTTCTTTGTATATTATATATTTTGATCAGCCATGAAAATAATTTTTTGAAAAATTAGATCTGTATAACAGTTTTTTTTTTTTTTTAAAAAAAAAAAAAAAACCATGAAGCGATAAAATAACGTTTCCTATATCAAAGTTTATCTATGTATCAAATAATAATCCTTATAAAAACTTATTATTATTTGAAAAATATTTTCATCAAGAAATTGTTACATATATATATATATATATATATATATATATATATGACACATTATTTAACTGTGACTATAAGTGTTCACACTTTTATACACGAATACATACTTAAAATAACATAAAGGGAAATATTTTTCATTTAAAAAAATTAAGTTTCTTTCATGAAATATAGAATATATTCCATTAATTTCCATTTTGCAGTATATGTTTTATAATTTTCTCAGGAGAATGATAATGATTCTTTAGTTCTATGAAATCATGCATGACAATTCATTACAAATATTGCGGAAAAAAGTGTATTTCTACAAAACTAATTATCTGGTTAGTTAATGTGAAACTGCAGGACAGGCTTGTTTTTAAACTATGAAAACACAAGGATATTAAAGCATCAAACTGCATGCAAGTTTATTGGTTTGGAAGAAAAAAAGATACAAAGCTGCATCTTATTCTTTTAAATAGAATAATAGTTATTTTCCATATCATGAATGATTAAAATTAGTAATTCCAAAATGGTAAAAGAAAATAATAAATCTCAATATTACTAACCTTTCGAATATAATGTAGCAGTAACTTGAAGGAATATAAACTAGAATCTATTTATTGAAAAACAAATAGAGCACCTCAGATGTTTTGTTTTCCCTTCAACTTAATGACTAACTTTCATATAAAAGTAAAGTTTTTGAATCCTTGTTATTGCTGACAAATCAGAAAAATTATGTAAATCTGTTTCTTGCAAAATAAATCATAATGATTATATGAACTTTATTATTAGTGCCAAATAAATCATTGTGATTATTAAAGCGAAGAAAAGTCTGTGACTATACATATTGGATTGTAAGCGAAAAACTTTTTCAAGAACCTAGATTACATTTGTGGATAGACAGCGTATAAAGATTTATGTGAGAGCTTTGTTCCGGTATATAATTTTTAAAGTGCGTGTCATATTAGATTATGTAACATTTCATTCTCAGCGAAAGTAAAGAAAGAGGCATGCAACGAAACATGGCATAAATAATCGTCAACGGAAGACTAATTTTTATGTCAAGTAATAATTTCAAAAAAAATAATTTGGAATGATTTTGTTTTCTGAGTTTCACAATTTTTTCCCCTACCTAAATACTAATGAAATCAAAAGTCGTGTTTTCTTATCAATCAATACGAATCTATTAAGAATTTCCTTCGTTATATTTGGAAATGAGATTCGTATAATTAATTTCTTCTTATTCACTTTTAACAGTAAGATGTAATAAAAAAGTTTTATTTCCCATTCAATTGGGTTTATTTTTTTTTAAAAAAAAACACCAGTAGGTTTTATTTTTTGTTCTTACAAATTTTGATGGGAATATCAAGTTTTGTAAAATCATTCAGAAATATTATTGAAATACTTATATAATTTTTTCTGAAATTCCATTGAACGAATTGAGTGTAGAGTTCCGCAAACTATATTAGCTATTATAGAGCCTCTGTGGATTATATTTGATAACTAACAAAATAAATTTTTTCAGAGGTCAAGCGATAGATTCATAAGGAAATCAAAATAAAACCTCGATTGTTATCGTATCAAATCAATCGTATTTATAAGTCTCAGCTTTAAATAAAAAAAATATAACAAATCAAACTTAAGTTAGTGGAAAAAGTAGATAATTAAATAAAATTGGATGAAGTATAATATACAAATTTTTCTGCTAATATAACCTTACATTTAGACTGTATGTCGCTATCAGCGTCAGTGAATATACAGTTGAATTACTATGTATTCTACAACATTGTTATTCTTAAATGTAATATTTAATTTAATCTATCCTGTCATCTAATCAAGGCATAATATCTGTCTGTTGCTTACATATGAAGATTATAGAAATACAGAAAGGACTCAATTCCTCCCTTTTTTTAAATATTTACGTAATCTTCATGAAAGGGAAAATAGTTCTTTGGTAGGACGAGAATAGATGTAACTGAATAAAATCAAATAAAAAATAATGGAATAAGCAAATCTTGCTTAAATTTAAATAAGATATATATAGGCAAATAAATCCCCCCCCCAGTTATTAAATAATTTAATTCAAGCATTATAACATAATGCATATTAAAATGTGTTAACATTTCTAATTTATTTTGCTTATATTATATAACATAAAAGCAGATATAATTATTTTTTTCATTTAAGAGAAATTAAAGTATGAAACTTTCAAGTTTCTCAATCTGAACTCGCAATTTTTATTTGAATTGTTTTCTTAAGAAAAGAACTTACTGAAGAGATATACTTAGAAATATAACAAGTTTTTTTACGAAATGTATGGTGTTAATAGAAAAAGAAAATACATACATTATCGATGCATTTAATAATTTCAGTACTATTGACCATTCAGAAGAAACTTACTTGATTTATGGTTTTGAAAGGTATGACACGTATATTATTTTAACAAGTGTACATTACTATGAAACATAAATGTTCTAAGATTCTTTCTTGGTTTTGCCGATTTCGAATGATCCAAAAATGTATACATATTTAAGTTTAAGAATGTTTGCTTCAATATTCCATTTCCTCTTCCCTTTTGATAAAAGTAATATAATTATTTTCCATTTCATTGTAGAAAAAATATATGTATCCGGTTTATACATTTTCAAAATACATATTTTCAATTCTAAAATATTTTAAATGGTAAAATATGTTGAGGGGATTTAACAACAACCATCTGAAGCTCTGATGTGTTCTCATGAGCAATAATTCAACATTTGTATTAGACAAAGAAATTAAAATAAAACAAAACTCAGCAAAAGCTTTCATTTTTATTCACAGGAAATTCACAGGTACGGACATTTTAATCAACACAGTTATAAAAAAAGGTTTTTATAAAACATTTTTTTTACATTTTAGTGATGAAATAGTTGATGTCAAAGAATGAAGTAGAAATTTAAAATATGAAAGATAATGAATATAACGATTTTATAATTCAGGTAAACTAAGAGTTATGCAATAAGTTTCCTTTTATTGATCAACTAAACAATTTTTAACAAATACCGTGTACATATTTTCAAAAGCATACTCGTAATATTTCTTAATGAATCACAAAAATAATTCTTAAATTGAATTATAGAGGTTTCTTCAAAATGATTACTTTCTTAATATACATGATATTCTATAGAAAGATTTTGAAAAAGGGTGTTCACACTTTTCATATTTTTTAAATTCTATTAATTATCAGTTTGTTAAAGCTACTTTCTTAAATAAAATTTCTTTCAATTTAATAAATCCTTCCAGACAGAATGGATTGAGGGAGTTATTTATTTCGCTCAGTTTTTCAGAAAATTATGTGGCAATACAATTCAGAAATATATCAATAAATTTAACTAGCTATCAAGACATGCTTAAACTAGCCTTAATGTCGTTTTATTTATTTTAAAGTGTAAGAAATGTAAAATTATTTTTATAAAAAAAAAATCTTTCGATTCAGTTGTAAAACGTTATGAATCGTAAAGATAATTTAAGAGCTCAAATTAATTTAAGACCTATTCAAATATTGAACCAAAATCTACCACTTAGTATTACATATTGAATGCTACAATGTTTTACTGTAAAAATACAAATGGTATTCGTTAATATTTCAGTAGAGGTAATTTATTGAACAAATGCTGTTCACAACATGAACACTTTTATTTGACGATTCTTAAAAGACAATTACAATCCAGTACAGGGTTTGTATGTCGCGGCGCGCTGGCATGGTGGAGAAAGTCAGCTTCAAAACACACCCGACATGAGTTACGTACGAGCTTCTGAGCTGTTCGTAGTGACGTTTTAGTGAAAACCTATCTATAGCCGTCGAAACTTAAAAATGCAACGTTTTTCAAATAGTGCTACGCCATTAAATGCTTTTATGGACAAAGAAAAATTGTTATTTAGGCATTCGCAATAATCTTGCAAGTGTTAGGGAAAGAAAGCCTATCAAAACTGCTGTTTTCAGATAGCACTAGTGCATCAACGACAGTCGAGAATGTGAGGTAGACAAAGTCCGGAGTTCGTCTACCACACACTCTCGACTCCTTGTTTCTCCACTCATAACGTTTCTCCTCATAAGGAGAAACGAGGACAATGAATAACGTGTGCGAGAAGTGTTGAACTCACCCGGCGATTAAGTGTCCAAATCATTGCAAAGCACATAGGATTGAAAGGAAGGGTCATCCGAGTTAAGCCACCCATTGTCTCTAACTGAAAGCTTCTTTATGACAATGCATCTTGTGACATACGCTTTGTAGTCAACAACTAATTGATCTCGAGTTGCATCGCAACGCTTCTCCAGCTCGCATTTTTTCCGATCAACTCTTTTGGGGGGCACCTAATATTGACAGGGAAGAATACGACATACATAATTAAATAATATTAATTCACTGCTTATTTGTTTACAATACACAACCAAGTATTTTTTTTTATTTTAATGAAATATGATTATGTTAAGCCTTGTTATTATAATTTTTTCACAGATATTCGTTTTCTATATTAAAAAAAAAGAAACTTCTTGTATTATTTTTAAAAAAATTCGTAAATTCAATGACTAATATATGTTTCAATAATTATTTGAAATTTAAATAAGCTAACTGATCAATTGAAATTATATAAAATACTGATGATGGAATTATATGACATTTCTTTGTAATATAAAACTGTACGTCAATACGTTCTGAATTTAAACAAAAATTAATAATTTTAAGAATTTAAATTTACTATTATTTTTTGTTTGAATGCGTTGCATAAAATATATAGAAATAGGAGGGTTTTTTTATACGTATTTTAAAATAGCTACCATACAAAAATTTTGTAAAAAAATTTGTTCTTGCATCTTTAACTTAGTAACTTTATTTACATCTAGTTATTTCAAGAAGTGCACGAAGAAGTTTATATTAGTTCCTAGAATTTTACATTTTCTTACCCCCCCAATACATATATATATATATATATATATGTGTGTGTGTGTGTGTGTGTGTGTGTCCTTTTTTTTGTCTTTGACAGGTATTGAAAGAAAAACATCGACGTACTTTTGGAAAATCAATTATGTAAAATCTTCCTATATCTCATTGAAAAGCATTTCATGAATCAAAACATTTTATTTATTCTATTTAAATCCCTCCCAAGTTTTCCAGAATAAAATATTCATGAAGGAGGGAAAACTTCCGATGTACTGAGAAACTGCAAACAACGAGAATTCTAAAACTTTCTTTTCAAAGTTTCCTTCAGTCAGAAAGGAATATGTAAGCCACTTGAGCACCGAAACACTGTAATTACAATGATCTGACTGATCCTTAGTTGGAGCCAAAGAATTGGGAAAAAAATTCGTGTGCAATGCAAATCAGTAGCTGAGAGAATTGGGAAATCTGCATCACCTGCTAGAAACTCACAAGTGAGGTCACGGAAAGAATAGATGATTGGTTACAAAAATGTTCTTACTGGTGTTTGTAAGCAGTAATAACAACCACGATGAATAATTTGAAGTCTTTCGTCATAAATCAATATACCTCACTATGTCCTCATAATTGAAAATATACATATTCGCATTATGCTCTTATGGCAGGAAATTAAGATAAAGAATTGTACTTCGTTACAATTTAGCATTAATTTCATGTTTCATTTAGTCGTTGCTAAGTACGTTGTTTTTGTATTACAGATTGTGTCACTATATTTATTGTATTTGTAACTTAGAATACTGCTTCCGTATTAATATTTTTATCTAATTTGTATGCATTAAGAATTTGTATGCGCATTTTCTGAATTTAAATCACTAGAAAGCAAATTATTAATAAATCTATTTTATCAAAAAGAACATTCTATGGAGAAATTGTAATAGAAATCTGCTGATGATTAATAAAAAAATTATTTTTTATAAATCATATGTAATTTCATTATATGATATTGATTATTAAAATTTTCCATTCATTTGAACAATCTAGTATTGAAAATTGAAATAATTCAGTGGAATTCAATTCCATAGCATTTGATAAGGAGATATTCAATTTCTTTTCACAATTATTACTATAAAGGCATCAGATGTGAAACTAAGTTTGTATTGTTATATAATTCCTTTTAAATACACCTAATTTTAATTGTTTGAATAAGAACAAAACTTCTTGATCCTGAACTTTATGAAACACTTAAGATAATCACGAAATGTTAATAATTATCAATTATAATTCAAACTTTTGATACAAGAAACAGCTGGAAACTGTATTCACTCAAGCTATTGATAGAAGTTTCATTTTTAGTTTAAGGAGAAATAACTTTTACCTTAACGAAATTATTTTTTTATTTAATGAAGTTATTTTTAGTTGATCTGAAAACAACGTTGAAGTTTGAAAAAAAGTGTAATTTCTAATGCTATACATTTTTTGGACAAAAATTCGAATGTAATCCATTTATTGAGTTACGAAATTTATTTATTGCTATTTTTAAAAACAGTTTTATTGCTTGGTTATATGTGATATAGAAAAGAAAGGCTATTATCCATTGAAATACTGTGCTAGTTTGATAAGAAATAACACCAAAGCATTCTACTTTAAAATGAATTATAAAATATTAGGCATTATTTTTTTATGTATGAATCTTACAGCCGTAATTCAATTCCATTTATTTAATTGATTATTGTCATGTAAAATATGAATATATACTTGAAAGTAAATGTCATTGTGATAATTTTATAAATAAAAATATTAATTGAAATATTTCCTAAAATTACAAATGTATTTTAAACTCTTTGAAAAAAAAAAATAGGAAACTATTTTTAAAAAAAATCATTTTATTTTCTTATGTTAATTATGAATTTATGATTTTTTCAAAATAAAAAATATTTTGCTTTCATCACTTAAAAATTTAAATTCATGAACATTTAATGGGTATTATGATAAACGATTGTATTTCAAAGCAAACATTACAGTAATTTTTAAAGGGAAAAATATTTTATACATATTATTGCAGTTATATTTTATTTTTTACCTGAAAACTTTTCAAGACAAACACTTTATTATTTACTTTCTCTTTAAAAGCTTCATGTCACATTTTGAAATATTGCAACACAACTCTGGGTGATAGTGTGTGTATGTGAGAGATATTCCATTAACGTTACACCCTAAGCTCTATAAACTTAAATCATGCGTGAAAGTGTTTTAGTAAATAAGATTAAACCGGATCAATATTACACCATTAGTTGTTAGACTTCTCACAGTCTTTCCTGTCAAGTTTTTCTAAAGGTTTGAAGCAAATGGGTTAATGCAAAATAACTTTCAGCCAAGCGTAACCATTCTCATTACTCTGAACGTAAACAACAAAAGCTTCTTCTCACGTTACTTGCACTTTCACTGATACGACCACACGTTTCACTTGGAAGCATATGTTCCACGTCAGTGACTTTGCCAAGGAATAATCTGACAGATCTATGATTCTTATAGATAAGGATGGCAGGTACACGTGTAATGTCACATGGATGTTAATGATTGAATGCATTTGATGTAATATGAAAAACTTACGGTTTTATGTTATGAAACTCAACTTTTAATATCGTATAATTAATCTAACAATTTTACTCACTCGTAGTTACATGTGTGTTGATTTTATAAGGTATAACATTTAGTATAGGAAAGTGTTGTTTTTTTATTTAGAGTGAAATGGAATCTTTTCTGTCACTATTATATCAATAATTTGAACAATTTTTTGTGAAATATATGCATATCATATGGGTGCAAATTGTAGCAAGTATTTTCTATCATATAAAAAATTTATGAGTTATTTGGTGACATTGAGGCTTTATTCTCTCAAGGATATTTTTCCAAATTTTTACACTATTTATATCTAAGTATCGTATGTGTATGGATTGAAGCATGTATTTGTAGAATAAAGGAAAGTGATATATTAGATGGTAAAATGTAAAAGAAGTTACAATGTATATAGATTTACCATTTGATAAGGAATTTATGGTTGTAATGTGAGATTCGATACTTTAACATGTTAATCACATGTTATTATACATACAAGGAAATATTTTTACTAGTGGCTTAAATTAATTTATATAGATCAGTTTTGTTTTTTCTGCTTGTTCATAAAATTTAATTTAATGCTAGAAACTATTACACAAAATCATCCAATTTTTTATTCATTCATAATATTGCATTTTAACCAATGACTAGAATTTAACTATATTTCATATTACCTTATTTATTTATGTTATAAATATTAACTATAATTCGATGAATATAACTCATAAAAATTGAGAAATAATTCACTTTTTCATTGACTATTGAAACCCATAATAGATTGGTGCATAAATCCTAATTCTTTATAAAAGATAGTGTAATTAAAATAATTGTTAAACACTGCTTATCAGCTTCAAAATCAAATAAAAAATCAAACCAATATAATAATTGTTAGTTGAAAAGCATGTTTTATTTTTAGTCGAGCATTGCAATACGCACGAGATTTAATTATAAATTTTTCTTTGAGATATTTCAGCAAATTAATGATACAATCCGAAAGCACAGGAAACCAAAACATTTCAATAATCAATTTAATTTTTGGAGTTTACATAAATAGACAAAAAAAAAATCGAAAATAATTTGCTTTTAATGCTCACATTCCATTTAGGGTATTATGTTACAAAATTTATGAAGAATAATTAAAGTTTTTTTTCTTCTTTAAAATCACTGAAAAGAAAAACTAGGAAACAATTCCATTCAAGCCGTAATTTTTTAATTGACATTATTTATATATATTGAAGAAAAATTTCTAGATACTTTTTTCTAGTCTCTTCCCAAGAAAAAAAATACCAATCGCAGCAAAATTCATTGAAACATCTCTCCGGCCCTCCTGTCATTTTATTAAAGGCAATTCATTATATCTCAGCGAAACTAATATCAAGGAGGAAAGGAAGAAAAATAGGTCTACTCGACTTCCAAGTCAGGTGATGGACGAGAAAATAATAATGCGGTCTTTCCCGATTGATAGATTGAAGCCGCGTCATTACGCGTCGTACTTCATTCTGTGAAGGATTGATTGTGTCCGCGACCTTTGACCGCAAATGCCAATTACTTCCTAACACCCCTTCACCACAGAGAATGCTTGGAATTACTTAGAGAAAAATTTTTCTCCCGAATTTTGCTTTATCTTCATTTACCGTTCCCCCCCTCTAGTTATGCAATTTTTGTTCTTACGGATAAATTAGAAATGAATATTTAAGCATTAGCTTCCAGTTTGAATATGATTTCATATGATTTCTGTTATATATAATTAGAGATGTTTTCAATGAACATGTATTTTAACCTAGGAATGTCAAACTAGTGGTCTTCGTACCGCTTTGAGTGGTAAGTGATGAGTTCAAGGCTGATGCCATTTTGCGTTATACAAAGCTTATGTGAATATTTTTGATTAAAATACTTCAAACATTTAGAATATTCCATATAATACAATACATATACCAATTATATTTTTATAATTGGCTTTTTTTAATTATACATCAATAAAAAAAGGCACAGTTACTAATAATTATAAGTTACTCATACAAGTTGTACGCCTAGATTCTCAAACCCAACATCTTCCTTTGAGTAGCAACAAATGCTATGTTAAGTAGGATTACTTTAAATACTGACGTTCATATTTAAAATTTCTTATAAAATAGTATTTTACTCCCATTGCTTTATTTTTTTGCTCAGTTTTTTAACTGAAACAATCTCAATAACAACGTACCTCTTTGATGCAACTCATATTTTTCTTGTTGTTTTACAATAAGGTACTTTTTTACCTTATCATTTAATTAAATGATATATTATTAATGATGTATTTAATTTCCAAACAAATTATACGTGCACACACACACACACACACACACACA
>BMAW01109419.1:0-20294 GCA_019974015.1 Nephila pilipes | reverse complement strand
ATATATATATATATATATATATATATATATATATATTATATACTGTTCTTTCTCGGATGATCTAAAACATTGAATTACTGGAAAATCATTAATAATAACGTATTTAAAGAGCAAATGTTGTGCATTATTGTGCCAAATTTAATATTGTACACTCTCTCAAAATATCTAAATCTGCGAAAAAATAACTTTCTGTGATTTACCTCCATGTGTAAAACGACGGATTAATGAAAAATCAATAATAATAATGAATTTAAAGAGCAAAGACTATGCATTATTGTGTGAAATTTACTACAGTACACACAAATAAAGTAACAAGCACATAAAATATTTACAACTGAAAAATATTTTTCTGTTTCATATTGATGACCTATATATTTCCATTCAGGTATATTAAGTAAAATAATTTTCTATGACATATTGCCATATGTAAAACAACGAATTACTGGAAAGTCACTTATAATAACATATTTAAAGAACAAAAACAATGCATTAATGTGTAAAATATAATGTAGTATATACAAATAAGGTGAAAAATACACAAAATATTTAAAATAAAAACATTTACTGTTTCATATTGATAACCTGCATTCTTTCATTAAAGCAGATAACATGAAAGAATTTTCTACGATTTGTCATCATGTGTAAAATGCTAAATTACTATAAAATTACTAATAATAACGCATTATGAGCAAAAGTTATACATTATTGCGTAAAATGTAATATAATACACACAAGTAAAGTGGAAAATACTCAACATATTTAAAACAGAGAAACATTTACTGTGGCATTTTTATAACCCACACTATTCAATTAAAGTAGATTGCGTAAAATAGCTTTCAATGATTTGTCACCATGTGTAAAATGCCAGATTTGTGGCATGGCTATTTTTGTGAACTATCATTCTTCATAAGATACCTTCATTAAATTGTAAAATCAATTAATTTTAAAAGGGCAATGCTAAGAATAGTTAGTTTATAAACTATTTTTTTCTTTATTAGAATACATGATTTGGAACTCATATTATTAAACATTGCTTAAATAAAATCAGAATCTAATAATTTTATAAACTAATTGATTCATTGCGATAGTAATTCTTAGAAAATTCCTTGATTATTAAAACCTAATGTAGGAAAAATATCTACTTAAAATGGATTTTATGTGCTTATATGCAATACTTATTCACTATTTGTAATGCTTTTTCATAATACTTCCTATTACAAAAAGACTTTTGCGAAATTTATTTATACACTTCAATATAATTTTTTTTAGCCTAAAAATATTTAATGAATAGAAAACTTAAAAAAATCTGGTTGCCTTTTATATAATTTGGGAAAAATTTAGTTTCAAATTTCTACTAATAGATTAAATATAATTTGAACTACTTGAAAAATGTTACATGTTAAAAATTGCAGACATATATCTATTCAATGTATTTTTTAATAATTATTTGTAACTGATATGAATTTTCTATTCATTTGCAATTAATACATGATAACTAATATATTTCTCAAGACATAGGATTAATAAATTATACACATAGGTTTTTTTCTATCTATATTGATTCAGATCGTATATATTGTAACGTATGGCATTCATTAATACTATTTGTCATTCATTATTTAATTTCCCTTGATTAGCCAAAATTATTTGAGTTATGCTTTTCTCTTACGTCTTAAACAATAATTGAGATTAACTTTTTTATTGTAACCAACTGTGTTTTTTATTTGTATACTATGAAATATTTTATCACTTGATATTTAAAGAAAAGTATACATTTCTCATTTCGCTTATACGTTCGAAATATTTTTAAAAAATTTTCTATAAATACTTTTACTGAAATTGTTTTAAAATATTTCTGAGAAATGTATATAGTGAACTATTTTTAAAAGAGATATTTACAGCATTTAAGCAAACATTAAAAATATATAGGTATGACTGAAAATATCCTTTTTCTATTCATCTAGCACTAAAAACGAAATGTTCAAAACATATTTATAGAAACTGTATTTATAACTTTCATTCCTTAAAGTAAAAAATAAAACAGGCAACCAAGCATTTGAAAACAGCAATCCCATGCTTATCCTCTAGAAGAAACATAGCATTCCAAAGCTGAAATAGCCTTCATTCATGTAACTTTATGCTTTTATCTACCCCAAACACTTCTTTAAGCTCGGAATGTGCATAAACCTTCACTTTTCAGCTTGTTCTTTTTAAAATCGATATTATTTTGTAGGGAACATTTCATTCACAATTGAGAGAAGCGTATCTATGGTTTACTGCTTTTTGTGTTTGATATCAAAGCCATATTTCCCTTCCTTTCGTTTCCAAATGGATGCCTGCATGCAAGATAGAAAAGTAAATCTCTCCAGTTTCAAAAGATATCACGCAGAATAAAAGGGAAAATGGTTCGGCCTAAACAATTTTTTTGCTTTTCGATGTTCGGGTTGTTACCATTTTCATTTTCTTCTTCTTTTTTTTTCTTTTCATTCGACCACCGCTCCTGTTTTAGGTGCATTTACATTTGATTTGAAGCACAACGAATTTTCCTATCCTGGTAAAATATCACTAAAATCTTGAGTGTAAAGAAAGACTGAAATCTTTAGATCGCATGCGCTTATACTTTCCCCCTTGTTCTTTTTTCTAAAATGTAGAAAAACACAAAGGCAGAAGCAAAAGAAATAATAATAAAAAAAAAGGTTTTGCGTGGTATTCGAAAGTAATTCATGTCCGAGCGCAAAGGCTGTTGTTGTGAGTTTTTTCCGATCTAGGAATAGAGATTTCAAAAGCGATTTCTGCATAGCTTTGACTATCTTTTTCTTTTTTTTTCTTTTCCATTCCACTTTCTACTTCTTCTGAGTCTTCATTTTTTTCTCCTTTTTTTATCTTTTTTTCCCCTTTTTACCTCTTTAGTGGTATTGAAATTTTGTGAAATCTCGGTGCAAACGGAGATAGAAGTTTACATTCGAAAGTTTTAGACTTAAGAGTCGGCGTTGAAAAAGTCGATTTTCCAAAAGCTGCCTTACGAGTGTAAATAAAAATGTACTGAATTTCAGGAAATATCGAAGCGTGACAAGTTTTCTTTTGAAATGTATGTTGGCGTCAATGATGTAATCTTCTGGAAAGTTCCTTCGAAAAAGCGATATTTCTGATCCTATGCTTCCGTTTTTTCCTCCCTCTCTTCCTTCAAACTTTTATGCAATCCTTAGGAACGAAAACAAATTGTCATTGCACTCTTGCGGAAAAAAAACCGTACTCATCCCCCCCGTCTAAGAAATTCAAGTAATATTGCGCATATAGCCCACCACCCATGACAAAAAAAACTCTTATACATCAAATTGCAAGCGTTGACTTTTTGTCCTGTTATTTAAATATTTATTCCTATTTTCTTTATTATTAAAATTTAAATTGGATAAGCAATAGTTTTATTTAAGAAAATCGTAGAATAAAATTCAAACGTTATTTTATTAATAATAAATGCTTAAAATATTTATTGATAAATTAAAATAATCATAATATTCATGTTATTCAAGTAACTATTAATTCTGTGTTTGTATGAAGATTAGAATATGGAGAAAAAAAATCTAATAATAAGTAATGAATTTCAGAAACATAAAAATATTTTCTAATATATATATATATATATATTAGTTGTTTCCTCTTTTTTATATTTCTCAGAAAATACACTTAAATTTTATTCAATAGATGTGAAAAGCTGTTTAAAATTTTTTTATTTGATGCAATCCTCTTGAATCTAAATCTAAGGCAGTCTGATGAAAAAGTGTTAATTTAATTGTAAGCTTCTGAACAGACTAATGCAAAAGGAAGCATTTCTTTTTTACATAAACACATCTTAATAAAATTTAACTCTACAAAAAAAAAGAAGCGTTTTAGATTATCGTATAAATAACCTCTAACATAAGCATAAAACACATACATTTATTCTTTTAAAAATTTATCAAACATTTTAATATTAACTATAAATTATTGTTATTTAAATAACATGGGGTAAGAGATAGAATTTTGCATTGCCTTTTATTTTTTTCTTAAAAATTAGATTAATTCTCTAAACTGATATGTTTTCTTGCGTAGGATTATATTATTTTAGGAAATAAACATCTTGTATGTGTATAATATTTTTCTGCTTTGAAAAGAAAATATTTTCAGTCCCTATTTTCGAGGAAACACCGGTATAAAGTTTTATGTCATCCATTCCGAAAAGCCACCACAATCACTATACCATCTCATTTCAGAATAATTTCGAAAACTAAACTACCGCATGGTATGACAACTAGTACTTTGTATCCATTATGAGTGCACTGACTTTCCCTTAAATGTCTTAATAAGAAACACTCATAGCTCCATTGGTTTCCTGAAAACTACAATTACCGACAGGCTTAGAGACGCCGAATAGCATTCTCAGGTGTCTTGTTAACACATTACCCTGCAATTTCAGCCGACGATAGCATCTAGCTAAGTGCCCAGTTAACGGATATCACTACCGGTTTGCAGTTGCGTTGTCATTTGAAAGCAATTGTTTTATATACGCAAGTGACGCTAATTCCAAAAGGCGTATTTTGTCGAGATTAATAGACTGAGAACTTTCGTAGTTAAACGCCAGTTTTCCGTCTTAATGGGCAGAACAAGGAGTGCACGGTAGCGGTGAAACTTGCGTTTGCCATTGGTTGAGAGGAATTGATTTCTTTCAGAATGGGGAGTTTTAATTACCCCATAAATGTTACTGGGATGGGCGTGTTATCTAAAAGAATTTTATTCTCTTCCGTCAAATATAATAAAATTGAAGCTCTCAATTCATATTATATTTTGTTCTTTTTACAACAGACATTTTTGTCTCCTGTTAGATGATATAATTAAAAACATTACTACAGTTAAAGATTAAATTTTATTTATGAAAGGTAATTGAGGGAGTTGCCTGCTCAAAACTTTGACTAGATCTTGAGATGAAGTTATAAACAACCTGCAACTTTTTTCTCAACGCATACTTAAGCCAATAATTAAGTCTATGTTGTATACTTAATCCATTCTAATCAAAAATCAAAAAAGAGTTTATATATGTAAGGAAAACACAAATAGAACATTTCATAAACACATATCATATCCAAAATAAATAAGAATATACAGGAATAAGCACACATGAGAATATCCAAAAATAAAGCACAACAATTAAGAGAAGAAAACTAAATATTTAAGAAAATTTCTATTGACCAAACTAATATGAATGAAATAATAAAAATTACTTAATTAATTTTTGTGAATGAAATAAAAAAATTACTTAAGGAATTTAAAATTTAATTCCCTAAAACCCAGAAGTTCAAAACAAATCATTAAGTAGCTAAGCAAATTACAATAAAAAAGTCATAGAATATGAGAATATTTATATTTTAATTAATATTTATATTATTAATTAATTTTATAGAATTATATATATATATATATATTACGAAATTTCGTATAGGTTTAATTTTACATCTCGTCCACTTAAGAATAGCGGGATATTTCTTTTCCTTTAAAAAAGCTATTTAAGCACATTCCTTTGCAATGAAATGCTTTCTTAGAAATACGCTTATTTGAGATTTTAGAAAATAATTTATTATTCTTAATGCCGTATGAAAGACATTCTTATTAAGGAACAGTAACTGAAAAGAATAAACTGAATTATTTATCAACTAAGAATAGATTCTGATTCAAGAAAATTCCATTTTTGAGTATTTAATTTATCGGGACTTTTTTTTTAAAATTTACGACTTTACCTTATATTAATCTTACTTCAGTATTAATCTCAAGTCCATGTTTTGATTATTTCCAGCATTATTTACGTAATGGTTTATGAAAGTAATTTATGTAAAAATAAAAATTGTACAGATTTATCTGGAAGAATAATAAAATGTGAAAATCATCAAACACTTTCGACAAAAGAAATTATACTGTTTGAAAAATCATATAAAGGATCGTGTGGATTGATAAAAATGCATTATGAACCATTTTCTACTTGTTTCCGTTAACTACCGCATTATTTATACATTAACACGGAACTTCTTTTAAGTGAAATAGAATATGTGAGACGCAAGGTCCGTATGGTTTCCAACAAGTCTGAAAAGAATAATTTTCCAAGATTTCAATATTAATGACCTTGATTTAAATGAACCCTCAAATGTAAATGTTCAGAAAAAAGCTAAACTTAATTTTTTCGAAAAAAATCATTTTAATTTTAAAGATAATAAAATTTCTTGCTTAAAGATATATATATATTTTTTTTTTTTTTTTTTGGTATCCGTCACAAAAATATACGTGGATAATAGTTTTAAAAATGAACTTTTTTTTTAGTCATTTGGGGAATAATCCAGCAAAACTTTCGGGATCCGAGCAATCAATGATAATATGTAGAAAATGAAACAAAAAGAAATCTCAACTCAGAATTAAAATACAATGAAATTTTTGGAACAAGAGAAGGAAAAAAGTTACCAAAGCCCTTCGAAGAAAATTGAAGTGACGAGAGAGATTTGTATTGATATATTTGAATGAGGTTCTATAAACTGGTAGCTAAATATTAAAAGTATATACAGTATCACTGATTATCAAGTTATACAATATATGAAGACAAATTTAAGGGTGAAGAATTTAAAAAAAAAATGTAGTAAATTTTTTCAATATTTAAATTGTTGGAGAAATTTATTTATATTTTCAAAGTAATATTAGTATTTTAAATATATAATTAAAGTAAATTTTTTCTAAAATAATTTTACAAAATTGTAAAAACAAATATACTTTATATTTATATGTACTGCAATTGTATTTTCGATATGTTTTTAGAACTAAAAATTAAATAATTGGAAATAGTTAAAAACAATATCATTTATTAGGCTTTGTTTATTTCTGATAACATATTATTCAGCTGGGCATTTTACTTTAACATTTTTAGTTAGTTTTGAGTTGTTTTTTTTCCTTCATGTACCAAATGCAAATTTAGACGTGCAATTTGGAAAAATATATTTCTATAACAAATACTTCTGAATCTGATTGAAAGAAGTCAAATAGATTTTATACTTCCATATTTTTTTTTTTTACTTTCTTCCCTCTGAAAAAAAAAATTTTTGGTTGGATGTAATGTGAGCTTGACTTCAAGGAAAAATACCATTTTTTTTATTTTTTTTCTAGGCTTATTTCGATTTTTTTGACATTCCACTTCAAGAAAAAGAATGATTTTGAATAATTTTTTTCATCGAAATAAAAGGTTCTTACGATTCATTTGTGTGAAACGAAAATTTTCAGGGCTAAAAAAAGAGAATTTGCAATAATTCTTAAAAATGTTGATTTGGTTTTTTGCAACTGTTGGCTTGAGAAAACAAAACTTACCAATAAAAATAACTTGAAATAAATTTTACGTACACGTGGTGCCATCTGGTGTGCATAAAAGAGATTATCTTTAAAATAGATGATTTCCTTGAAAGAAAATGCAACAAATATTTCTTTCACAAATAGATTTCCTCCCGAATAAAAATGTAGAGTCAGTAGTTAAATTTTAACTAATTAATAGCCACCGTATTTTAATAGGTAACCTTCACATGATTAAAAAATTACTCCTCGATAGTTTGAAAAACGCAGATTTATAAAACGAATTGAATAAACTAATAAGTCATAAAAAGTAAAAAAAAAAAAAAAGTAAATCTTAAACAATAATGCAAGTATAAATTTCCATTTCAATATGTTATTTAGAACATTAATATTGTTAAATAAGATCAGCAAGTATTATATTCTGAATATTTAACAATACTTGCTGATTTTTTTTCTTGAAAAAACAATAATAGTTACTTAAGATTTTATTCTAAACCCAAGTAAGAAAATTACTGTCGCATTTTAGTATTGATGTATTTTTCGTAAAAATGTCATGAATTTTATGAACAATTTGATTACAGTTATTTTTGCTGTCCAAATCAAAAATTAGGAATTTTTTAAAATATTAATAATAAATTGTTAAAAAATGTGCGAATTATAAAAGAATCGAAATAAAAAGGAAAATTAATATAATTCCGTATAGTTAAAAATCTAATGTTTCTTAGAAGTAGGAGGTGTTTATATAAAATTAAAGACTATCGATTGTAAGTTTTTATCTTGCAACTAGTATATTATTGTACCAAAAGTCATTTGTTAATTAAATTAATATATCAATAATTATAGTAGGAATAATTAAGAGCATAAGAACACTGTTCATAAAAAAACAAGATTTTTATTAATAATAAATATATTATACCAAACCTTTATATTTAACATTCTTTATGAATTACTTCAAGCTGCTTTCTGCATTTAATAAAATTTATATCGGAAGTGCAGTTTTGAATGTAAAATTTTTTCAAAAAGAACAGGACCTCTTTAATTTGAAGACAAATTTTCAACATGTTTAATAAATTTTCATACCTCTTTATTTTTTACTATGATCAATATTTGTAGATGTAAAGACACGTTAAAAAATTTATTTAAATTTTCTGTTTGTTTTGAAAGCCCTTAACATAAATGCGAGCTACATACTATAATCTGGTTGGCTAAAGATTTGTTGACACCATTCGAGTTACGGTAGACCGATAGATCGAGAGTTCATAAAAATAGCCCCTATTTCTCAAATTCGACGTTAACCCCACCACTGGGTTTGAAACTCGTACCCCAAGGTTGCGGGAAAAGAACTTTTGATTGATATTTAATTGAGATTGCAGTTTTCCTCCAGCCATTACTGAAATTGATATTCATCCCCTCCATGTTGTATTGAGTCTCGTTAGGATAGTTTCCTTTGATGTCATCTCGTGTCCTTAGTTGATATAGTGAGTCTATCTGACGTGCGCTTTAGTTGATACATCACTAATTGTTTTAGACACACATTGACAAGTTTTTGCGAGTCCACTTTCTCCTAGTTGTTCCGGTCTCTGATAAAGATGACAGGGCGAGCTTTCTCCAGACAAACAGACCGAAGGAGTGAAATGCCCGTCACCCAAGGTCAACAGACCTCCCTTGCCGGGGGATAAAATGGCATCCGCAAATGTGATATGAGAGCATCAGCTGCAGAACAGTAATTTAGTCGAAAGGACTTTTTTTGGTTTCCCACAAAATCAGCCAGAAAAGAAAGGACTCAAAGAAGTAATAAAATAGCAAAGAATGACGATGTTAAGTACAAAGTTGGTTAGTTTTAATTACTCACAGTAACTAATTTGTTTTAAAAGCTGCGTTCATATATCATAAAACCATTTTTTTTATTCAAAACTATAGTTTTTTTTTTTATCTCTAGAACCAAAAAAAAGACGATTGTAGGAAATTCCAAACACAGTTTATAATGATTATTAACTGGAGAATAGACTAAAGCTATAAATGGAATAGATTTAATTGTTGAATTTCCCCATAAGAGTATTGAAAAATTGTTGGAAATTTAAAGTTTTTAGCTTTGATAGACCATGGATTTTGTCTTAGCAGAAATAATTTAAAATGTGTAACCCTTTCACTAGAAATATATGTATATAATATGTTGCAGCATTTTTTTAAAAAAAATTAAATTATTCTTTATAAATCGCAATTTTGAAAATTTTCTATTATTAGATTAAAGTTACTTTAAAATATAAAATTTTTGAAAATAATTACGTACATATATAATTTCTAATTGTATTTCATATTATTGTACATGTAAGTGAAACTGAAAATGTAAAAAAAAAAAAAAAAATAGCGATTTTCGGAAAATTTAGGGGGGGGGGGGGGAAGGGGAGCGGAACGTAGGTAGATAGATACCTTAACAGAGGTTGAAAATTTCTAAGTTTATTGTTAACAACACTCAAAGATTTACCAATGCCATATTAATTGCAATCACCTAACTGACCAGATGTTCTGCTTAGAAAACACTTTAATATTTATCAGCATGGACTAAAATTTAAATAACAAAAAAATCTAGGATAATTCACAGTAATAATTATTTTCTTATAATTCATATATATATTGTGAAAACTTATTAGATGATTGCCTATTTTCATTCTTAATTATTACTTTAAGCTGAATATTGATGTGTTCTTGAGTTCAATATCAATAAAAGTTGAAAGTAAGTAACATATTTTTATCGCATTTTCTATTGTATCAATGATGAGATCTTGTGTAGATAACTACTATTATACTTTAATCAAAATATTATTTCGTAATTCAAGGTAATGTTGACAATTTTGAAACTCGGTGCTGATAAATAGAGATATAAACCAAGGTTAGGATTTGGAATGATAACATATTACGGTGAATTGTATCTATATGGCCAGTAAGACATAGATATCTGAAACCAAAATTAGTAGTTTTTTCATAACACAAACATATTTATATTAATATTACATTACAAAAAATATGTATTTTTTATATTTATCTTAATTTATAGATCAGGAATAATAAAGTAAATTAATGTAATGCTCCATGCAGATTATATATATGAAGAAGGAAATAATGGAGCATATTAAGTGCTTATTTTCCAATGCTCTTCTGATAGTATATAAGATCTAATTAATGCATATATTAATGAAGACACGTATATAAAAAAAACAACATTCCAGTTTTTCATAAACTTTTAGATCTGCGTAAGACTCATAAAAGGTTTTGTTAATTTATCAAAAAATATACTTAGAAATTGACACGAAATCACATAATTAAGTAAATTTTATAATACACTATCGGTATTATAATTGTTAAATTTGAAAATCTGACTTAAAAATATTTTGTACTAATATTTAAATGAACTTAATAATTCCATTATGAATATCTCATAGTTGTTCATGAAAAAAGTTATTAATACTAATATTCGAAAACTTTTGATACACAATAAATAATTTTACGTATGGCAAATTATCCTCGCAAAAAAGGCAAGATACGCATATTACAACATTGTTTACTTATAAAAAAATATTCATCTTAAAATTATATATATATATATACGCGCGTGAGTGTTGAATCCTAACAACAGAAAAGGTTTTTGTTGTAATTTCTCTAGCGGTGGTAACGGGTTCAATGATCGGGATTTTTCAAAGATGACATTTAATTCCACTGTGTGATATGTACAAATTTTTGGCAAAACAAAATTTAGACTAAGGGTTTTACATATTACAGAAAATCGAGGAATCTATGAAATAAAATCTAGGGAGCTTGTATGTCCAAACATCATGGCCACGACTTTATCTTTGACTCTCAAGTTATAAGCCGCTTGGATGAGGCTACAAATTCAAGGCGCCCTCTACCGTGGGAAGGCGTTACAAATATAAATTCATACAGATATTCCGACACCCACCCACCCGTATATATATATATATATATATATACATGTATGTATGCATTATAAATATCTTCAGAGAGGGAGAAAATAATTTTTTGTCAAGATAGCTGAGAAAATATATAATTTAGAGATAAATTCCGCTTCTATATTCAATTTAATAATTAGCATATTATTTCATTTTTACATCCCTACTAAGGGCATTGTTAAAAAATAAGAGAAAATTTGTACATATAGAAAATATTCCCTAAGAAAATGATTCAAATGTGAAACTGGAAAAAGCAAAGGGAAAAAAAATGACAGCTTTCTGGATGAGTGTGTATTTATAAATAAATAATTGCTTTGATTATCATATTACATTAAACACAGCACTATTATAAAAACATTGTTTGAATTCTTCTATCTATATGATACGATTTAATCTCTCTCTCTCTCTCTCTCTCTCTCTATATATATATATATATATGATTAAAATAAAATTATTTCTTTTTAATAGTTCAATATATTTATTAATATGCAAAGTCCTAGAAAATTTATTCAGAAAATTATATATTAAAATACGTATGAAGATATCATTAGATAGTGTTAATTTCCCTTCTCTGGTATGAATTTTTTAAAATTATCATATTGTATATGTATATATATGCGTATGTATGAGTGTGTATGTATATATATTGAACTCCCTAAAATATAACTAATTACCAAACTTATCTTCAATTATAACTGTCATAGTACTGCTTTGATCGTGGTTTTTCGTAGTTTCCTACCTCTTAATCTTTTAATTTATATGATCATGCGATTTCCAAAAATGTTGTACTCAGTATTTCCCAATCTATGATCTAATAGAGGTATTCCCTACCAGCCCCCTTGATTCGATGTATAATACCTAAGTATCCCTACATTACCATATTTATAATTTTACTTCCCTGGAGAAACAAAGAGAAAACTCTGTTACTTTTAACTAATTACCAGTGTGAATGGACTTGTGTTCCATCTGCCGCTATTCTCAATGTATCCATCTCCCTCTCTTGTGAACATTAATAAATTCATTATTCATTGATTTAAGATTTCCTCTTTGTTTCATGGCTGTCACAACTCATGTACAAAACTAGTTTTCAATGCAATATTTAAAGAGGTATTGAATAATAATTATATATATATATATATATATATATATATATATATTGTGAACGTGAATGTGCTGCAAAATTTAAACAAATACATAAAGTTGCTTTTTTCTTTCAAGAAAAAAAGTAACTTTTTTTCTTAAGCTCTCACAAAAATGTATAGGTAAGTTAAATATTTTGTCATAAATTGTAAATTTTTACATCACAATTCAATTCCTCTTACCCCATTGAGATTAGATTAATTGCATGTAGTTAAACAGAAAAAAAATCATTTTGCTTAGACCAAGAGTGTTTTTTTGAATTTATTTTAACCAATATATTTACCATATTTGAGTCCTTTGATCACGTGATTGCACTTCAGTGATAATATTTTAAAATATACTTCCCCTTAATAATTGTTACGTTAAATTATTGCCACGATTATCATACAAGAATCTATTATATTTCTATACTTCCCCATGTTGTGCATGACTGTTTTACTTAATTGGTCCCTGATGTTGGCTGAAATGTATAATAGAACGTAAAAAAAGATGAAATGCTTAAAAATGTAAAAAAAAACACACACACATATATATGTAACATCACTAAGAAGTGAATTTTTCCCCTTTATAAATTTGTCAAATAATAATATAATATAACTATTTGAAAATTTAAGCAACACTCAATTCCTTTGTCTTGTTATTATAATACGTGTAATATGTATTACCCAATAATGTAAATCGCGGGAATACAAAAATTAGTCAAAATGCATTAATACATCGGTTATATTCTCGACAATCACATTACTGAAGTTCTATTGAAATTCAGATGGTATTTGTTATCAGACAACTATTTTTTTGTGTTTTCCAAGTCATTAATCTATCCATTATTTTAAGCAATATTCATTTGATGAATGTCTCAGATTGAGATTGGTATTACTTACCATTATTTAAATTCGTTTCATCAATTGTACTGACAATTTCAATTAGGATGTTGCAGATGGTGGTTCAAGAGTAGGTTAGGTGCAAAAAGAACTTCCATGAAATTGAACAAGTTAATTTTAAACAAAGTAGCAAATCAAAAGGCGATGCATTATTAGGCTATCTCTGCCTTCCACAGTATACATTTAGGCTTCTCGCCTGCCACTGATCTCTTCGTTTACAAGCAACGCCTTTTTTGAGCTCATCGTGTAAAAGCAGCGTTCTCTGGCAGAATGACGGCACAATGGCGTGGGAATTATGCAACATAGGACCCATATAATCATTATTCATTGGTGGATATATTTCCGCCGAAAGCCTTTGAAACGACCAGTATAGATAAAAATCTAACCTTTAAATACTTAAGGGTACGATTATAAAGTAACACACACACACACACACACACACACACACACACACACACACACACACACACACACACACACACACACACACACACACATATATATATGTGTGTGTGTGTAACATATAAATTGTAATTTCTATGGTAATAGAGTGTGTAAAAAATTCTATTTATACAATAACCTTTTTTGTTTTCTTTTAAGAAACTCCTTTTTATTTATTTTAATGTTATTCGCAAACTCTTTCTCGAAGGAAATAGAAAAGCCACTGAAAGCAATTACAAACTAACTAATTACGTTTGAATGACTCAGAATAAGACCATTGATGCGGCTTTAAACATTTACGCTGATCTGAAAAGGTCGTTAATCAGGAGATGTTTGAAATTTGTATAGATACTTAATTGAATTCCTTAGAATGGTGTTTTTCTTTGGAACCTCAAGATCAACCCCAAATGTATTTTGCCTTTTCAGTAAGAAATTAGCTCCGAATTAAGAGATAACACATTTTATCTGTTAACTCTTTAAGAGAAAATGCTTGCTACTCTGTTTAATCATTTGAAAGCACCTGAGTGGTGTTAATGAGGATTTTTATCTTGCCTTACTTTAAGACTTTGTTGAGACCTTGTTACCAAACTTAATTAGTTTCCATCTTATTCAGTCGGCTTTTAAATTTATGGAGATTAAAAATATAAAGCATCTTAACACGTTGGGATCTTAACACGCATAGGCGTAACATGTTGTTTATAACCTGTCTAATTTTATCTGTTTTTAACCTTTTTGGTGAAACTTGAGACATATTTTATAAGATTCAAAAATTATTACTTTTAGATGAATATGATTTTTAATGGTTTCAAAAGTTCTAATTGCGTGATAATTTATATATATATATAAAGAATGTTTTGTAAGCTGTGTTCTTTAAATTCTGGAGTATTGCTAAATGCTGAATATCTCCTAAGCACAAAACATAATACTTTTGCAGGTTATTTAAATTAAAATATCTACTCTACTTCTTAAACTGCCGCTGAAAGGATCGGTGCTACAATGAATTTTTTTTTTTTACCAAACTTTGGTTCAAGTTTAATTTTTAAAATCATTACAATTATAAAAAATGTTAATTATAATTACACTTTAGAAGTTTTCAGATTTTACATAGTTATTAGTATTAATAGTAACAAAACATTTTTAATTTTTACATTTAATGTAATTAGAAAAATGACATATGATAAGATAAACTGTGCATTATAATATATAAATAGTGTCAAAGAACACTAAATACAACTTTGAGTAAAAGGGAATGACTGCTCGTATGCTATTAAAACTTGATTTAATTTCATTACAACTTTTTTTTTTAAGAAAAAAAAAACTTTTTTCCTATTAAAAAATATTTTATGAAAAAACTCTTATTTCAAGAAATAGAAAATAATTTGAATGGTCCAATAAAGTTTAATGAAAAGAGTTTTATTTTAAACAATTTCATTTTTGGAAGAAAGTTATATAATACATATGTCATTTAAATCTTAAAAATATATTTATAACTAAAATGAATTACTGATAGACAGGTTTAAGCAATATTTATAAATATAAGTTTTGCCAGTTAAGTATCGTGACTGAATTTATAAAACTGATTTTATTGAAGATATATGTATACTGCATTGATAGTTCTTAAATTATGGTCTTCCTACATCAATATATTGCTTCTAACTACTTTTCCTGCGTCCATTCGTACCTTGGAAATTGGCAACATCAAGGCACTTCATGGAACCTGTCTAAGCTTCTTCAGTAGCATCAATCGTCCCGAAATGACTTCTTTTCAGGCTTCTTTGGATCCGAGGGAATAAATGGAAGTCGAAGATAGAGAATTATGTGTATGGATGTTAGGGCAGCTTTGTTATGTCGCGTTTGGTTAGCTCCTCCATCACAATTAGCTACATGTGACTAGGCGAATAATCGTGATGGTGTGCTATATATATACGTGATGGTCTTTAGGTATCCACAATATCTCAGCTTTTACACTCTCACTTAACCGATGATCACTGTTCTAAAAGTCATAAATTTTAGTCACTTATTCATTGAATAAGTTGATATCATACTTCCAGTACATTAGTCATCTTCAATGCCTTACTTTCTCTCAATGGATTTTTGAATCTCGAAGAAACATGTGTTCTTGATGTGAAATTGTCCTTGTAAGCTTGAAGCATCATTTCGAGCGTTTCTGATGTGGATTTGTTTCTTTTAGTGCAAAAATTGATGACACGATGTTGCTTGATGTTTCATTGAATTTACCCTTTCAATACAGACCTTAAATATTATTTCACTCACTTCATACTCCACGACTCAGACGCAAGTGACATGGTTCTTCTAGCTTATTTCAACCATCTCCTCCCCTCCCCACAATAATTGCCTCCTCTTCAGTTCAATCACAATACTTATAAGAAAAAAAAACGTATATCCTTTTCTTAACAGCTGCACATTTAGAAATATTTTGGGAAAGACAATAAAGAATAGTTAAATGATATTTCATTAATCATAAATTCAATATTTTCCAAGAAAATGCATTTTACTTCACTTTTGTTGAAGTACTTTGTATTATTCTTCCTGTTTTAGTTACATGATTAAATGGAATAATCATGCTATCATTTTCAAATGCTTCACGCACAAATTAAAGAACTTTTATTTCATAAATTTGGCTTAACATAATAGGACTACATCAGTTGCTAATTTTGTTACATTTGGTTACAACGAACAGAAAACACAGTGGTACGTAAACATAAACACACAAAAATTTTCTTTAATTATATTCACTACTACTTAACAGTTTCGCTCAAAACATGGAATGATTGATACAAATGATGGGAACTATTGGAAGAAAAATAAACTCTTTTAAATATAAAAATCTACATCTTTGTGTTTAGCAGATGATTGAAAGTATCCTAAAATTCATGGCAAAATTCATTAGTATATATTAATCTTAAAAATATAAATAAAACTATACGGTATTTATTTGTAATATAGGCATTATGTTTCACTTTTAAAATTCACGAATTAATAAATTAATTGTAATTTATAAGCAAGTATCCTACCATAAAAAGTTTTCAGTAAATAAAATAAATACATTCTTCTGAAAAAAAAAGTTATTTTCAATTCCTATTTAAGGCTTAGAAAATAAAACTGGAATCAAGCCAATAAATTAACCCAATGCAGAATTTTTATCGGGTAATATATTTCATACTGACATTCCTTTGGAATTTTCAGGACACTTGTGTAATTTATTGGCAATCAAATACATCATTTACCAGATGAGTGGTATTTGAAAATTGTTTTGAATTCTTTAAGAATAATTTTTATGGAAGGCGTTAGAAAAAATATTTTCTTTTTAAAAAAATTTCAGATTATACTCCTTGCAAATAAAATAAAGCGTATATTTCTAATTTTCTTACATGTTTGAAGATTTGCCAAAAAAATAATTTTGATAAAATACTATGAAGATATATGGACGTGTCTAATTCTAAATTGTTTGTTTATTTCTAGACTATTTGATAAAATGGGAGAGTATTTATTATATTAATATGTATTTTTGCTTAGTACTTTTGAATTATTTATTTAATCAATGAAAATTATTCAGGGTACGTAGCGAAAAGAAAAATATAAATTTTTCACTTCAAAAATAAGTCACAACATTGTTGAGCGATATAATGCAAACATAAAACAGCTTCAAATCAAAATCTTTAAAATTTATTTCAAATAATATTGTTGTATAGGCTTTAGAAATGTGTTTGACATAGTTTTTTTTCTGTAAAAAAAGAACTGCTTTTCAAACATAAAAAATTATGAATAGATTCATGAAATGAAATACTAGTGTTAGACACGTATAGAAACATTATATTAAAGATATAGTTATATATAAGAGAAGAGAAGTTATATAATATAATATATAATATATAAATATATGCATTATATATAATTATGAAATATATACATACAATATATATATAAGCATACATATAATATAATATATAGAATATACATATATTATACATATAGTATATATATATATATATATGTAAGCATTAATTACAGTTCTAGTTATATGTTTAAGTTTATTTTTGAATAAGAATTTTTACCACTGAAGATGGTAAAAATAATAGAAATCAACACTTTTCAAATTATTTCTAAAAGAAATTCAATAACTATTTCAAATTACATCTTTTGTAATACATTAATTATAATAGTTTGATTATAGAAATATTTGTTAAAAATAAGCAATTATTGAATTATGCTTCAATAAACAATGAATAACATAGAGCAAGAAAACTTTTTATAAACTCTTTTTGTATTCAAAACAAATGCTTTTACTTTTTTATATTTTCGAATTCAAATATAACATATGTACCATTGTAAAGGTAAGAAAAACAATAGTTGATTAAACATTTCAAGAAACATTTTCATTTATTATTAATTCATATAATAATAATTAAGTTCGATCCTTCATAATAATACTTGTCCTTTTGTTATTTTTTGGATATGTATTTAAAGCAAACTTTGAAAATTATCAAAGATATTACATATTGATATTAAATGTTGATCAAGATCCTAAATTTATATTATAAAAGAATTGCTGTATTTTTGCTTTTTTTTTTCTTCCATCCGAGAGATCATATATTAGCAAATTTCTCTCATCGTCAATTACATGAATCATCTATATTCACAATAAAACATAAAGTTTTAAGTATTTAAGATGAGAGATATTCTTATCGTAAAAAATGATGCGAAAATCATATTTTTACAATAAGAATTTTAATTTTACTATATTTTCTTTTAAAAAACTAAATGTTGGGAATTTACAAAAATTTGAAAATAACAAGAATTTTAATTAAAATTAAATTTAAACAGCTTTTTAATAGCATAAAGTATTGTGAAAATGTAAAATCTGTTTTTGAATTTAAGTATTTCATTCCTTATTTACAGATTTCATGGACACAATTGTATGTTTTTTAATATATAGTACATTGATACAATGAAGCGCAAACTATGTTTAATATCATATAAAAATTTACATTACAAATGTTTATATAAAAGCTGCATAAGACGAAATATTGTTTTACTTAATTTAAAAAAATAAATTTATAAAAATCGGTTTTATTTTATTTCATATTAATGTCAGGTTAATAATCAGGTTTACTGTAAAACATAAGATACACATACACAAACGCACGCACGCACGCACACACACACACACATATATATATATTTATATTATGTATATATATATATATATATATATAAACTGCTGTTGGTAGAAAATGCAACACCATGAAGGAATCATCAGAATCAAATGAAATTCGCAGCAAATGTCAATTATAGGATATTATGCAAATTAATAAAGTTTCAGAGCCATCGCGCGTGCGCGGCGCGCGCAGCGCCCTCTGAATTGATGCTGAAAGCGTATAAATAAAGTGCTGTAGCGGGACGTTGAAAAAAGTCTATGATTATTTGTTAGTGGCAAACGTTTAGTGAGACCTGAGTATGCCTCCACGACGGAAGAATAAGAAATTCAAGCAACTTACGGAGTTTGAACGAGGGAGGATAATCGGCCTTCGAGAAGGAGGATTTTCCTATCGCGCAATAGCAGCTCGTATGCAGCGGAACAGTTCCACAGTGATGCGAGTTTGGAAGCAGTGGACCGACGAGCACCGAACAACTCGAAAAACAGGCACTGGACGACAGAAGGTGACGTCAGAGCGCGATGATCGACACCTGCTCCGCATGGCGGTGAATGATCGCACAGCTTCCTCCAGGCAGCTGGCAGCACGTTGGTCTACTGCTACAGGTGTACAATTGTCGGCTTCGTCAATTCGTCGTCGTCTGCTGCGCCGTGGATTGCGTGCAAGGGTGCCTTTATACAGGATTCCCCTCACGGCGAATTATCGACGGCTGCGTCGGCAGTGGGCTCTTGAGCACAGAGACAGGCGAGCTGATTGGCACCAAGTTGTCTTTTCAGATGAATCACGCTTCAATTTGTGGACCCATGATGGCCGTGTTCGTGTTAGACGTTATGCCGGTCAACGCTGCCTTCCTGAGTGTATTATTGAACGACATAGTGGTCGAACACCCGGAGTTATGGTCTGGGGTGCGATTTCGTATCATGGACGATCCAATTTGATACGAATTGAGGGTAATCTCAATAGCAACAGGTACGTCCGTGAAGTGCTACAGCCCGAAGTCGTTCCTTTCCTTCAAGGCATCCCTGGAGCTATCTTTCAGCAGGATAATGCACGCCCACATGTTGCGCGGACTGTTCGAGACTTCTGTTCAGCACAACGCATGCAACTTCTTCCTTGGCCTGCTTATTCACCGGATATGTCGCCTATTGAGCACGTGTGGGATATGGTTGGTCGGCGTCTCGCTCGTGATCCGCGTCCTGCAGTTTCCAAAGACGAACTTTGGTTGCGCATACAAGCGATATGGAATTCTCTTCCTCAAGCAGATATTCAACATCTGTTTGACTCCATGCCACGTCGTATAGCAGCACTTATTGCAGCGCATGGTGGCTGCACCAAATACT
>BMAW01109418.1:76952-101586 GCA_019974015.1 Nephila pilipes | reverse complement strand
ACACGCAAAGAGTAACTGATAGTCGGCAGAGTAGATTTTAAATTTCATTCAAATGAGTCTAAACTTGAAACATTTTTAATGGATTAAATGACTCGTTTGGTACTAAAATATGGCTGCTACCTCTAAGAAAGAAACTACCGATGAATCCTCGAATATCTTATTTTGAAGTGAGGGGGGGCAAGCGTCAAATGCTATTTTCCTATCTAAGAAGTTAAACTAGTTGGTGTCTTTCAATGTACAAGAATAAATTGTACAGTGAATCTATTGGGATCAAGATTTCGGAAAATAAAAACTGATAATGAAAAATCAAATGTACTTGGGTTTTAACATTGGAATCGGGGTGCTTTTATCGTGGAGAATAACTTTTATATTTTGCGTTGTTGGATGGGTGGAATCTTGGTCATGTTATAAGAATTCATGACTAGATCCACACTCATCCAGAAACGTAAATGTATGCTTCAAATTATGAAAATCTCTTTAGATGGATATGGAATACCCTGAAAAAGTAAGTCATAACTTGAAACTCTATCTGAATCTAAACGAGTGGCCGCGGTAGCCTAGTGGTCATAGCTTCGTATTCGAGGCCGACACTCTCGTTCAGTCTCGGGTTCGTTCCTTGGCTGCCAAAGACCCGCCGAGTAGCCGGGGCTGATGCACGTTAAATCTGTCGCGTAGTAGTAGATGGGAAATGACATGGCGATGGATGGGGCTCGGTGAATAGTTAATGCATTTTAATGAGCATAAAGGAAGTGTCTAGTGTGTTTGCCTTATTCGCTACCTTGCATCCCGATTCATTTTCGGCTGTTTAAATATGAAATTTCCAGTGAGTTTCCGATATCGAAACATTAAATGCACCTAAACTTAAGCCGTCGGAAGAACTGGTTTCGGAAATGGTAGCGATAATTGACATTTTAGATTTAAACAATTTAGTCGCGTTACGTAAATTACTGACCAGATCAATCTCTCCCAGAAGCTTTTTAATCTACAAATTCTGAAAGTGAAAATGGTACGATTTATATCTATTGAGATGAAGCTGTCATTGAAGGATAATGTATGCTTGAATATATTTTAGATAGGGAGAGTAATCTTTCGCACCGTTAAACGCTAAATTTTCTGAATGTATATGCTTGATGCCTTTAATGTATAAGTATTCTGTAATGAGTCTGCAAAATTTCCTATAGGTTTTTATTCCCCCAATTTTTGCAGCACTAGTTTAGTTTAAGAAATTAGTAAACTGGTATTGAGCAGCATGTGCCAAACAATACTTGAAAGTGAAACTCTAATTTCTTAACTATGTACTGGACGGCAAAATTCCGCGGAATGTATTCGCGGAACTCCAGACCTACGTTGTTAATGCGGCTTCATGTATGGAATTTATATTTAACGTTGCTGTAGAGGTTAGATTTTGGTCATGTTATACTGAGAACCATGACTAAATCAAACTTCTCCAGAAACTTAAATATATACTACAATTCAAGCTAGTAAGAGTTGGAGGAATATACTTGATACACAATAGTCTATTTTGAAACTAATCGGGCAGCTCTATGTAGAAATGTTCTGTGCCTTTTTACTGGGATATTCAATCATTGAACTGATTCTTTCACGAGATGCTATTTGGTACCAAGGGGTTTTCTACAGATCAATGTGGATAGAGAACTAGCTAATCGACATTCCATGCACACTGCAAAGGAAATTGACTGCAATCCTCAAACTCAATCGGACTTCAACAGTCGTAGAACGATAATCCATTAAAATCTCGCGTGCAAAAGACCGCAGTATGATTTCAAGAGGATATAGGTTAACTATTGGAGGATCTATATCCTAGCAATCTTGATTTTCGATCTTTCTTTACAACATTCTCATCTTTGTCCTTTTTTTACGTCTAGATAGTCGTTGCATCTTGTTTACGCAGCATGGCAATATCTGGCTTTTGCGTCCTTTAACATCAACATTGGTCCCCGACAGCGAATAAAGTCCTCCCGTTGGTATGGTGTAGAGGTTGGGAGAAGGTGCCTCCTCGAGTGTGGTTCTCGTCACTTGATAGACGCTCAAAATTACGAGGACCATCGCCAATAGCCCTTGTGTTACTTCTAGTGAGAAGTTAATTAAAACCAAACAAAACTAATCGAGGTTGTTGAAACTTAGTCCATAAATGCTGATTAGTTGGGCTTGAGAAAATGCTAACAAACCACTCTGGAATCCGTCGCGAAGTTAATATGCGTTTGTTCTAGATTTTAACATGCACATGCAGATCTTTCCGACTTCCAACTTGTCTCGTTGTTGGTCGGGTGGGATCTTAGTCATGTTGTATAAATTTCGTGACTAGATCCTCACTTGTCCAACAATAGAGATGAAATGCACCAGATCTTTTCAATGGAGTAGAATTGAAAGATGTTGTTCAGGGATTTTAACTAGCCACGGTAGCATAGTGGTCCTGGACTCGCGACTTTCTGTTTGTCACGGGATGAAGCCTTGATGTCACTAACGTCCAGTCGCGTAACCGGGGCTGATGCATTTCAAACCTGTTGCGGCTCGAAGCTTTCCAATTATCTTGGTGTGGAAGTTGGGAGAGGGTACCAGCTCGGGTGTCGTCCTGGCCACTTAACCGAGATTCAAAATTACGAAGTCCGCCACCAAAAGCCCTCGCGTTGCTATTAGTGCGGCGGTAATAAAACATGTATATACCCTCAGGGGCTCGCCTTCAGATTGGTACGTGCATCATGACTCGGAGGCGCTCTAGTAATCTTTCACGTGGGGTTTAGTCTTTGGTAAACATGTGTGCAAGTCCTTGTGACATCCTGGAGATCATAATATTGGACCAATTTTCTTTTCCAAAATCTAAATCGCTGCTTTTGTTTAGTGTGGCATTAAACTTCCACATCACTCGCACACAAGCTCTCGTTACAATCTTGAGCTTAAAAGCTTATTTCTTTTTCTTGCACCAAACATGGCAAATGATTTGATCACTTTACTCGATACGATTTCGATGATTATTGGCTAATGATTGCTATGGACCAAATTGAAAACTATTCTAATTTAATCACTAGATATGTTAAGCTTGGATAAAATTTAGCTTCCTATACTTCCTTGACCTACAAATTGCTGAAACCATAATTTTACTTCTTGCACCTCCAGGACTTTGTATTTTTGAATGTTGCATTACTGTAGTGGTGTCGCATCACTTTGTTTCGTGCAGCGTACCAACATTTAAACTTGCACAGTATACCTACTGATATTTAAACTTGTCAAATTAAATTTCGGTTATTTAGCACTTGTGCCCTGGCAAACTTTATTAAACTAGAATTTTGGTTCATGAATCGTTTATTGAGCACGTGTTGAATTCCCTATAAAAATTACGAGTTTTGCCAACAAGTTAGAATATTTTGACTCTAAATTTCGTCAGCCATTTTCCCCCGAATTAACATTTTTTGTGCTGTTCTTGAAGCTTAATATCTTAATGAAAGTCTATCCTAAAACTAGAGATTTCGTGAATATTTTGCAGATTAAATTCATAATTTGGCATGAGTAGCAAGTTCACTAACGCTATGTATGGAATAGTGGTTCGTATTCGGTCGCCACTTAGCGGGAAAATATTGGACTTGCTGCATAGTGTCTGTGTAAACGTCAAAGCTTTCCACAAATGTATAGACTATGCATGAAAAGCTTTTATTACAGCTGTTGTATTTCATGCTATTTGTCCAGTACAGGTTGCTTTTTGACCAATAATGGTGAAATAATACACCAGTTTTCACTGCTCAAAATGTTTAAATCATGAACTTATACTAGTAAAATACACGTTTCATTTGAAGACTGAAATTACGCCTTAATCTAAATCTTTAGAAAATCTTGTTTCAGCTTAGAAACTAGTCTTGTTTTTAAATAGTTTTGAATACTGATTCATGTTTGCATCTCGTTTCTAGATTTCTTATTGAGTTGCCATGTCCGATCCTCCAGTGAATGGTTGTTTTCGAATCCTAGTTGATTAACCTATAAATGATAACTGGATAGGCTTTAATAATGACCACTCGACATTAGTCACGTCATTAATATGCGGTTGTTTCGGATATTAACATGCTGCAGATCTTTCTGAATTTCAACCCTCTACTTTCAACTAGTTCTCGTTGTTGGTCGGGTGGGATCTTGGTCATGTTATATAAAATCCATGACTAGATCTACACCTGTCCAACAATAGATGCAATGCACCATATCTTTTGAACAAGATGAACGTCTTTTAATTCAGTTTAATATTGCGACTTGCTTATGGAAATGATGTTTTGAATCGTCATGGTCGATCTTCCCTCGAATGGCTGTTATTGAATCATAGTAATTAACCTGTAAATGCTAACGAGTTGGTCTTTACAAAATGGTAACTGACTACTCGTCATTTCTTGCAAAGTTGATTTATGAATGTTTTAAATTTTAACGGTGCACATGCAGATCTCGTCTGGGTTTCATTCCTACTTTCAACTAGTCTCGTTGTTGGCCGGGTGGGATCTTAGTCATGTTATATAAAAATTCATGACTAGATCTACATCTGTCCAACAATAGAGATGCAAAGCGTCGTATCTTTTGAATAGTGCAGAAATAAGACATCACCTTCTGTTCAGCTTATTCGGGAACATTTTCAATTCAAATATTTAATAACGTTTGACTAGAGTAATACTTTTAAAATATCTACCATCTCGGTAAGTTTTTTCACAGTAATCTGTTCGTAGTATGTCTTGAAAGGAAAGTTCCCAAGACACTATGGTTCCATGTATCCAAAATGAGTTTGAAGCAGTTTTTAAAATTGCGGTGGATGCTTAACAATTGAGTCTGTATTCTTAAATAAAATTCAACATGCTACACTTCAAGCTTTATTTAAACTCCGCTTTTAATTTCCAAAGCGGAACACTAAAGATAAATGGAAAACGAATACGAACTTTCAAACTTCTGATCAGATTTACTTGTGGTATTAAATGCAGTTACACACCCCCCGGAGTAGTCGTGGCCTCAGTAGCCTAGTGGTCATGGTTTCGGACTTGCGACCTGCAGTTTTCGTTCAGTCGCGGGTTCGATCCTTGGTCGCCGAAGACCCGACGTGTAGCCGGGGACGAAGCACCTTAAATCTGTCGTAGCCCAAAGTCCTCTCGTTGGTGAGGTATGAAAGTTAGGAAAGGGGTGCCAACTTGGTTGTCGTCCTCGTCACTTGGTTCAAAATTACAAGGACTGTCACCAATGGCTCTCGTGTTGCTTCTAGTGTGACATTAATAAACCAAACCAAATCAAAATCTATTTGGATATTCTATTCCGCTGCGTTTATTGGTAATATTTTGCTAATTTCGAGAACTAGTCTTTATATCAAGTTGGTCCCAAATCTATCGGTGTTTAAGCTCGATAAGGTATGCTAGCTCAATGTCGTCACTTATCGATTACTCGAATTGCTAGGTGTATTGCCAATGTCCTTAGTGTTGCTGCTTGGTGCGACGTTAATATTAATATAGTTTATTTTTCTTGAAGCTCGTGGTTCCTGTAAGCAGTAAAATCAAACATTTAGTAAACGTCTTCCTGGATAACATTCACCAAGTCATACACTCTGCGTCTAGGGGTATAGCCGGACACCCGGACTCGGGGGGGGGGCTTCTCCCGGCGGCCCTGAGGGACTTTCCTTCAGGTAAAAATGGACTTCATGAACCCGAGGCACCCTAGTGATCTTTCTTTCCCATGGAGTTTGGGCCGCGGTAGCCTAGTGGTCAAGGTCGTAGACTAGCGGCTTGCGGTTTTCGTTCAGTCGCGGCCAAAGACTCGTCATGTAGCCAGGACTGATGCACGTTAAATCTGTCGGGGGGGGGGGGCCAAAGCCCTACCGTTGGTGGATTGTGGAAATTAGGAGAGGAGGTGCCAGCTTGGATATAATCTTCGTCA
Organism: Nephila pilipes; assembly: GCA_019974015.1. NCBI lineage: Eukaryota > Metazoa > Arthropoda > Arachnida > Araneae > Nephilidae > Nephila > Nephila pilipes. The sequence goes on along the minus strand of BMAW01109418.1, from coordinate 95,682 downwards.
CTTGACCGTGGTTCAAAATTACGAGGTCTGTCGCCAGTAATCCTCGTGTTGCTTCTAGTGCGACGTTAATAAAAACTAAACTATTCCCAAGAGGTGTACTGTCTTTGAACACGGGTGACGCACCCCTGGGTTACCCTAGTGATCCTTTTCTATTTTCGACCCTCCTTGTCAACCAATTTTTGTCTTTCTCGCGTCTAGACCACAATTGAATATTTGGTGCATCATGGCTATATCTGGCTCTTGCATCATTAAACTTCCCTATCTCTCACTCGTCAAGCCATACTTGGATCTCTTGAAGCTTTCGTCAGCATAAGAAGCGCTATGCTAGACTGTTTCAAGATTGTACAGAGGAAAGACTTTATGGAACCTTAGTCATCTATTTTGAATGCAGCATGTATGACACTTGTATTTCGCGTTTCTGGAGGGATGGGATCGCAGTCCTGTTGTACAGAAATCATGACTAGATCCAACATACCTCCAGAAATGCAAATGTATTCTACAAATCAAGCTAATAAGAATTGGATGATGTACCTAGTATACTACGGAGGGTATTTTGGAGCTCAATTTGTGCATAGAGATCTTAAGTTCAATACCCTTTGTACAGGGTGTGCATCGAGATCTTAAGTTCAATACCCTTTGTACAGGGAAATTCAAATGTTGTACTGGTACTTCTACAAGATGCCGTTTGGTAACGGACGAGTTTAATGATCAATTAGTCTTTTTAACGTTCTTGTGATTTTAAAACGCTAGGAGAATTTCCTCGGTAGTAAGGACCCTTGTGGTGACTGGGAATGACAGTATAATCCCACTGTAGCTCATGCATGTCGTAAGAGGCGACTAAAATGGGTACCCAGCGTCTGGAAGTATAGCCGGGCTCCTGCCCCAGGGGATTTTATCAGGGGACCTCGGGGACTTGCCTTCTTCAGGTAAGTACGGGCATCATGATCCAGAGGTACCTTAGTGATTTTTTTCTTTCCCATGGGGTTTACTATCTTTCGTAAACACGGGATATCCTAGCGATCCTTCTCTATTTTCGACCCTCCTCTTCAACCATTTTACCTTTTTCAACTTCACGTCTAGACCACAGTATAATCTTGTTTGGCGCAGCATAGCCATATCTGGCTCTTGCGCCAATAATCTTTACACTCACTCCTCGGTAATAAGATGTTCTAGTAAGCCCTTTACTGAAACTTGCATTGAAATTTAGTTTTAGTAAACTATACGAGGACTCTAGAATCCAATTTCTTAAACTTGAATCGTTGAATCGTGAAAATAAACACTTCATAAGATTCGATGTATACAAGATAACACTTAAACTATTCCTTGATAAGTAAATGGTTGAATCTCAACCCTTTTAGGGACGGTGGTACATTTTTATACCACAAATATAGCGCGTTGAGATTCCTTGTAAAGAAAGTTTCCTACTCCAGGTAAGTACGGGCTTCACGAAACTGAGACGCGAGTGATTTTTCTTTCCCATGGTGTTTACTTTCTTTGTAAACACGGGTGACTCGCCCCCAGGTTACCCTAGATATTCTCAATTTTCAACCAAATTTGTATCTTCAATTTTTTTTAACGTCTAGTCAACAATTAAACCTTTTTAGTGCATGGTCATATCTGGCTCTTGTGCCAAAAAATTTAACTTTCTCGCTTGACCCTTGTCAACCAATCTATTTTCATTGTTTTAAAGTCTAGATCAGATTTTCCTTGTTTGGCACAGTATTGCCACATGTGGCTCTTGCGCCAATAAAATTCTTTATCATTCGCACGAGCTCACTATGGATATAAGGTTCAGTTACTTCATAAATTGTACTCTGGATTGAAACCTTAAAGTCTAATCAATAAGAATTTCTTTTTAGTCTTCGATTTAGATATTCTATTTCATACTGTTTATTGGTAATATTTTGCTCGTTTCGAGAACTAGTTTAGTATGTTTGATATCAAGTTGAGGACACAAGTCTAGCCAGTAGTGTTTAAGTTTAGTGAGGTACGCCAGCTTAAATGTCGTCACTTAACGATTACTAGGAGTATTATCAATGCTTTTCGGTGTGAAGTTAATATTACAATCCAATTTATTTTTCTTGTAGCTCTAGCTTCGGGCATGACAAAATAGTCTCACTGTAGCTCAGGCATGTCGTAAAAGGCGACTAAAATGGGTACCCAGAGTCTGGGGGGTATAGCCAGGCACCCTGCCCCTGGGGGGGATTATATCAGGAGACCTCGGGGACTTGCCTTTTTCAGGTAAGTACGGACAACATGACCCCGAGGCACCCTAGTGATCTTTTTCTTTCCCATGTGGTTTACTGTCTTTGGTAAACACGGGGGACGTAATCCCGGGATACCCTAGCGATCCTTTTCTATTTTCAACCCTCCTTGTCAACCTTTTTCAACTTCACGTCTAGACCACAGTTTAATCTTGTTTGGCGCAGCATAGCCATGTCTGGCTCTTGCGCTAATAAACATTACATTCACTCACTCACTGTAGCTCTAGCTTTATGTAAGCATATGATGCAACATTGAGTGGGTAAGATTTGCCAATCCATGCTTCTTATATTTTGTTATGCACTCGTCTGTATAAGAAGCGATACACTATAATGTTTCAAGATTGTATGGAGAAAAGACTATGGAACCTTAGTCATCTATTTTGAATGCAGCAGCATGTATGACACTTGTATTTCGCGTTTCTGGAGGGGTGGGATCGCAGTCCTGTTGTACAGAAATCATGACTAGATCCAACATACCTCCAGAAATGCAAATGTATTCTACAAATCAAGCTAATAAGAATTGGACGATGATGTGCCTAGTATACTACGGAGTGTATTTTGGAGCTCAATTTGTGCATCGAGATCTTCAGTTCATGAATTCCCTTTGTACACGGAAATTCAAATGTTATACTGGTACTTCTACAAGATGCTGTTTAGTAATGAGCCATTTCCAGGTCGAGATTAATGATCAAATATTCTTTTTAACGTTCTTGTCAGTTTAAAATGCTATGAGAATTTCTTCGGTAGTAAGATGTTCTATTAAGCCCTTGCTGAAACTTTCATCGAAATTTAGATTTAACCTTTAAAGGAGGAAACGCCCTTAGTGATTAGAGTTTCGAAGAAATTGGATTTTTTTAAGGGATTTAATTGAAAATGTATGTGATAAAAAAAAAAATAAAAAATCTGGATAAGACTAGATATACAAGACGGCAAATCCTTAAAGTAACTTTTCCTTTAATAGTAGTAAATATTTGAATCTCGTAAAATTACCTAGCTTTCATATACTTTGGATGTTTTGTGGAGAACTTTGAGTCATAGATGTACGATTTTTTTATGTTTAAAGACTAATTACTCTCTTCGGAGCTTTCAAGAAATAAAAGTATTGTATTCGATACACGTTAGTGATCAGTTTCTTTTCTGTTTATCTGCTGTCTTTATTAAATGCAATGACTTTCCCCCGGAATAGTCTTGCGAAACTTCTCAATTTTCACCCCATGTCTAATTCTTGTGCCGTCTTCCATCATTCTAGAATGGTTACACAATTTTTTGTGTAGCATACTCTCTTCTGGTGCTTGTGACCTTAATACTATTTTATAGAATAAACTGGCTATGAGGAGATTTTAATGCTCGATTAGATTACAGACTGATAATCCAGTAGGATTCTAGTCTGTTTTGGGACATTGCAGAAAGTTCTAATCTGACTGTTAAGCTGGCCGTATTAGACTAGTGGTCATGGTTTCAGTTTCGTGTCTAGAGGCCAAGGCTCTGCGACTGAACGAAAACTGCCAAAGACCTGCCGTGTATCTGGGGCTGATGCACGTTAAATCTGTCGCAGCCCAAAGTCCTTCCATTGGCGTGGTGGACCCGTGTGGTGACAGAATAGTCTCACTGTAGCTCATGCATGTCATAAAAGGCTACTAAAATGGGTACCCAGCGTCTGGGGGTGTAGCCGGGCACCCTGCCCCTGGGAATTATATCAAGGGACCTCGGGGGCTTGCCTTCTTCAGGTAAGTACTGGCATCATGACCCCGAGGCACCCTAGTGATCTTTTTCTTTCCTATGGGGTTTACTGTCTTTGGTAAACACAGATGACTCACTCCCGGGATACCCTAGCAATCCTTCTCTATTTTCGACCCTCCTTGTCAACCATTTTTACCTTTTTTTCAACTTCACGTCTAGACCACAGTATAATCTTGTTTGGCGCAGCATAGCCATATCTGGCTCTTGCGCCAATAAACTTTACATTCACTCACTCACTCACCATTGGCGTGTTGTGGAAATTAGGAAAGGTGCCAGCTCGGGTGTCGTCCTCATCACTTGACCGTGGTTCAAAATTGCGAAGTCCGTCGCCAATAGCCTAAACTAAAACTTGCTGTTAAGCCATGTGGATTTTGGGTATGGATGAAAATGAAATACGAGATCCAAATCTGACTCGGGTGGAACATGTAGGAATGCAATATCTTGCAATGGAAAAGTGCCAAGACTTGATATACAATTAATCATTGATCAAATTTTATTTTAATTACTTTGAACTAGAGTCCAGACTGCCTCGGTTCCTTTTAAGGAAATATAAATTCATTCTGTGATTATGACATGGAGAATTTGTATACAATCTGTTTCAAGATGTACTAGAGATTCATACGTAATGTTTGCATGTAGATGCGAAATGGCCGTATATGGGTAGAGAGTCGGACTAAAATATGAAATGAAGATGTATATGCAATTCGTTGTGAGTGTTGGGACTAATGAGTATACAACATCGAATGTAAAGTAATTGCTTTGAAGATTTGGCGATGATAGTCCTAATCAATAGTTTAAATAAACTGGTTTCTAAGTTTAAAACAAATGCTTCAATTTTAATTTATAAAAGAGCATTGCCATGGGGTTGCCATTTCATGTACACACAGGTGACATTCCCCCGGAATTCCGTAGCCATCCTTCTCTTTTTGACCCTCCTTGTCAACCAATTTCAACGGCTAGAATTACCGGGGAGCGTGAAATTTGGTTGAGGAGCGCTTCGATTTGCCAATATATTTCCTTAAGCTCCTATGCTAATTTTATAATCTCCTTCTCGGATCAGAACCTGCTGTCTCTTTAAAAATCGCTCATACATTAATCGCCGCTAGGTTTAAAATATCGAAAAATAATACATAGGCCAACGGATTGATGCAAATTTGTTTTTACGTTGGTAAGAAACGAGAATGAGGCTGTGTGTAATGAAGGTTGCAGAATGCAACTTTCTTGTTCTCTTCAAGAATTTGGCACATTTTAATTGACTATCCGATGTTTGATAATCGCCGGACTTCTTTTCATTCATCAGTTTTAAACCTGTTTGACTTGGTGGGGGTTTCCCCCACCATAACTTATTTGCTTTTTAAAATATATTGGCCTTTTACACCAAATTTGATATTTAAACTTATTTTTCGCAGTTTCTTTGATTCATATTTTAAAAGTTTTTTTAATGATTTTTTAACGAGTGTTTGGCGCATCAGAGCCTATTGTGGCTCTTGCGCCATTAAAACCCACAGTCACTCACTCAAGGAATTTGGAATTTCTTTGTTTGCTATATTGATTGCCCAAACATAGCTTGACCCATTTTCTTTAGGGCTTTCTACAAGTTTCAAGATGTGGGGGGAAAATGTCGCTTGTTAGATTAGTACAGCCTTCTCGAAATATAAGAGCGTTTTCATCAACACTCCGATCATTTTATTTGGAATATTCTTTTCCTAAATATGGACGCCTTCGCGTTGGGCACACTCGATTTACCCATAGACGTCTTTTATTTGGGGAGGGAGCTCCCGAGTGTCCTTCCTGCCATGTCCCTTACACAATTCATTACATTTTAATTATGTCCTGTTTTTAATCATCGTATTTTTTTCAATTCTCTGTTTTAAACTTATCTGACTTGGTGGGGAAACGCCCCACCATAACTTATTTGCTTTTTTAAGACATATTGGCTTTTTACAAACTTGAATTTTTAACTTTTAACCTGAATTTTTACTTTCTGTGAATTTCTGTTTTAGAATTATAAATTATTCTTAACAAATGTTTGGCGCAGCATAGCCTACCTTGGCTCTTGCGCCATAAAACCTCGGTTACTCCTAAATATGGAAACGCATTTATGTACTTTGAGCTCGCAACGCAACTACAGCCAACCAAAATTGTATGCTAAATTTTACAAGTTTGTTTGGCAAAAATCTACAACGCGTGTTTGACGGAAAGAGCTGCTCAATACAGTAATGTTGTCATATGTTACAAAGCGGGAGGAAACAATTTTCTATCATTGCATTCCAAACATCTGATTGTGCACATTTATCTTTCAATCTTTTAAATGTAGAAATTTTTAAGTCAACTCCATAACTTATTTGCTTTTTAAAACGCATCGTCATTTACACCAAATTTGAAATTTTAACTTTCATCTTTTTATCACCTTGTGTATTTTATTTTTAAAAATTTCTGATTTTAACATGTTTGGCGCAGCATAGCTTACTTTGGCTCTTTGCTCCATAACTCCAGTCGCTGATTCCAGAAACGTAAGTGTGTACTACTAATTCTGGGAGTGAAAGTGGTATTTGTGTAACTGATGCTATAAAGCTAATTAAAGCTTGAACATATTTTGGCTTGGAAGAGATTTTTTAACGCTTCACCTTTAAATTCCAAATTTTTCGAATGTATATGCTTGATGATTTTTAATGTCAAAGGCTACTGTATTGAAATTGTAATGAGTGAACAAAATCTCGGATAGTGTTGCGAAGAGCGGGTAGAGATGCAAAACCATTTTTTATTAAAAAAAATGGCGTGCAAAGCGTTTAGTAGACTGGTGTTGTTGAAAAAGATGCACTAAGCAATACAACCATGGGAAACTCTAATTTGTGTAGTAAAAAAAAAAAAAGGGGGGGGGTGGTGGTACACTGGACAGAACAAAATTTCCACAAGTCTTCTTGCAACTCCAGTCATCCAATGTTAATGCAGTTTCGTGTATGGCCTTATTTAGAGTTGCTGGAGGAGTGGGATCGCAGTCATGTTAGTCAGAAATCCATGACTAGATCAGTAACTCTTCCAGAAACTTGAATATGTTCTACAAATCAAGCTGATAAGTGTTGTATTATGGATGTATCTACAGAGTCTAAGAGCTCTATTTTTACATTGAGATGGCCCTCAGTTCACGATCGTAGTGCCTTTGTACAGGGATATTTAAATGTTAAACCGATTATTGAGTGATCTTTTTCTTTCCCATGGGGGGGGCTTACTGTTTTTGGTAAACACGGGTTACCTTGGCGATCCTCTATTTTCGACACTTCTTATCAACCTTGTCTTCAATTTTTTTTTCACGTCTAGACCAGTTAAATCCTGTTTGGCGCACCATATAGTGGCCGCGGTAGCCAAGTGGTCATGGGTTCAGACTAGCGTCCGTTGGTTTCGTCCAGTAGTGGGTTTGAGCCTTGATGCCACTAAGACCGTGTAGCTGGGGCTGATGCACGTTAAATCTGTCCCAAAGTCCTCCCTTGGCGTGGTGTGGAAGTTTGGAGAGGGGTGCCAGTTCAGGTATCGTCTTCGGCACATAACAGAGGTTCAAAATTTTGAGGTCGGTTTCCAAAAGCCATCGTGTTGCTTCTAGTGCGATGTGAACAAACCCAAAACTAAACGAAACACTAACGCTCCATAGTCGTATCCGGCTCTTGCGCCAATAACCTTCACATTCACTAGCTCAATAAACTGATACTTTCCAGAGATGCTATATCTGAAATTTTAATTTCACTATGGTATTCACATTGATCTAATCAAGTTTTTGATTAATGAAAATTGATGTAATCCTTATAAACGGAATTGAACAATCGCAGAACTTGAATTCATTAATATGCGTATCTTGTGCAAGAGTCCTCTAGCAATCCTTCTCTATTTTCGACCCTCCTTGTCAACCATTTTTTACCTTTTTTTCAACTTCACGTCTAGACCACAGTTTAATCTTGTTTGGAGCAGCATAGCCATATCTGGATCTTGCGCCAATAAACCTTACATTCACTCACTCACACTTGTGCAAGAGTCGGCCAATTACCACTGATGTACTGCTAACGGTTTATAAGGATCCATATACTGGCAATTTTTTGCATTTCCTGTAATTTTAAACATTCTAGTCTTTTACTCTTTAAACATTTAGAAAGCCATTGCATCTCGTTTGCGCAGCTTGGCCATATCTAGCTTTGAGCCCTTTTTTCACAATTATTCGCATTATGATCCATATGAACTCGAGGCCGTAGTAGCCTAATGGTTATGGCAGCCGAGCCGTGACTTGCTTATAGTAGAGGACATCTTATTGAGTGGTCAAGGTCTATCTTCCTGCGAATCGCTTATGTTGAAACATAGTACAATAATCTATAAAAGCTGATTAGTTGAGCTCGAGAAAGTAGTAACAAACTACTCGGCATTTGTCGCGAAGAAATATGCATTTGTCACAAATTTTAACATGTGGTGACTGGGAATAACAGACTAGTTCCACTATATTTCGTGCATGTCGTAAGAGGCGACTAAAATGGGTACCCAGCATCTGGGGTATAGCCGGGCATTCTGCTCCTGGGGCTTACATCGGGTATCACGTTGTGCATGTTGTTATTAAACTTATTTCTGATGGAATTTAACAAATGTTTGGTGCAGCACTGCCTGCTTTGGCTCTTGCGCCATTAAACTCCACTGTCACTCGCTCGCTATATCAGGGGAGGCCGTGGTAGCCTTGTGGTCATGGTTTCGGATTCGTGACCGGCGGTTTTCGTTCAGTCAAGGGTTCGATCCTTGGCCACCATTGATCCGCCGTGTAGTCGGGGCTGATGCACATTAAATCTGTCGGGGTCCAAATTCCTCCCGTTGGCGTGGTGTGGATGTTGGGAGAGGGCGGGGTGCCAACCAAGTGTCGTCCTCGTCACTTGACCGTGGTTCAAAATTAAGAGGTCCGTCGCCAATAGCCCTCGTGTTGCCTTTAGAGCGACGCTACTACAAAATAAGCTATATCAGGGGAGTTCAGGGACTTGCCGCCTTCAGGTAAGCACGGGCATCATGGCCCCAAGGCACCCTCGTGATATTTTCTTTCCTATGTTTGTCTTTGATAAACACTAGTGACTCTTTACCAGGATACCCTAGCGATCCTTCTCTCTTCGACTCGCCTTGTCAACCATTTTTACCTTTTTCAACTTCACGTCTAGACCACAGTTAAATCTTGTATACGCAGCATAGCCATATCTGGCTTTTACGCCAATAAACTTTACTTTCTTTCTTAACATGCACATTCAGATCTTTCATCTGAATTACAACCTTCTACCCTTCTACTTCCAACTTGTCTCGTTGTTGGTCGGGTGGGATCTTAGTCATGTTGTATAAATTTCGTGACTAGATCCTCACTTGTCCAACAATAGAGATGCAATGCACCAGGTCTTTTCAACGGAGTACAATTGAAAGATGTTCAGGAACTTATTCAATGATTCTAACTAGCTGCGGTAGCATAGTGGTCCTGGACTCGCGACTGTCTATTTTCGTCGAGTAACGGGGTGAAACCTCGATGCCACTAGCGTCCAGTCGTGTAGCCGGGGCTGATGCATTTCAAACCTGTTGCGGCTCGGAGCTTTCCAATTATCATAGTGTGGAAGTTGGGAGAGGGTACCAGCTCGGGTGTCGTCCTGGCCTCTTAACCGACATTCAAAATTACGAATTCACCCACCAAAGCCCTCGCGTTGCTCCTAGTGTGGCGGTAATAAAACCATACATATGCCATCGGGGGCTCTCCTTCAAACCGAGTCACGGTAGTCTAGTTTTCAAGGTCGTGGATTAGCGGCCGGCGGTTTTCGTTCAATCGCGGGTTCGATCCTTGGCCCCCAAAGACCCGCCTTGTAGCCGGGGCTGATGCGCGTTAAATATGTCGGGGTCCAAATACCTCCCGTTGGCGTGGTGTGGACTTTAGGAGAGGGGGTGTCAGCCCCTTCTCACAAAGTCGGAGGTTGTGAGAGAGACTTAGGTGAGAGGGTTGTCGTCCTCGTGACTTGATCATGGTTAAAAATTACGAGGTCAGTCACTAGTAACCCTCGTGTTGTTTCTAGTGCTACGTTAGTAAATAACTAAACTTATCGCTTTCAGATTAGTGCGTGCATCATGACCTGGAGGCGCTCTAGTAATCTCTTTCCCGTAGGGTTTACTACCTTTGGTAAACACTATCTCCGCGCCCAAGGATACTAAAGCAAATCTCTATTTTTGACCATCCTTGTCGACTAATTTTAAATTTTCCCAACGTCTAGATCACGACTCTTGCCTTGTTTCCTGCAGCACAGCCACATTTTCTTGAGCTATTAAAAATAGAGTTCTCTTTACCATTTTAGGATAATTTTGTTCTTAGATTAAAATTATCGAATTGGCTGCAATGTTTCATGTTTTCAATAATTATTGGCTAATGGAGATTATGGACCAAATTAAACACTGGAGCAGAAACTAGATTTTGATCTAGTGACTCGAAACAATGCGTAATAACGAAATTTTAAATCTTCCTATACTTAACCTGTAAATCATTGTTAACTAAAATTTTGCTTTTTACACCATGTAATAGCAAACCATCCTATATTCAGTAAATGCAGAATCATTACTTTGTTTCAGGCAGCATAGACAGTTCTCTATCTTGCACCATAAATCAAATTATTTTAAAGCTGAATATTTAGATATAAACTTTCAGAAACTTATTTCTACAACCGGCTTTTGTCCCGGCAAAATTCATTGAACTAGTTTTGCAAGTAGTTGCTGAATCATTGATCAAGGAATGTTTACTTCCCTATGGGGGGGAAAATCGTGAATTTTGCCGGCTGGTTTGGATTTTATTCTCGCTCTAATATGATGGGAGAAATAGTTGACGAAACTTTAAGCATCCGGAACAACGAAACAATTGTAATCTCTTAATTAAAGTTTATCCCGAAAATTGGATGTTTCGTGAGTATTTTCCAAATTCTATAAATTCGGAACTTGGCATTAATATTATATTCAGAAACGCCATGTATGGAATAGTGTTGCGTATTCAATCATCAGTTAATTGCGAAATCTTTGAAGATTATCCGTATAGTGTAGCTGTTACTAGATCAAGGCTTCAAAACGTTTCCATATAAATATTTCTGTATAAAGCTTTTATAGAAGCAATTGTTGTGTACAATGCTTTAATTTTGTCGAACACATACTAAAACTTTAGTAATTTCTCACTGCTTGAAGTGTATATTTTACCAGCATTATGACCCGTGTGGTGACCGGGGATGACAGAATAGTCTCACTGTAGCTCATGCATGTCGTAAGAGGCAACTAAAATGGGTACTCAGCGTCTGGGGGTATACCGGGCACTCTGCCCCTGGAGATTATATCAGGGGACCTCAGAGACCTGCCTTCTTCAGGCAAGTACGGGCATCATGACCCCGAGGCACCTTAGTGATCTTTTTCTTTCCCATGGGGTTTAATATCTTTGGTAAACACGGGTGATGCACTCCCGGGATACCCTAGCGATCCTTCTCCATTGTCGACCCTCCTTGTTAACCATTTTTGCCTTTTTTTCAACTTCACGTCTAAACCACAGTTTAATCTTGTTTGGCGCAGCATAGCCATATCTAGCTCTTGCGCCAATAAAATTTACATTCACTCATTTACCAGCATTATAAAAAAATCCATGATTTTAAACTTTTCATCGGAAGAAGGAAATCAATCTTAAGATCCGAATCTTTTGAAAGTCTTGAAATTTCTTGCGAGTAAACTCCTTACTTTTAATGGTTCCGGGACATAAGAGGAAATTATTGAATTCTATATTTAAGTTTCCTTGTTTTGTGACATTTCAAATTACTAGTAAAGCTTGGATTTTCGTGCCTTTTTATTTTAATCAATCGGTAAGACAAATTATTTTGTCGGAAAATCTCCCCTCCTTGTTGAATAAGGATATTTTTTATATTTGCCTTTCGATATGTCCTCAGGGACTTGCCTTCTTCAGGTAAGTATGGGCTTCACGAACCCGAGGTACCCTAGTGAACTTTCTTTCCCATGGGGTTTACTGTCTTTGGTATCCCGGGTGACGCACTCCCGGGATACCCTAGCGATCTTTCTCTATTTTTGACCCTCCTTCTTGTCAACCACTTGCCTTTTTTCAACTTCACGTCTAGACCAGTTTATTCTTGTTTGGCGCAGCATAGCCATATCTGGCTATTGCGCCAATAAACTTTACATTTATTCACATTGCCTTTCGATATCATCTTAAAGTGAACTATTATACAATACGGTTCCAAACTTTTTATAATTAGAGTACTTAACTATATAGTGAACCTAAAACACTTTTACTATATGCAGTACCCAATTTCAGAAGCGTTTTGTATGGGGAAAAGAAACTAAAGTAAAATTTTCTAAAGTTTTATTTTTGAGGAATAACATAGAAATATAATGTTCGTTCATTATATTGTCTTTTCTATGAGTAAATATCTTGTACATTTATGTAATATTTTATAAAGGGTGCCTAAATAAAAATGTATCCATATTAAACTCTAAGAAAATATTTTTGGTTAAGAAATTTAATTAAGTTTGATCTATAAGGATAATTTAATATATTCTTAAAGCTTCGGATTTTGTTTGTTAAAATTAAATGTTGCAAAGAATCTAAATTCGGTACTTTGTTTCTCCTAATGTCTCGGTACTCTTAAAATAGTTGTCTGTCTTGAACACAAAGTTTATGTTTGCTTGATTCCGGAAGAAGTCTTGTTGAGTGGTAGTGGTCGATCTTGCTCAGTCGAGGTTCTTTAATCCCGATTGATTAATCTATAAATGCTGACTAGCTAAGCTTGAGGAAATGGTAACTAATCACTCGGTATTTCTCGTAACATTAATATGCATTTCTGTCGGATTTTAACATGAAGCACATCCAGATATTTCATCTGAATTACAACCTACTTTCAACTAGAGTTCTCGTTGTTGGTCGGGTGGGATCTTGGTCATGTTATATAAAATCCATGACTAGATCTACATCTGTCCAACAATAGAGATGCAAAGCATCGTATCTTTTTTTATAGTGTAGAATTACCACATTCAATTTGTTATCGGTTTAATGTTGCCACTTGTTTCTAGAAGACTTCTTGTTGAATTGTCATGGCTGATCTTCCAGTGAATAGCTGTTATCGAATTCTAGTTGATTAACCTATAAATTCTAACGAGTTGGTCTTTACAAAATGGTAACTGACTACTCGTCATTTCTTGCAAAGTTGATTTATGAATGTTTTAAATTTTAACGGTGCACATGCAGATCTCGTCTGGGTTTCATTCCTACTTTCAACTAGTCTCGTTGTTGGCCGGGTGGGATCTTAGTCATGTTATATAAAAATTCATGACTAGATCTACATCTGTCCAACAATAGAGATGCAAAGCGTCGTATCTTTTGAATAGTGCAGAAATAAGACATCACCTTCTGTTCAGCTTATTCGGGAACATTTTCAACCCGTGTGGTGATCGGGAATGACATGATATGCATGAGCAGCAGTGGGACTATTCTAAGAAGAGACTAAAATGAGCACCCTACCCCGGGGGATTAAATAAGAGGATCTCGGAGACTTGCCTTTTGGTAAGTACGAGCATCATGACCCAGAGGCACCCTAGTGATCTTTTTCTTTCCCGTGGGGTTTACTGTCCTCGGCAAACACGGGTTATGCTTTCCAGGGATACCCTAGGGATCATTCTCTATTTCGACCCTCCTTATCAACCAATTGCCCTTTCTTCAATTTTTTCATCTAGACCAGTTATCTTGTTTGACGGAGCATAGCCACATCCGATTCTTGCACCAAAACCCTTTTTGCAATCAGTCGCTTCAAAACGGTTGCTTGTTCAACTTTAATAGCTCATGCATGTCGTAAAAGGCGACTAAAATGGGTACCCAGCGTCTGGGGGTATAGCCGGGCACCCTGCCCCTGGGGATTATATCAGGGGATCTCAGGGACTTGCCTTCTTCAGGTAAGTATGGGCTTCACGAACCCGAGGTACCCTAGTGATCTTTTTCTTTCCCATGGGGTTTACTGTCTTTGGTAAACACGGGTGACGCACTCCCGGGATACCCTAGCGATCCTTCTCTATTTTCGACCCTCCTTCTTGTCAATCACTTATCTTTTTTTTCAACTTCACGTCTAGACCACAGTTTAATCTTGTTTGGCGCAGCATAGCCATATCTGGCTCTTGCGCCAATAAACCTTACATTCACTCACTCACTGTTCAACTTTAACTCCAGTTCTTTAGACCACTGTATATAAAGCTTGTTCAGTTTCAAATATTTCACTTAACTAATTTTTACATCAATTAATGTAGAATAATAAATTCGTAATTTCGGTTTTTTAAATAGATTTAAATTGGTACTCTCTGGTTGAGTTATTACTACTTGAATCGTAAGTCCCTAATTACCTTATATAAGAGTTACCTTAACTTGCATTCCAAAACTTGCGGGCCTCGCTCACAAAGGTATCTTGGTGACCATTTGCTTTCCCATGGAGTATACTGTCTTTAAACGCAAGTGACTCTCCTTTGGGATACTCCAGCGATTTTTCTCTTCGAGAGACCTAGTCAATTTCCTTAAACTTCAAGATCAGTTGTACTTTGTTTCGCGCAGCTGAGCCTTATCAGTTCTTTGCGCCTTTAAACGTCTCAATCACTCGCTAATTCTAATTAACCTGCACTGAAACGAAAGCGGTTTAGGGTAAATGTTTTAAACGTAGTCGGTAATATTAATTTTCAAAATGTAGCTCTTGCGCCATAAGACTTCTCTGTCACTCTCAATCAAATTGTTCCGATTATTAAGATGGTTGAAGAATACTTGGAACGTTTATGCAGTTAAATTTTGTACTAAATTTAACAAGAGATGTCATTTCAAATTTTCCTATTCCATATAAAAACATGGCTACCATGTCTAGTGCAACTTATATCAATGTTAATTTTTAGTCTTCAGTTTTCATATTAAGTGAATTTCAGTGTAGTCTGTAAACTTGCTAGCTCTTCTAAATTGCTTTTATTCTGAAGATGTAATTTAACAATTTTTCTCTTCGTGTTAATGGAATGCAATTTGAAATGACATCTCTTGTTAAATTTAGTACAAAATTTAACTGCATAAATTTGAGAATGTATTTTTCAATGATTAAACTAACAAAAGCCCATTACAGACGTATTACGACAATCGGTTTTGATAGATTTATCCTTTATCCCAAAACAGACGGTTTATCCTTTAAAATGCATTTTATGCATGTTTCAATCTTGAACTCCAATAGTCACAAATCGGAAAAAATGTAATAGAAATCTATTACTTCCTATTGAGCTTAGTTAAGGATATAAATTGAATTCTAATCGAATATTAAAAATCGCTTAATTTTAATGTCTATATGAGAATTATAAATAACTTAAAAGTAGCCTGTACTTGATAGAGTGCTTGGTCCCTCTTAATAGCGTAACTTTATCCTGACACTTTCTTTGCAGCTCTAGCTTCATTCAAGTAATGAATGCAACTATTTTATAAAATTATTTGTCGGGGAATATGAGCCAAGCGAAACTCCTATCACGTAAAACTCGTCTGTATAAAAAAAATTGTACTGTACGGTGCTGCAAAATTCTAGAACTCCAGTGTTCCATTGTTAATGCAGCTTCGTATAACGCCATTTATATTTAGCGTTGCTGGAGGAGTGTGATCTGGTCATGGGTTTCTGTATAACAAGACTGATCCGACACTCTTAGAGAAACGCAAATGTATTCTACAAATTAAGCTTATGAAAATCGGGTGAATATTGGATATTATACTATAGAATAGAGTACGAAGCTGAATTTGTATACCGAAATAGTATAGAGTTATGACTAGTTATTATTGTGACGAGCTTGAGATGCTCGGTCAATGTACTGAGGATCTAAGCTTGACGTGTTAAGGCTTGGAAAGGAAGGTGACGGCTCTTGTATAGTCAGTCTCTTGATCGAGGTTCCAAATCGCAAGGTCAATCTTTTCTGATAACTGTTTATTCTCTTTGGTAAACACGGGTGACGAGTTCCTGGAATATCCTAGGGATCTTTCTTTATTTTCAATCCTCATTGTCGATCAATTTTACCTATTTTTCAAATGCCTAGAAATATTAAGCTTTCCACCCGCTCACTTTGTTCAGTGCAGCATAGTCTAATTTGGCTTTTGCGTCGTAAATGAGTTATTAATTTGTAACATGACTCGCTTATTAATAGAATTCGCCATGACAATTATCACTGATTCAAAGGTCTAAATCGTAGTTTCCCCCTTGTTTGACGCAGCATGGTCTCGTCCATGCGCCATAAGACTTCACCATAACTTAATTGCAAAGTACGTCGCCAATGGTCTTCGTTTTGCTTTCAAGTGTGGCTTTTAATAGATTAAATCGCTGTAAGTGTTGGGATACAAAAGGGACTAATTAAACAAAATGCAAACAAGGGTAATGCAGAAAGAGCAAAGATGCATTTTAGAGCAGGAAATTGTGCATTTAAATCTAAAGCCTTAAAATAATACTAAATAAATTCTTGTATTTTAAAATAAAGTGCTCTATAGCTTTTAACCTTTTCAACCACCAAAAGGTTTGTTTCTAGCAGCACCTTTACTTCCTGCATTTCGAAACAAATTTGCACACGCTTTATTTGGAATATGCGAATTCTATTAATCTTGTCAAAATTGCAAACTAGGTAAAAAGGCGAAAGAAAAAAACATTGTACCTGCGTAAGCAGGTACAATGTTGAATGACTGCTAATGAGGAATCTGTGAATGACTGCTAATGAGGAATGGTATATTTTCAGGAATTGGGGTTTCCTTTCAACAAAGCCACAATCTCGAGGATGTTTACGCGGTCATGTGGATGAATACCCCGGCAGAAGTGGGGGGGAAGCGCGGTAGCCTAGTGGTCAAAGTCGTAGACTAGCGGCCGGTGGTTTTCGTTCAGTCGCGGGTTCGATCCTTGACCGCCAAAGACTCGCCGTGTAGCCAGGTTGATGCACGTTAAATCTGTTCGAGGTCCAAAGTCCTCGTTGACGTGGTGTGGATATTAGAGCGGGTGCAAGTTCAGGTGTCGTCCTCGTCACTTGACCGTGGTTCAAAATTACGAGTTCCATCGCCAATAGCCCTCGTGTTGCTTCTAGTGCGACATTAATAAGAAATAAACCCCTGCAAAAGTCCAAATGACTACTACAATCTATCTTCGTTACTACCTTCATCAAATGAAATCTTTTCAATTATTCGTTAATGCAGTGGAGAACATTCCGATAGCATTCAGGCAGTGGTCCATCCATTAGAAACATGTGGCTGTTTCCTGATGCTGTTAAAGACATAGCTTGCAAGGCAGATACACAAAGTCTATCGAGGTACCTGGCTTCCCATTCTCATAGTGTAAATGTTGGAGATGATAGCTGGAGCGCCCTCACTCTACCGCGGAGTTTCAAAGGTATAAGTTTAATCTCCCATTCCTTGCATTTCTCGGAGAAATATTAATAAACAATTATTCGTGATATTTCTCCTGCAAGATCTAGGCATTTTTTGATCTTGTGAAATTCGCAACAGTAGAAAGAGATGCACTAAGCCAGAGCTGCAGTTTTCATTAGAAAGTCTTCAAGGAACTATAGATTTTCATAGTTGGTACTGCCTGGTGTATGGTATTTATTTCACGTTGCTGGAGGGGTGGGATCTTTGTCGTGTTGTACAGAAGCTCATGACTAGATCCAACACTCTTCCGGAAACGTAAATATAGTCTACAAATTAAGTGAATAAATTCTGGACATGCCTTGCACACTTTGGAGCTCTATTTATACATGAAGATGGTCTTGAGTCTAAGGCTACAGTGCCTTTACACACGTATTCAAATAAAAAAAAATGAATACTAGACACTCTAGCGAGATGCTAGACCCGTGTGGTGACCGGGAATGACAGAATAGGCTCACTGTAGCTCATGCATGTCGTAAAAGGCGACTAAAATGGGTACCCAGCGTCTGGGGGTGTAGCCGGGCACCCTGCCACTGGGAATTATATCAGGGGACCTCAGGGACTCGCCTTCAGGTAAGTACGGGCATCATGACCCCGAGGCACCTTAGTGATCTTTTTCTTTCCCATGGGGTTTACTGTCTTTCGTGTAAACACGGGTGACGCACTCCCGGGATACCCTAGCGATCCTTCTCTATTTTCAACCCTCCTTGTCAACCATTTTTACCTTTTTCAACTTCACGTCTAGACCACAGTATAATCTTGTTTGGCGCAGCATAGCCATATCTGGCTCTTGTGCCAATAAACTTTACATTCACTCGCTCACTCACTCACTAGCGAGATGCTATTCGGCACCAGGTGCTTTTTCATTCTTTATTGTGGCTCGAAATGGGCAAGTCCGTCGCCGCCTGTATTACGGTGAGTATGAAATAAAAAAAAAGGTGGACATAATTTTAACGATGGTTGGTGAAGTGGTAGAATACCATCATGGAGCTTGAGTAACCAATATGTACTTGTATAAGGGCTTGCAAGTTAACGCCAAAAATAGGGAAAAGATTAATGGCCTGAGGATCTATATAGAGTAACGATTCTGCGTTTTACCATAGCCGAGCCCCGAGGCACCCTAGCTATCTTTTTCTTTCCCATGGGGTTTACTGCCTTTGGTAAGCACGGGTGACGCGCACCCGGGTTATCCTAGGGGAGGGTGCTCCCGAGTGTCCTTCCTGCCATGTCCCTTACACGATTCATCACATTTTAATTA
>BMAW01109418.1:21052-76942 GCA_019974015.1 Nephila pilipes | reverse complement strand
CTCTTGCGCCATAAAACCTCTCTCACTCACCGGGTTATCCTAGCGATCCCTCTCTATTTTCGACTCTCCTTGTCAACCAATTTGTCTCTTCCTCAATTTCTTATCTAGACCAGTTAAATATTGTTTGGTGCAGCATAGCCATATCTGGCTCTTGCGCCAATAAACTTTACTTTCTCACGTGACCCTTGTCGACCAATCCATTTTCATTGTTTCAGTCTAGATCAGATTTACCTGGTTTGGCGCAGTATGGCCACATCTGGCTCTTGAGCCAATAAAACTACACTATCATCACCATAGCCGAGTAGTCCTTACAATCATTATGTGACCGTGGTAGATTAGTGATCTTGATCGCGTACTAGCAGCCGGTAGTTTTTATAGATTCATATGTTCGAGCCTTGATGCCATTCTAGACCCGTGTAGCCGGGGCTGATGCACGTTCAGTCTGTCGAGGCCCCAAGTCCTCCTGATGGTGGGCGTGGAAGTTAGGAAAGGGGTGCCAGTTTGTATGTCATCCTCGTCGCTTGAACAAGGCTCATAATTACGAGGTCCGTTGCCAGTAGCCCTCGTATTGCTTCTGGTGCGACGTTAATAAAACCAAACCTCACGGCCGTCATCGCTTCCTGCTAGTCATGGGTTGAATCCTGATGTCTCTGAACCTGTCTTGAAGGGTGCTAATGCACGTTAAACTTGTTGAGGCTCGAAATCATCCCAATTGCCTGGTTCGGAGAGGGAGTGAACTAGTTTTCATGCTCGTTATAACACAGAGTTTTAGAATGAGGTCCATCTCCAGCAGTCCTCGTATTGCTTCCCAAGTACGTTAATCAAAACAGTTTCTTGCATTTAATACTTAAAAATAATTTAAAATTATAGTTAGACTGCAGGATTGCTTTCGATTGGAGTTTTATATACACTTGTGATTTATTTCTTGACAAAAGTATCGTCATTTAAAGTAAGCGTTTCTACGTTGCCACAATAGCCAGTTATGACTATTGTTACTTCTCGGCCTACTGGTTATGATCGAAAGTGTATCTGTTCTTGATATCCGTACTCCCTCAGCGGTTTGCCTTTCGTGAGCCTTCTAAAGAAGACCTGTATCTCGAACACCTCAACTGACAGGAATTCAGCCTCTCCAGTCTAATGAACCGTGCCTGCTCTCTGTGGCCCAAGTGGGACCTGGTGCCGCCTTACTCTTGCCGCCTGTGCTGTCTCTCCTTCTCGCTGTTACTGGCATCTGGGGATTATATTAGGGGACCTCAGGGACTTGCCTTCTTCAGGTAAGTACGGGCATCATGACCCCGAGGCACCCTAGTGATCTTTTTCTTTCCCGTGGGGTTTATTGTCTTCGGTAAACACGGGTTACGCACTCCTGGGATAACCTAGCGATCCTTCTCTATTTTCGACCCTCCTTCTTGTCAACCAATTTTACCTTTCTTCAACTTCACGTCTAGACCAGTTAAATCTTGTTTAGCGCAGCATAGCCATATCTGGCTCTTGCGCCAATAAACTTTACATTCACTCACTCTCGCTGTTACTGCCTTGCTGCTCGTCGTCTTGCTGCTTCTGGCTTCGTGCTCCTCGTCTTTCTGCAGGAGTTCTGTTGCCTCTGCTGCGCTGACGTCTTGTTGCCTGCTGCTGTGTTCGCCTGCTGTGGTTTGGCTGATCTTCTCTCTGCACTCCGTTGGAGGTGTTGCTCCTTTGCTGAGCTTGCTACACTTTGATCTATTTTAATTATGTATTGTGCATTTTACCTGCTTTTAATTGTGTGCCTTTTCTTTTTAGCTCCTGAGGGCGAGGCGAATGCTCCTTTTATCTTTTTTAACGGAGTTGCCGGCTGAGGCAGTCCAAATAATTGTGATTTTAAAATTTTTGACTTTTATTCAGACTATCAACCTTGTTGATTTTATATTATTTCATCCTTTCACCTTGTTATTTATATTGTTATCAAATTTTAGTGGCTTTTAGTGGCTTTTAATGGTTTTTTAGCTTCTATTTTAGATAAATCCATTTTTTGCTACCTCTTTGAAGTGCCCGCCTCTTTTTCTACAGGATGCCGGATTTTTCCGACGAAACACTAATAAAATTGCATTATCGCCTATCATCTGTCAATCTTTTTGCTGTGCCATCTGCTTTAACCCAGACGCTCCATCAAAGTCTAGGAGGATAGGATACTATAATGATAGAGCATGGCATGTCCGACACCTGCGAAATGTGCACGGGATCGACACGACCTCCCAAATGACCTTTAAATGTGTTAAGTGCAGCTACAGTGCTCATCAACTGAAAGCTCACCTGTCAGACCAAAAACATCTTTTCTTGCCCGATTCCCCCCGGAGAGGATAGTGTCATTGCCAAGGGGACTCCTTCCATGTCCCCATCCAAAATACCAACCATGGGCGGTGAGCGGGATCTCCGCTGGATCCCCCTCCAACATCGTCAATAGCTCGAAATCTTCCAATAGCGGTGAATGTAATACTAATTCCAACATTAATAGTAATATTCATCCCACCATTGACTTGCCAATTAGTGACAAAACCAAGTTAATGTCTCGGGAATCCATAGCCACACCGATCCTCTCGGAGTCGGGGCACTTTGGGTCCGACCCTATTTATGAAGTCCCTGACGACCAGGCAGCTCTGGAGTTGACCTAGGTACCTCCGTCAAATGATTTAAATCTCATCTTGGATCCATATCCGTGCCCGAAGCCCTCGGTCGGCTCTTCGCTCGTTCCATCCTTCATGCCAGAACTCGACCTGCGAATGCAATCTTCGCCGGGTCCTATCTATGATCCTTCTTCTGACCCGGCTGACAGGAACTTCAAAGATTTGATAAACCTGGTCGACGCTTTCGAGGGATCTGGGTGTGTTCCTCTGCGCCTTGAACGCCGGTGGTTGCCTCTTTTCAGTGCCTTTGCGACCTGCTTCTTTAATGATATCCTGTCCTAACACCTTTGCTCCAGGATTCTCGTCTCCTGCCGCTTCTTTTTGCGCCCAGGATGAGGGCCCCAATTTCCAACCTTTAACGGCTTAGACTGTGGGCCGGGTGTCTTCTGACCCTGTGGCCAGCACCCGGTCCCTTGGCCCTCCATCTTGGCTGATGGAGTCGAACCCCCTCGGGGCCCATTTGTCACCTTGACCTCTCTTGCCTTGGGCGCCTAAAGGGTCGGCGTACACAAGTGCTTACTTTGGTTCGGCTGTCTCTAGGAGCCAGCCTTTACCACCTTTGGCTGACCCTATTGTTTCCATCATCATGGAGGACCCGTTACCACCTTGTCCTCCGTCGGTCAACCCTCCGGCTCCTATGGTCGCCAAGACTCCACCTATCGGAACCCTTGCCCCTACTGCGAGAAGCTTTTCAAGACGCAGAAGGGGCTTAATTCCCACCTGGTGTCCGTACATTCGTACGGCACGGATCCGGGAGATTCCTCGCCCTTTTAGGGCGGTGGCCAGACAGCCGTCCATAACTGATTTTATCTCGGTGGGGAGACCGGAGATCATTGAAATCTGCGAGACCCCCAAGAACGACTCGAAGCCTGCGGCCTCCCCTCCACCTTCCGAGGCCGCCGTCCCGGTGCCTAAAAATCTTAAGGCCAAGTGGGTCAGGTTTGAACTGCCCGAGCCTTGCGCGGGATCTTCCCTTCAGAGTAAGAATTTGTCGTCTTCCCTCTCTGGAAGTGATTTACCCGACCCTGCGAGTGACATCTCGCACTTTCCATCTCTTCCTGGAGCAGTTAAACCAGTCCTCCCATTCTTCACAATTCCAGAAGAACTGGTCGGACAGGATAGGGAGCATTGAGTCGAGCACTGATCTGGAAGAGGCCTACTCCCTCTTTATTAAATACATTGGTGGCACAATATCTCGCCGCCGGAGTAAGCAGAGGACTCCAGGGAACTTCAACAAATTTTAGCACCAACGGTCTACGGATCGGCCTACCGAATCGTCATCTAGTGCGGCAGGCCCCTCTTCAAGCGCTCCTTCCACCGATGAGTCTTTAACTAAGGCTATGATCCGGCAGAAGCTTCCAAAATCCAAAAACTGTTCCGGGCAAATCGGAAGGTCCTACAATTTATTCTGAGTGGTCCTCGCAAATACTGTAACGGTTGAGGACCCCTTCCACGGTTGAGTATCCTGTGGCGTGCCACCTAGTCTTTGTTAAATATTTGAAGAATTCTGCCCAGGTTCCAGGCGGGATTTTCTACTCCACCTTTAAGTCTCGGGACCCGGGTGCGAACATCTTATCTGCTTTCTTCAATAAGGTCCTGGACTTCTGCGCGGTTCCCTCCTCCTGGAGGGAAGCAAAGTTCGTATTGATTCCCAAAACCGTGGATGCTACAGATATTACCAATTGGAGACCCGTCTCTTTTAAATACTGATGGGGAAAGTCTTCTCTTCGTTGCTCGCCTCCGGGTGATGCACTCCCGGGATACCCTAGCGATCCTTCTCTATTTTCGACCCTCCTTGTCAACCATTTTTACCTTTTTTTCAACTTCACGTCTAGACCACAGTTTAATCGTGTTTGGCGCGGCATAGCCAAATCTGGCTCTTGCGCCAATAAACTTTACATTCACTCACTCACTCACTCGTTGCTCGCCTCCCGCATTAGCTCTTCGGCTAATATAAATTCTAGACTATCGCCATTTCAAAAAGATTTCAGGGAGAATGATGGGTGCGCCGAGCACAATTTTCTCCTCGACCAGGCCATCAGTGACGCCAAGCGTTCCCACAAAAATATTTCGATGGCCTGGCTCGACTTGGAGAATGCCTTTGGCTCGGTCCCCATCAATTCATTATCTCGGCCCTCGAGCATGCGGAGGTTCCAACGGGCACCATTAACATCTCGGCCTTATACACAGGAAGTACGAGTACCATACGTACGAGCGCCGGGTGGACAGGCCCCATTGCCATGAAGGCCGGGGTGTGACAGGGCTGTTCCCTGAGCGTCATTTTGTTCAATCTATCCTTGGAACAAATTTTGAGGACCGGTGTCTCCACCCCGGGTACCATCTGTTTGGGCATGAGCTTAAGTGTCTCGCCAACGTCGATGACCTGCTTTTAATGAGAGTCCACTCTTTCGCTTCAACAAAATATTGACTCTGTATACAGCGTAGCGGCTTTGGCGGTCCTTGAGTTCAAACCCGCCAAGTGCTCATTATTATCTTTCTTTCACTCCAGAAACCGCCGAGTCATTAACAACTCGCAGTTCCTGGTGGTGGGCACTCCTATTTTAAACATCAAAGACCAGGTGGTCTACAAATATCTAGGTGTCCATGTGGGCCTAAATTATCGACAAGACAACTGTAGCTTCTTCCAGGAGAATGCCAAGAATGTTAAACTTGTAGCCGGATCTCCCCTGGCACCCTGGCAGAAGCTCACTGCTATCAGTGCCCACATTTTGGCCAGAGCGGAGTTCCTCTGTAGCAACTCCCATATCCAGAAGAAGGATGTCGCGGAACTGGATAAAACGCTCATTTACACTGGTAAGCGGACCCGTGTGGTGACCGGGAATGACAGAATAGTCCCACTATAGTTCATGCATGTCGTAAGAGGAGACTAAAATGGTTACCCAACGTCTGGTGGTATAACCGAGCACCCTGCCCCTGGGAATTATATCAGGGGACCTCGGGGACTTGCCTTCTTCAGGTAAGTACGGGCATCATGACCCCGAGGCACCTTAGTGATCTTTTTCTTTCCTATGGGGTTTAATATCTTTGGTAAACACGGGTGACTCTTTCCCGGGATACCCTAGCGATCCTTCTCTATTGTCGACCCTCCTTCTTGTCAACCATTTTTGCCTTTTTTTCAACTTCACGTCTAAACCACAGTTTAATCTTTTTTGGCGCAGCATAGCCATATTTAGCTCTTGCGCCAATGAACTTTACATTCACTCACTCCACTGGTAAGCGCATCCTTAATCTCCCTGCCCGAGCCAATACTTATTTGATCCACATTTCATGCAGTTAGGGCGGGGTCACTCTACCTCATGTTAGGGCCCTCCTGGATATACATGCGGTGTCCCACGCGTATAGACTTTTGGCGTCGGACGACCCTGTCGCGTCCGGTGTCGCCTTTGCAAGCTTGCAGAGTGCTGTCAGGAAGATCTTCCGTGATCCCACCCCAAACGAATGTTCAGACTTGCTCAACGGTAAGAAAGTTGAGTTCGCTCGGGAGTCAGGGGACCTTTCAACCCAATGGTCCCGTGCTAGGCACTCTGCAGATCGTCTCAAGAAATTTATGAAATTCGAATGGATCTAGAACGGGGAGCCGGGAGGTTTTGTTTTAAATCTTTTTCGTTCTCCTAACCCGGTCTGAGTGGCTCCGTTCACAGGAGGCCTGATTACCCAGCTCCTCCGAGACGATCTGGAGACTTTCTTTATCAACCAATTGTCTGGCCCGGTTGACCAAGGGAAGACTGTGGAGGTATTCTCCCTGCATCCAACCATTTTATCCAGGCGGGTGACTACACTCGTTTTTGCGATTGGAACTTTATCCCTCGCGCCCGCCTGGGGTGCTTGCATCTAAACGCCACGACGCGTTTTAGCAAATGTAATTCTAGGTGCCGCAAGTGTGGCTATGCAAGGGAAACTATCCCTCACGTTCTCAATCACTGTAAGCCGCACAGCGTTGCGTAGAAGAGGAGGCACGACGCCGTTCAGAACCCCTTGGCCAGAGCCATACCGTCATCTGTTAGCTCTATGTCCATCAACAAATTTCCGGGATTGTCTAAAACTCTGATCCCGGACCTGGTTTTGACGAAAAAGTCCGATGAAGTGTTCATCGTAGCCTTCGAGGACCGATATAAGTCTCTTGCTTCTGCTCGTCAGAACAAGATCGACAAGTACCTCCCGATCGTCGAGCACTTACGACGGGAGGGAAAAACCGCTCATGTTGACGCAATCATCGTCGGTTCTCTGGGCTCTTGTGACCCCGCAAATAATGCAGCTCGGGTGAAGATGGGGGAATTTCGCGCAAATACGCTAATCTTTTGTGTAAGCTCATCTGCTCGGACACCATCCGGTGAGGACGGGACATCTACATTGAACATCCGTCTGGTAAAAAGCAATATTAATCCTCCCCCCCCATTGCATCATTTTTTGCCTCCTGGCTCTTTTATCTAATTGAATTTCTTATCTTGACCCTTTTTTATGCAATCTTGGATTTTAATTCCCCGGCTTTGGGTAAGTATTTACTCCTCGCCGGTAATTTTTCACTTTTTGGCTTGTTCTTTTATTGCCACATTGTCTCCATTTTTCTATTTACATTCTCCATCGTTGCTCTATCGTTGCTATTTATTGCTCTATCTTGTTATCAATGTTTTATGTGCGTTAATACGAGAGACGGGTTTGGCCCAGTCTCCGACCCGTGTGGTGACCGGGGATGACAGAATAGTCTCACTGTAGCTCATGCATGTCATAAAAGACGACTAAAATGGGTACCCAGAGTCTGGGGGTATAGCCAGGCACCCTGCCCCTGGGGATTATATCAGGGGACCTCAGGGACTTGCATTCTTCAGGCAAGTCCGGGCATCATGACCCCGAGGCACCCTAGTGATCTTTTTCTTTCCTATGGGGTTTACTGTCTTTGGTAAACACGGGGACGCACTCCCGGGATACCCTAGCGATCCTTCTCTATTTTCGACCCTCCTTCTTGTCAACCATTTTTACCTTTTTTTTCAACTTCACGTCTAGACCACAGTTTAATCTTGTTTGGCGCAGCATAGCCATATCTGGCTCTTGCGCCAATAAACTTTACATTCACTCACTCACTTGGCCCAGTCTCCTATGAAATTTTATTAAAATGACTCGGGGTTCTTTTAAATCTTTTTGCACTTGGCCACCATGGCGAGGAGGAATGCATTCCAAATTCCTCCCTGCTTCTGGGGAAAGAATTACGCTTGGCTTATCCTCTTTCCCTTTCCTCTATTTTTGTATGCGCTTATTTTCTACTTTTTCGAAAGTAGTCTCCTTTTTGTATATTTTGCTTATTGTATTTGATGTTGCATTTTGTGCTGTGCTTGTACTGTATTTTGATTGCAATTTTTACTTGTGTATCGTCTTTTCCTTTTATGTACCCTGATTGTATCTTGACTGTTGTGGATGGCCTCCCCGGACCCTTCTCGGAGCATCGCCTCTCTCCCTCGGGAGCTCCTGCAGATAAGCGTTTCTCTGGACCGGCCGAATTTTCGAAGCTTCTCCTCTCGTGAGTTGTGCCGTCTTGGCGTCTCTTTCCCGTTTGTCGGCCTTATCACTTTGGATTTGCTTCTCTTGTCCGGCGTCCTCTGGGGTCTTCCTCGCTTCATGTTTTTGATGACTGAAGTTTCCTTGTGGTTTGCTGTGGTGCATCTGGCGTCGCTCTTCGAACTTTACTGCGATGCGACTTGCCTTTAACTTTTATCAAGCCTCCTTCATTTTTGTGTGTGAACTTATAAACTTTTAGATTTCAACTTGGGCACTCGCTGTGCCCCAAAAACTATATTTTTGAATTCCTGTCCAACATTCAGCTATTTTACCTTGTATTCATTTACTGTATGAATTATTTTCCTGAATAAAAAGTTTTGAAATTTGTCATTTAAATCTCTAGTAATTGTATTTTCTAGAGTATGGCAACTACTCTCAACTTGTGGACTTGCTTTCGAGAGCAAGAAAACACTAAATGGAGTAGTGAGTATATAGGAAAATTACTAAATATAAATTTACTAAAATGATGGCTAAATAAAATCATTCTGAAATAACACATTTACTGTAATATAATACACTCGTGTAAAGCCGATACAATTCTAATTTATAATGTTATAAATTTGTAAATATTATTTGTATTAAAATATCTCTGACAGATGGGAAATACTCGTAGTTTGGGCAAAAATGCCAGGTATAAATACCACAGGCAGAGGTAGAAGCGAAGAGTATACCAATCACGTAAAAGAAAGTAGCTCAGCTAACTTCTATAACTCCAGTCGTATCACAGTTCCCATCAAGACACCGGTTGAAAGGCCGGTGAACGCCACCTAGGTACCCGTAGATCTTTCAAAAAAACGAGGATTAATGAAGACGAGCAGTAATGAAGACTGTCATTTTTTTTATTGCTAGTCAAGTGCGTAGTGTCTATTATCCGTCTGAGATATTAGACTTCTGTATTTGGAAGCTGTTTTCTGCGAAATTAGCTGAATTAGTTAGAGCTGTGTAATTGTGATATCTACAGCTGGAATTTCCTGCGTCCTGTAGAAATTGCAACTAATAAAAGTCATTGGATTTTTAAGATTGTTTCCTCGACTCTATCAACACTAACCCCGAAGAGCGGTACAATATATTTAACTTATTAAACTTATTTATTTTAGTATTGATTATTGGAAACTCGCATAGGCCAATCTTGAAAAGGTCTTCCCTTGGAAAGCTTAAAAGAAACTGCACTTCTTGTATTTAGCTGAAATACATTGTCTTTAAGGCGACCTTCTAAAAAAAATGAAACTTCGAGAAGGTAAAATGCTGAAAATTGTAACGGTATACTTTAAATGCTCCAGTTTTCAGTGGAAACTAATCGTCTAAACCTGCGCAAAATTCAAAGAAATTCATTACTAGATTGCTTTCGCTCCTCTCTGTAAAATGAAGACTTTTTTTTCTCTGAACTTGACAGAATATTTTAAGCTGTTAAGGCCTTTAATGAGTATTTCGAAATAGATCCCTAATCGAATCTTAACTTGAAACGAAGCTGTCAGCAAGAAAACACTTTAAATTTTTGTTCACGTTTTAAATGGATTTTTATTGATTGAAAAACTTATTTGTAGTTTTTAAGTTCTAACACATTTGCAAGCGTTTCGAAAATGTTTTGCTTTAAACTTCCATAATTACAGTTTTCTTCAAAAAGCTTTAAATATCACTCGTATGGTACATATGTATTTTTGCTGGGAGTTGGATTCTAGGTATTTAATACCTAAAATCTATCTAGTAGTTTCATTTAATCGCAAATTGGAATCGGCTGTTTACTTCATGAAAGAGGGATTTCTGAAATGCATAAGCTATGGTAACTATGGGCATGTTCAAATAAATTTTCTCATCGCGGATAAGAGAGGAGAGATCAGAAAACGTAATAAATAGTGATTGTTTGAAAATGACCAAGTAACTTACTCACAAATATTGAGGAAAAAATTACCTATATTTCATATCCTTTCACTTGATTTTTATTTCTGTTAGTTTTCTAGGTAACATTAGAGATCATTTTTTGAGAATTTTAGTTTAAAGTTTCGTCTTCTAAATCGGTAAGAGTGAAGTCATCTAAGCGAACTGGCTTTCATTTTTCTAACTTGATGAAATTTAAATGTTAACAGAGAATAATATTTTTAAAACTTAAGTTTAGTAAGCCTCGTTAAAAAAAAAACTCTTTATAGTGTCTAATTGCTAAAATCTGTTGTAAAACTGGGTTGTAGCACTCAAAATAAATGCATTGGGACGTTCTGTTCATATACAGTGACTCGTAAAATTGAATACACTTTTCTTTACTTTTAAATACAAACATACGATAAAAATTTATTTTTGTTGATAGGATTAATTAACTTAAATGAGACGTTTATCCAAATATATAACATTAAGTTAATATCATAAAATTATTTTCATTCGGATCAAATGAAACGAGTTGATAGGAAATTAAGATTTTCAATTACTACAAATGAATAATTTTTAAGGCATTTCCTATTTCTAATATATAAGCCTCTGTATTTCATTACTTTTAAAAATTACTAATGCATAACAAAAACCAAACTTTTTAAATTTATTCAGCTTCAAAACCAGGTATTCAGGATAGCTTGCACACAATCCGTAGTTTTGTATTGTTAAGCTCCGAATTACATCCGAATTTTAAATAACAACTACAGTTACCTTCAGAGAGAAGATGAATGAGACTTCCCCCTTAAACTTTATTTTTCAAATAATTAGTAACACATTTATATTTGTTTATAAGCGTAAGTATCGACTGTACTATTTGTACAGATACTTTGATTACTAATTATTTGAAGACTCAAATTTAAAAAAATATCCATATGAGTAAAATCCCTTATAATTTATCATCTATTAGAGGACAACTGAAGTACAGGTAATTAATCCGAACATTTTTCGTAATCTTAACAATATAAAATTAGGCATTTTACATGAGCTACCCTGAAAATCTGCTGCTCAAACTACGATACAAATATTTATGTATGACACATACACAGTTAAATATTTTAAAAATTCATAGAATTGTAGGTTGTGTGGTAAATTTTTAATTCAAAATTTAATATACTTCATCGCTAGCATATTTTGATATTCCGTAAGTTTTGTACAATTCAGTTAAAAACTACAAGTTATGAGCAAAAAAATATACTGAACTATTTGGTAAATAAAAATTAAAATTTTTACTTGGAAGCAAAGCTGAGATACTAAATTTTCGGAACACAAAAATTATGAGCATATGTACAATAATTTCTGAAATAATCATTTAAAATTTAGTTCGAAGTGTTGGCGCTTTATTTTATGACAAAGTAATAGTGTGTTGCATTCAGAGATTATTAAAAATGGGAATAAGGGGACATTGTCGAAAATGTTAAAAAGTTTGATTTTAAAATTATTAACTTCTTTACAGAATTGTACACTGTTAACAAATTGTTGTAGAAGATATAAAACTTTCTAGAATGGATGGGAAAATACAATCTTCAATGCCATAATCTTAAACAAAATACGGAATCTTCACATAATAGAGTCAGCCTTAGGTGAGAACAAGCTGTGCAAAAGATTAAGGCCCTACAGTTTTGGGAATACCACTCGTATAATTATAGTATTCAGGAATAAATATATAAATTATAAAAAGACGCGTACTTTTCATGCATTTTAATAACAAAGAATTTTAGAATGGACTTCCAACTCTTTCTTCTTCGAACTCTTTGTGGAGGACTTTCTCTTGGGAGGAGGGGTCCTCCCTTTTAAAGGCCTCCGCCTCTTGGGATTGCTTCTAGTTTGACGTTAATAAAACCAAAATATAAGATATTTGACATTTATTTTTATTTGCATTCATTAATGGTGTGACAATTTTAATTGTCATTAGTGTATATATCGTAAAATTCTTATAATTTCAATAAACATGAGATATGTATTTTACACATCATAAGTCATAAGCATTTGAGAAATCAAATTTAAATTTGCATCAAGAATCTGTAAAGAAATTAATGTTCTTTAGCGTAATTAATCTACTAATATCGAATTTTGGATCTTTTTGAGTTACTTAGCTCACCCCAATGATTTGCAACTGAAATCGGAATTGTAAAAAAAAAAATTAAGTATGATTGGGTCATGCAAATATGTTTATGTTTTCTTTTAATTCAAAATGTTACTATCACATAGAGCAATCACTTATTATGAATGAGGTAAAACTTATAACATTTTAAAACATTAGTATATACACCCAACTCTTTTTTTTTTCACGCGGTAGATACGTTCCTTAGAAAATCGTGTAAAAAAATACATACAACATTTGGTAAATTGTGTGGAGATATGTTGCCTCTCTTCAAAAAATTGTGTTAAATGAAAAAAAAACTAAACATTTTTACAAACCCCCGTGCAAAAAAGTAGTAATGAAATCCGTTTTGTATATTTATAAAGCAAAAATAACTCATTTTTATTGCAAAAAAATTAATTATCGTTATCGACTTCGTTATTGTAGACTTGAATTATTGAAATGAGAAACTGCATAGAAATTTGTAAAAAAAAAGTATCATACATGACAGAAATTGTGATTTTAGAAACATGTTAAAACAATTAATTTTTAATTTAAATAAATGAAAAGTTAATCGTTGTGTTTTGAAAAAAAGTTAAAAACGTTAGTTAACAAAAATTATTTAACTCAGTGAATGAAAAGTTTGTCGAAACAATGATGTGATGAATTTCTAGTTTGGCTGGAAATGAAAATGCTATGTTCAAGTTGTAGTACAACGAAATAAGGAAAAAAGTGATTATGAAATTCCGTTATTCCCCGTAACTCAAGATTACAAAGTAAACAAGCCATGAAATAGACCAAGTCACTGACACATGTGTGGACTAGCTGACCATCTTCTTATTACACTGACAAAATTAGACTTTTAAATAAAAATGGAGGAAAAATGCTAGAACAAGAAATTCGTATAAAAATGTATATTGGTGAACCATGTTATTTCAAAATTGTGTGATAAAAGAACTTGTAAAAAATAATTACTAGTATTTTATATTCTTAGGGTACCCTCGAGGGGATCATCTTAAGATGGACTGGAACACACCTGAGGTACCTCAGTGATCTTTTTTTCTTCCTTCCTCTTTTTCTGTGGTCATGTGCTTTGTTTTTTTTTTTTTTTGTGGGGGGTCCTGTCTTGATATTTTGTGTTATCAAGCAGAAAACAGGTTACTCTAACCCTGTTTTATTCCTTATCTGTGTTTGTGCTAACTTTTGTGTTACAAAATAAATAAAAATTAAAAAATTAAAAATTAACTAAATATAAATATAAAAAATATTTTAAAAATAATAAAAAATATAAAAAAACAAATAAACCTTTGTGTCTCTCACTAACACACAATAAAAGGCCGATTGTGATATGCAGACTCTGCATGCGCTCTGGCAATACGGGGCTCCAGTACCCTTCATGTGGAGGTACCTTGAGGGAAACCGCCTGGGCGTGATTGGAAAAGGCCCTGGTTGGGGAAGGGTGTGCGAGGAGAGGAATTGCATGCGCCGCCGAGTTTTGGAACGTCATCCTCAAAATGTTCCCAGATCCCAGAGAGAGAGCCTTGGTGTGACCTCCCTCCCATTTCGAGAAATCTTCCTTGGCTTCGGCCTTGGATTGTGCCTCTGGCTGGGCACGTAATGGAAGCAGTTCACATTGTCCGTCTCTAACGAAATTCTCCGGAGGTTACTCGTTTCCACGTTAGGAAAGGGTGGGGAGAAAGGTTTGGGGGGGCCTATTGAACTAGAAGTCAATCCGTGTTCTTTTTTTCTTCTCAGGCACTATGGCTACAATTAAAGGTATATAGTTTTTGGCTCCCGAAGCTGATCAAAAATCTCAAATGGTGACTTTTGGGCTGACAGTGTGGAACATCATATTTCCAGAAATGCTGAAAAAGAACAAAAAGAAACCACAGACATGAGTAACAAACCTTCAAATTTCCGTTTTTTCCACATAAAAAGGGAAACTAACACTTTTGCAACAATATCCCCCTTTTTAATCCAAAAGAGAATTCAAGGTATGGTCGGAACGATTAAGGATTTAAAGAAACTTTGAGTTTTTTGAGTTGTTGACCTCTTAATTGAAGTCAACAACTCAAAGCAAGCAGAACTTGTTGTGAGTATGAAGAGCTTGGGACGTTATCCCGTAACCACTTTACCACAAATGAATTTGAAATTTTCCCGTGGCTTCGTATCATCAATTGAATTAGTGAATGAGTCGGAAGAGGAGATATTAGAGAATTTGCAAAACCAGCAAGTTGTTGCAAATTTGTGGTGTCCGGAGGATAACGATTAGGAGAGATGGAAAGGTGCTTAATACTAAGCACCTCATCTTGACCTTCTCGAATCCTACCTTGTAACTAACGGTTCAGGCCGCATATCTCCAACTCCCCGTCCAACCATATATTCCAAACCCTCTGAGGTGTTTCAATTGTCAGCGATATGGCCATTCAAAGAACGCATGTAGGGGACATTTGACATGCACTCGCTGTACATGAACTGGGCTCGATAGTGCTTCCTGTAACGCTGAAGAAAGGTTCGTCAATTGTCAGGGAAACCACCCTGTATACTCTCGTTCTTGCCCTAAATTGGCTGGGGAATAAGAAATTACTACGGTGAAGACTCTACAAAACCTAACGTATCCCGAAGCTCGCCGTGTAGTCTCGTCCCGTACTCCTGTACAGGGAATCAGCTACGCTACTGCCACCCAAACAACGAAAGTTTCTAAATCCACACAATTTCTGGAACCTACCCATCCTTCCTACCACTAAGACACCGCAATTAAAGAAAAAAATAAATATTCTAAAAACTCCTTCCTCTGCAAAGTCTCAGTAGACTAGGCTATTGGCCAGGTCAAAAGCTTTGCAGAGGCAAAAACTATTTTGTTGCGAAGAACAGTGTTCCTCGCAAAAAAACTAGGGTCATTAACGGGGATGCAGTGGTTTTACACCCATCGCTCGAAGATTATGACTCCATGGGGGTCCTGGAAACGGGACCTTCCACTTACAGTGCGCCCATTTAATGGCTTTTGTTTCCGCGGTTTACGACCCAGACTAAAGGATCTCAAATCCATACTATCTACGCACCAACCTGTCTATATTGTTCTTCAGGAGACTTTTCTGAAGAGTAATATGACAACCTGAGTGCGTGGATATCATTATGTATGACGGGATGTTGATGCCGCATCACAATCATGATCATTTCCCTCTCCTAATCTCCCAGGTTCATGGTAGTGGGGTGCGATTACGTCCCCTTACTTACCGCTTCAACCGGGAAAATTGGGATTTATTCAAACGGTTAGCGGTTATTACCGGTACGATGGTTCAAGAACCAGATGTTGATAACTCTGTCCGCAATATCACTGCCTCTATCGTGGACGCTGCTGATGCAGCGATACCGAAGAGTAGAAATTCATTGAAGAAGATGAGTAAACCATGGTGGAATAAGGATTGTCAAGCATCCTACAGGGAACAAAAGAAATTGTTGGGTATATTCAGACGATATCCCACAACCGCAAACCTCATAGAGTTTAAAAGGGTAAGGGCGTATGCTCGGAGAGTAAGAAGTCATAATCAGATAATCTTGGATCAGGTATATCTTTTCCATCACATCGTCTACGACAAGTCAACAGTAATGGATAATGGTAAAAGCTGCAAACTCCCTATATCTGGAATTTTTCATTCCGATACTAGAAACTGAAAATGCTGTGCATTCTTCCACTATCGAAGAGATCAATATCATTAACCACTCTTTTGCTAGTGTGTCAAGCTCCGATTCTTACAGCGCTACATTTTCAGCGATTAAGAATCGTACTGAGCAACTTCATATCAAATTCAGGTGTCGGTAACCACTCCCTTATAACTGTGAGTTTGACATGTGGGAATTGAAAAAGGCTATGTCCTAGTCTCACAATACCAGCCCAGGCTCTGATAGTATAACATACGATATGCTTCCCCACTTGAGCGAGGATTCACTTGTCAGTCTCCTTTACCTATTCAACCGAATACGGAGGGAGCGTGTGTTTCTAGCCAGTGGCAGGAAGCAATCGTTATTCCTATTCTGAAGCCTGGTAAGGATCCAAAGAATTATCTCCACTATAGACCTATCGCCCTGACAAGTTGCCTCTGTAAGACCCTTGAACATATGGTCAATGCCCGTCTCGTTTATCAATTGGAAAAGAATCTATGCATTCCTCCGTTTCAGAGTGGCTTCCGTAAGACCCGTTTGGTGACCAGTAATGACAGAATAGTCCCACTATAGCTCAAGCATGTCGTAAGAGGCGAATAAAAAGGGTACCCAGCGACAGCCGGGCATCCTGCCTCTGAGATTTATATCGGGCAAATTCCTTCTTTAAGTAAGCACGGGCATCTTGACCCCGAGGCACCCTAGTGATCTTTGTCAATGGGGTTTACTGTCTGTGGTAGACTCGGGTCACGCGCTCCCGGGTTACCCTAGCGATCCTTCTATATTTTCTACCCTCCTTCTTGTCAACCAACTGGTCTTTTCTTCAATTTCTTCTCGTCTAACATACATCACATTTAAATCTTGTTTGGCGCAGCATAGCCATATGTGGCTCTTGCGTCAAAAATCTTTACTTTCTCACTTGACCTTTCTTGTCGATCAATCTTTTTCATTGTTTTAACGCCTAACTCACAGTTTTACCTTGTTTGGAGCAGTATGGCCACATCTGGCTCTTGTGCCAATAAATAGTAAGATTATATAGTAAGAGACATAAGGTAAAGAGTTTGATCAAATAAGACATGAGGTGCAAGATAATGTAAGCTAACTAATGTTATTTCATTTGGCTCTTAAAATTCTGACAAACCTATGCTTAATTAAATTACTCAAGCATAACGACTAATGCGTCAACTCTAAAGAGACAATACAGCATGAAGATGTTGGAGCCCTCATTAGTTTAACTTATTTAGGTAAATACGGGAATCATAACCCGAATCACCATAGTGACCTTTTACTCTCCCATGAGGTTTACTATTATTACGAACTCGAGAAGACGCTTTCCTACAACGGTTCTCTCAAGAAAGAAAACAGATATTTACAGAAACTTCACAAATCAGCCAATTAACGTTTAAGCAATGACCCCATGCCCTTGACGTCAAATTTGGAGACTTGGTAAAAAACTTGGTAACTTTGGCGACAAAAGGAGTATTCTCGAAAGTGCTAAAATCGTGGCGAAACCCAGAATAAAAAGAAAATTATGAACTTTTCCTGAATGTTACTTGTGTCGTCACACCTAATCGGAACATCTTTTAATTGCCGAGAGCATAAGATAGATGTTCTGCTTAAGAGACCGATCAGGAAATAGATTTAGAAGAGGTCAGCATTTGGATGCGCGGATCTGCTGAAGAACTGTCGGTAGCGTGGCCGAGAGAATTTCAGGAAGCATCTGGTATCTGCCTTGGAAGTGAAGAGTATTACTCAGGAAGTTTGTCCGTTAACCGAACTAATAAGCTGATTAGCTGAGGGTGATTGTAACAACTGTGACTGTCACTAAAAGTGCTATGTTTTCTGTTTGTGCTGTCACTGTCTAAGGTTTGCTACCTTGTGTCGTCCTAAATAATTGTGAATAAAATGTCATTTGTAGTTATATTCTTTGGTGGACTGATTTTATTCGCATACGCCCACGCATGAATGGAATTTTGCTAACACTGTTTATGGAAAACTCGGGCAACACGCCCCAGGATAACTTAATGATTCCTCTCCCTGTTTTCGACTCTCCTAGTCATTTTTTTTTCTTTTTTCCCCTTTTCAAACGTATAGATCATAGTTCTTTTTTGGCGAGAGATAGCCATATCTAGTCCTTTCACCATTCAATTCCACCATCACTCACTCACTCATGAAGACGACGGACAGCTAAAAGATTCTCAGTTTTGTTTAAGGAGGATCCTCTTCAGGTTCAAACTTGCCTAATTCAGTCATTTTTTACATTATAACAACGGAGCAGCAAAGTTCAAAAACTAACACATGGCTCACGATACCCAAAATTTACAGATACGATTCCTTCTTTAAATTTCGGACACGACTATTTATAGGGAAAGCTCACTTTCCCATCAAATCTTGAAAGGATAAGACAGCGCTTTCTTGGCGGCGTCTCGAGAGATAATGAAAAAGGTAAAAGTGCCGTCGTCAATGATGTATTATAAGGGTGATCAAATGGGTATTCATGCATTTTCAGGTTAAATTTAGTTTATATGCTGGATTTCGATTGCAGCATTCTTTCCTTCGCATGAAATTTAGAATCCAATAATGGGTGTGTGTGTGTGCGTGTGTGTGTGAATTTAGAAATAAGGACATTTAAGAAAAAAAAGAATTTCTTTTAAAAAATATCAGAAATATGGTACAATTTTCACATTTCACTGAATCCTTCTCTTAACGTGTACTTTGAAAACTAACAAAATGTTTAAAAAAATGCATAAAATATATTCGTATTTTTCCTCTTATAATAACTGATTTGGTAAAAATGTTAAGCGATACGTACAAGGTAACACGATTACTTGGTTTACGCCTAAGGAAGCATTCTCTAGATTGCGATTCACAGAACATTTAACTCTGCTCTAATTTCGTAAGCCAAAGAGACTCCTGCTAGAAACCCCATCAACTAATTAACTTTACTAGTAGCACAGTAGTTCAATTACACGCACAACCTATTTTCTACTGCCAGATACGAAGGAATATATACCATGGAAATATTAAATTACCTTAATTCTCTCCTCGATCGGTAGGTTAACACACACACACACTTTTTCTTAAATTTTCAATTTCCTTCGACTGATTAATTAACTATTCTAGAATATGGCTCTCCCAATAAAAATAAGTATCTTCATACATTTTCTTCAAGTCGAAGAAATTAAATTACATATTATATAAACTCCTTTGAATAGGATGTTTTCAATTTCTGAACAGACATTTTAAACAGGTAGCATTTAAATGCATGAAGATACTTATGTATTTATATAAAAAATTTATAAGATTTTATAAATTTTTACTTATGTATTTATATAAAAAAATTATGGCACAAAATGAACCAAATTTTTTTTGCAGATATCATATTATGTTCCTGTTAATTTAATTTACTAATTTTATGTTATATTTTATACTTCAATCTATTTCGTTTGATTGCCATAATAATTTCAAAAATTATTTAATCAATCAAGCAAAATCAAATAAATTACTGTGACATTTGTATCTTTTTCGCTTTTGATAGAAATGTACATATAAGGTTTGGATTCCTACACCCCATATGTAGACGGAATTCATACATGGGATTAAATGTTCTGTGAATATATTCACATATATTAATTTTTATTATGCATTAAAAAAATCACAATTGATAAACTATTAAAATAAATTTAAATAAAAATTTCAAATCTCAATTTCTCTTTTTCTCTATTAGTACTTCTATTTAATAACCCGCGAATTAAGTTCATTAATTTATGTATAAATATAGATTGTAGTTGAATTTTAAAACTTCTAGTAAAATTTTAAATAACAAGATGAGAAATTTGAATGAATATGGAAAAAAGGGAGGAGGATTTTAGTTACTCCAAAAGTTATGCTTATGTTTGTAAAACGTTTTGTGTATGATAAAAATAGATATTAATGATAATTAAAACTTAATTTCACGATGATCAAACGAAAATAATATATTTTATCATATTTAATCTTGCTTTTACTTAATAGATGAAAAAATTCGTTTGCTTAAGGAATAAATTAAATATTTGATAATGATTGGTAGAAAAATGCAAAAGTTTTTATTGTTACATCCTAACTACTTGTAGTTTTAATACATCTCACATTTCCCAGATTTATTTTAATAGGTATACTATGAAATATACTTCTTTAAAACCAACCTTACAATTCTGAAAAAGACCAGTTTCATTCTGGTAACTTTTTAAAATTCTATTTAAGCGCAAAACTAAAATCAGAAAATTTTTCATTTGACTAATGTTTATTCTGATTTATGAACCTGAACTCATTGTTCTCTGAGTGAAACAAAAATAATCCCAATAAATGTACGTAACGAAATCGTAATTAAAACTAAAGAATTCGGTGAAGTTTCAGAACCCATTTCATAGAGAAAAAAAAAAGGACGAATAGGAAAATGAAAAGAAAGGAGTATAATTCTACGACTTTCCCTGCTTTCGCTTGCCGGAATTACTTTTCTTACTTATTTCCTTCAGTACTCTAGCGAAGGAAATTATTCATTTTGGAAGGTAAAAGGAAAAATGAAAATAATAAATTGGAAACCACTTCATTGCAGTTGAAAAGTAATTAAAAAGATTTAGTATACGTGTGTGTGAGAGGCTAGCAAAATGATACTAAGACTGTGCAGGATTTATGAGGATTCTGATTCTTTGCTGAAGTTATGAAATTAATTATGGAGTAAAGGGTTTCATTCTTTTGCTGACTAAGTGGTTTGACAACATTTTTGTCATTTAAATTTAGTCATAATTTGGTATGAAAATGATATGTTTGGAATGAAATATTTTAAGTAAATAATAGGATGGAACATGTTTGTTATAAATGTGTTTAAAATTTAACTGCGGTCGAAAAAAGATGCAATTTATTTTTAAAAAAAACCATGTTTTGTCAGATGGAAGGCCAAAAGCCTAATTGGAAGCCCTTGATATTATAATTTTTTATTAGTTTTCTTACGGGTTTTAGATCTAAAATAAAACAAAAATGGGTCATTAAAATAATATGAATGTAAAATATAATCTATATCTATTTTAAAAAATTCCGATATAGATAGTTATCTTCCGATTATAAATATTATATCTAAAGCTATTCACATTTCAGAAACACAACGGAGAAATATTTATACTATGTAACAATAAATATATACTTGTATATTCAAAATAATGTTATATATGCGTTGATGATGTGATTTTTAAGTGCTGTTCCTAGCGTATATTTTTTAAAACATTTTGGTTCATGAGTAATTATTATGGAATTCGATTAAAAACTGTTTTCTTACAAATTATTAAAATTTTCAGGAATGCGGTTTTCAGACAGAACACAATTGTAGAAATAGAGGCGAAACCTTCTAACCTTCATATAAACCTTCTTAAAACATTAATGCCTTATTAATTGTTTCGCAACAGATAGAATAATGTTTTAAATGTTTTTATATAATTCTCGAGGTTGTGTGCAATTAGAGACAAAGGTATTTATTTTATGTACACTTGTTCATCAGAATATTGCCGATAGTGGAATGATTGCATAAATAAATGAAACACTTTACTCATTAAGTTTGAGCAACACTCCTTCAGTGAAATTTAAAAATTAAAGTTTCTCAAGGTTGTTACAATATTCATTAATGTTTTGTGATTCATTCATTAACGCAAATTTTTTTTATTCTTGTTTAAATAAATGAAAATGATCATTTGAAAGAAACTGTACCTTTCATAGCTTAAAAACCAAATATATTTGAAGGTTGCTGTTATGATAATCAATATTAGAAAAGGATATAATATCATGTTTTGGCGTTCTGCCAAATCGGATGTTATTTCCAAATCTATCTTGGGAGAAAGTTGTGTCTAGTGATACATGTATGCTTCTCTAGTGATACATGTATGCTTTTCTGCATTTATTGCAAGCTAATCTAATTTATCCTATTGTATACGTTAAATTTCAGCGACGATTGGCCATCAATATATAAAAGTTATTGAAAATCATTTTATTATAAATTTCTGAATAATTTTATATTTGCTGCTAATATTGAAATCGTTTTTATAAAATAATAACAAGGAAGAAATTTCTTGTATATTTCGTCCTGTTTTTGAGTGGGAATTCCATTTCTATAACACATTTTAGGCTAATAAAATATCTGATGCATCTTATTTATTTCACTTATCTTTAAATATCAAAGGGTTTTCAAGATGTTTTTCAGAATCAAATTAAATTTTTGGAAACTTTATGGTCAAAGAAAATTTAATAAAAATCCCTCAACTGTTTCTTTGAGATCTCTTTATCGGAGATTAACTGTTAAATACAAGTAAGAGAGCAATAGCTTTTGTATTTAGATATTGTCCCCTGTATATTATGTAGAACTAAGAAATCCAGATATTTTATTAATAATTCTATGAATAAGTAACTTTTTATAATAGTAAATAAATTTACGAAATGCTACAAGAGAGAGAGAGAGATGTCTCCGAAAGAAACTCATGCGATGCTGGTTATGAAGTTCAAGCATTGTCCATGAAATGTGTGTACGAGTGGTTCGCCCGTTTCCGAGTAGGCCGGGAAAATTTTTCTGACAACCCCCTTAGCGGAAGACCAGCGATCTCCGTCAGTGATGAAAAAATTTAGAAAGTGAGGAAATTACTCACGAAAGATCGTCGATTAACTGTGCGCATGATAGCTGATGAACTGCAGATTAACCGTGAATCCGTACAACAAATCGTTAGCCAGAATTTAGGGATGAGAAAAAGTGTTATATCACTTGACTGAAGATCGGAAGCAGGCACGTTTAGAGGCTTCACAGGATTTTGTCGAATCGGTGAAAGCGACACCAAATCTCTAGAACTGTGTTGTCACTGAGGATGAGTCCTGGTGTCTCAGGAACGAACCTGAAATGAAACGGCAAAGCATGAAATGGCGTACTCCTGCATCACCTCGTCGGAAAAAGGTCAGAACAGAAAAATCACGCATCAAATCGATGCTCATCACCTTTTTTGATTGTCAAAGAATTATTGATAGAAATCCCTTGTGGATAATCCACAAGGAATTTCTACCTGAGGGAACGACGATGAATGCTGCAAGGTTCATTGAAATTTTGAATTTTTTCATGAAACATCTACGCAGGGTACGACCCCAGTACGCACAACAAGGTTCATGGTTTTTTGTTCTCGACAATGCTCGCTCTCACACAGCCAATATCGTCAAACAGCTCTTGGTAAAAAAAGAAAAAAAAATGAGGGGCAAAATGAACATCAACCATACTGGCCAGATCTCAATCCTCAGATTTCTTCAAATTCCCACGACTCAAACTCCCTTGAATGGAAAGAGATTTGACGAAATTTCTGAAATCCAACGAAACATGACGAGGCTTTTGAAATCCAAGAACAAAAGAAGACTTCTTGCAAAGTTTCCAGGATATCTATAGCAGAACTC
This sequence comes from Nephila pilipes, assembly GCA_019974015.1. Classification (NCBI taxonomy): domain Eukaryota; kingdom Metazoa; phylum Arthropoda; class Arachnida; order Araneae; family Nephilidae; genus Nephila; species Nephila pilipes. The sequence goes on along the minus strand of BMAW01109418.1, from coordinate 53,602 downwards.
AGTGGTGCATAGTTATGGGAGGTGACTATTTCGAAGAACAGTAAGGTAACTTTCCTTAATATTTCATCTACGTTAATGTTATAGGACTATTCACCGAACTTTATTGTCAGAGGTTGTATTAAGAAATTCATGATATGTAGTTACAATTAAATCCAATTTGTTAAATTGTATTTATCACAGTTTATTTCTAAATAAGATAAAAATTTGATTGGAATTTTAACATAATACTAAGAGATTTTCCTCTCTATTACAGATCAAAATTAAAATGAATAAGAAAGCAGTTTATTCTTTGTCCAATAAACTACACATTTCTATTCTTTAGTTAGTTTTTGCGTGATTAAATCCAGAAGAAAGGAATGCGCGTTTATGTGAGAGTTTTGTAACGTAAGACATTTTCCAATTCATTTAGAAAAATTCAAAATTAGACTCACAGCACAAGTAACAGGTATAATGCATTTGAAACTGTTATATATATATATATAATTTTAAAAAGTTTTAAAAAGGAAAAGAAGACATATTAAATACCATTATGAAGTTGAAGACAAAGTTCATTCTAAACTGAAATTAAATCAATATTTAGAAAAATTACAATTAATGTATTATATTAAATATATCAAATATTTTCCAGATTTACAAATTACTTAAAAGGCTCCTAAAATTAAAATTATTATTGAATAATTACAAATATTTTAATACGTTTCTTGGTAATTTTAATTTTGAATAGAAGATGAGAAGTATGTCATATATATTCATTCAAAAAATGTCACTTAATCTCATGATTGGAATCAAACAAATGTTACAGTGCAATCAATATTAGGAAAAGTTTTTAAGAATCATCATTATTTATTAAGCAATAAGATATATTGCATGAAACTGTTCAATCCGTAAAATATTTGGTAGAAATATGAATCACTCGTTAAGGAGTAGATTTTTATATTATTAGGTGTTATATTGTTTTAGTTATATCACTTTTGGCGTAATAGATCACTTTTCAATTTTTTGTCTTTGATTTAATTTTAATTACACTTATCTTTCATACATTCAATTTAATAATTTATCATTTGCTTTTATTTTAATTACATGTAGCTGATATAATATTTAGTTTAATAATTTATCATTTGCTTAAGATTTAATTACATTTAGCTTAAATATATATTCAATTTAATATTTTAACATTTCCTTTAATTTTAATATCGAAAAATTTAAAATTTACTATTGTCCATTTCTCTATATTCCATCGTTTACTTTAACTCTTATATTTAATTGAGTAGTTTAATAATAATTATAAAAAAATGCACCTTGGGTGGCTAAATCTGTTCTTCACAAAACTTTGGAAAGAGCTTTTTTCATTTTTTACATTTTCTTTTAGTCATAAAAACACGAAAAATGGAGAAGGAAAGAGACCAACTGAATATAAAATTTTAATAATTTACTGCAAACCAGCTTATGTACAAAATGTTTTTATCTATGAGTAAAAAGTTTTATAAGCTTAAATTAATGCTTAAAAAATAAAAATTGACCAATTAATAATATACATTAATTTTTATGCAAAAAATGAAAAAAAAAAATGTTCTAAATTATAATCGAATTTCACAAATTCTGAAGAGAATTCTAAAACATTTTTAATCCATGCATAATGATACATTTATTTTCAACTTATCATCTTCTCTATGCTGTAAAAAGAAAATTTATCAAAAAAATTTTGTTGGCACAAACTGGTATTATTTTCCATTCAATTTAATTCATTAAATACATCTTTAATTCTCCAACGACTTTTTTTTTTACCGGATAATAAATCTGAAAAAGATCCTAACAATTTCAAATTTGATTTTTTCTATTTATAAATAGATATCAAGAATTATATAAATTAAAAAGTAAACGTTAATGTATATATTTCTACGATGTCACACAAAGTAACTAAACACTGCAGTTTCTTAAAATTTATTTATTGAGAGGAGAACTGAAAACATGACAGGAATAAAACAATTAACAGATTGTGAACAATGCTTTATTTATTTTCTTGCAAGTGAAGGAGAAAAAAAAAAACATGATGAAAGCTCATCATAACTACATAATGTGAAATGCATATACTGTCATGCCTGGCACATAAACAACAAAAGAAATCTGTACATTACATCTCCCTCGCAATTGCAAAAATCTACAAATTATGTACAAGTCATGAGTTTCTAGTGTATCTTTTGCACCATTTTAATGGTAATACAATAATTCATTAGAAGGTGCAGAGCAATGCACTCTTTCTTACAGAAAGAAATAAGCTGGTAAAATTTTTACTGTGAGAGATTTACAAATCATTCGTCCAATTACATACTATATACCTATAAAATGTATACTTTGGCACCCATCACTTCACGCATTATAACGACTAGCTACGTAGAAACATGGAAAGACTAGTTTGTTAACTGCAAACTTGACTTAATTCGTGATCGAAAGACAATGTGGTTCCAGTTGTGAAAGGTATCTAAAGAATTTATTAAACAGTTTTTTCTTTTTCTTATTTAAATATACAAGGTGAGTCAGATTTATGACAATATCGTTGAGCAAATTATCTTTATTTACTACGAGTACTTGACCGTACTCTTCCCTCTCAACTTGATCCAAACTTATTATATACTGATGACAAATGTAAAATGCCCGAACCTTTATGGAAGTCTTATGTATAACAGTTATAGAGAGAGTATCAAGTTATGGTATTTCATACCTAAAAATGAAAATTATCTTTCATGTACCTTAATCGTAATTTTTATTGTTACATTATAACTCTTATATAGCTTCAGAGCAAATTATTTCTGCTATTCATTGTGAGACATAATATTTGTATACATTTAAGTACAAATGTAGCATTGAAATAAAACCAAGCTTCTATTTTTTTTTAATAATTTCTAAAAAAATTTGCGTGTTAAATTTTAATGAATAAAATGTATGTAGTTCAAATTTGCTCTCTATTACAAGAACAATATTTATAGCAGTCTTTGTGGCATGTAAAAAGAACGTCCTTGTTACAGTTTTACAATGTAGTCATTGCACATTTAATTTTTAAAAGAATCCTTGTGTATTTTTATAGTAAGAAGTGATACATTTTCCTTTATTGGAATATAGTTCTCAGACTTGCTAACTAATTTGGAAATATTAGCATGAAAACAATTTACGCACTTATTTTTAAATATATCATACAAAAATCATTGAGGTTTACTGATATTGCTGTCAACAGATGAGTTATTGAAATAAGTGTACAATATAAAGTTCAAATTATCTGATCAGTTTTAAAGTTTACATTCTAAGCACTTTCATTAAATAAAGAGCCTTCTGTGTGAGATACGCAATAAAATTTTAGTCATATTTCTATCTCACCTTGTAGCATAATTTTAAGCTATGTAAAATAATAAACAATAAGTAATATATGTTTATTATATTCATTTTATCGAGAATGTTTTGATTCATTATAATTGTTTACTTAACCACCGAGTAAAAGAATTGGGGGGAGGGGAAAGGGGGGGAGTAATATGTCGCCAAGTTGGTTCAAATTACATATAGCAATCATACAGATTTTTCCTGGAAATCCTATAAAATGAATGAAATATGGTACATTTTGTTGCGATTTCTGAAATCACGCCAAGCAGACCCCCAGAAAGAGGATTTTAAAAAAAGAATTTTAGCTTAAAAAAGGCTTAAAGGTTTATTTCTAAGAATTGCAACATCCAATGCTCCTTTTTGCATATATTCAAAGAAATTGGCCAAAGAAATCTGATATTTGGTATTTAAATAGGCAATATGAAATTATTATGTTCATTTAATTGTAAGTTTTAGAAACAATTAAAGAAGTAAGAAAATTTTCTGTTATTTTTATTGCATCCTAACATGATATTGATAACTTTAGCATCACACTTGATATTTTTATCTTAAAATGGGGGAAAGTTTATATTACTTTTAATGTACGAGATTAGTCCCAAAAGTAATGAGAAAATTTTTCTAAAAAAATTATATAATTTGTGACTGACTATAAACTATACCTAATATTCTGAGTATGAAACTTGAGCATTAATACAACGAGTCCAGTGATGCTGCCATTATTCGTAGCACTGTGCAAACTCATTTTGTGAGATGCTTAGGAGCTATATAGTCGCGAATGTTCCAGCATTTTCGAATATGCTGAAATGGTGTCCTTTCAATTTCATCTTTAGTTTAGTGAATAAGAAGTCGTAGGTGTATAAGTCTGGACTAAACTGTAGATGGGGAAGGCAAGGATGTTTTCACATGGAAAAACGTTTCATAGTTTCACAGCCACCAAATTTATTGTACATCGTTTTTCTATACATTGCTACATCAGTGTGTGAGGATAGGTTCACACAGTGACTCTCTATACGGCCATTTCGTTTGCTCAAACAAATCGAGTACAACTTGCTTCTAAAATTTGAAACTGAAACTTCAATTCACTTTCAGCCACCAACTGTTTTCTTCAATAATGTGTTAAAAATGCGCTATAAAATTCTCATTACTTTTAGGACAAATGTTGCAGATGAACAAGGCAACTTTTGATAACACTTAAAATTAATTATTTCTGTCTTCAATATTTTCTAATTCGAAATCACGATTGAAAAAAAGGATTTTAGCGTGACTGCACATAAAAAGAATTACAGAACTTTCCAGTTTTGTATAGAACAATTTAAATCATAAAACTTTTTCAAAGATTCTTATTAATACGATAGAAAAATAACATAGAATTCTATTTATGGTAGTTAGTAAACAAAACAGAATTTTAAATATGGTGATTCAAATAAGCAAAAAAAAGACTACATTTACGTGTATCTTTTCTAATAATCAAATAGAAATTTAAAGTTTCCGAAGAAACGTTCATTACATCTAATCTTCATTAATTGCAATATTTTAATATTTTTTTTCATCCCGTGAAAAAAGTATGATTTGAAAATTATGTGAGACTTAACAGATGAACAAATAAAATAACAAAAAGTGGTATTTAGGCTTGCACCCAAAAACTGAATTCTGTATATTCCTATTCAGTCATATTACATTATAATTTTACAATAATAATAGTAATGATATTAAGTCAAAATTGCATTTTACAAAAAAAAAATGAATGATGAAACCGCATTTTGATCGAACCAAATATGCGTTAATGAGATTAAATGCATAATTTATGAAAATAAAACATATAATTTTCAATCCTAATCGAGGCATTTAGGAAAATATCATCCAGATTTTTATTCATTTTGAAAATTAGGTTTTGATCATATACGAAAATGTAATCAAGGAATACTGTAGTTTTATATATATATATATAAATACATTTTAAAACAATACTGGAATAAGACCTCAAAGTTCTTATCTTTCTCTAATACCATAGTTCAATAAACATGCATACACTTGAAAGAAAAATTTTAAATAATATTTAAATAGATGTAATAAATTATTACAAATATCTTGACTCTTCAGACAACATATCTATAATAAGCAATGAACACATGAAATGAAAAAAATTCGTCCGAATGTATATTCTGATCATCAAATTATTCAGTGATTTAATCTGTTTCACTTAGAACAATTCCAGGGAAACCATTACATTTTATCAATTACATCTATGATAAATCTGTGTAATTTCGTTACTAAATAAATATGTATGAAAAATTTTGCAGGCAACATTTTTGAGTCTATGTTTAACTTCCTATTTAAAAAGTACAAAACTAGATACTTGTCGAATATTATCTATTCATATGCATGATTTGAATTAAATTGCTAAAATGAACATCTCAGTGCTTTTGTTTAATTTTTCATTAATCTGCAGTCATAATATCAATATAATATGAAATTTTTCATATATATATATATATATATATATATATATATATATCCAAAATGGGCAATAAAATAATTTAGAATTTAATGTAGTACTACGTTCAATAATATATGTGGATTTATGATTTTTCTCAAACTAAATATTTCAAAGAAAATTACATTTTTCATACAAAGCATGTTTCAGAATAATTAGTAATTCCATGAGGAATTTCTGATTCTTTTGGATCTTTGCATTATAAGGAAAGTTTTTTTTTTTTAATTTTTTTATTACTTACCATTATTTTAATTCATTACTTAAAGCGGATGTCATAGGTTTTTTTTTTATTTGTAATTACAATATATCATAATTTAAAGAAAAAAAATGTTGTTTCCCCTTTTAGAAGCAGCAGTCTACTTACAAATAACAAACAAAAAATGACTGATAATCATATTAAATTAATCTCACTACATAAAAATAAAATATATTCTCATGCATAATATGAGAAGAATAAATGCAAAAGAACTTAAACAGGATTATTTCGATGTCGTCTTGTAGTAGCCAATCAAAATCAAACAATTCCAATATTGTAATCAGATATTCATTTGGGAAATTCTTGGAATTTCTAAGCATCACGTATAGTTATTAAACATAATATTTGATCTATACATTCATTCACTGATGAAATATATTTAAAAATGAACACAATTTTCAAACAACACTAAAAACTATAACAGCTAAAGTTGTCTCTCAAAAATTGATTGCACCTTTTTTATAAATTCTACATATAAATATTTCAATTCATTATTATCTCGATATTCACAATGCAAAGCAAACGTATATTTGTATCTTCTATTGAACAGATTGTACTGAAGATGCTGACTCCTGACCAGCAACTTCCCCCGTTCGAGGCGTACAGTAAAATTTTTTATGTGCAAGAAAATTGGATAGATAATTGAAAGATATGTCACAAGCTTTACAATATTTTGGCCCCTTCGAATTGAAAGTCCCCGAGGGACATTGTCCTTCTTCCGACAAAGGCCTTTTTATCCCTTTTGATACAGTGGCACTATCCATTGAAGGCGAAGGCGGAGGCGGGGGTGAAACAGCTTCCGTTTTCAACATTAAGGCTTTGTCATCCAGTCTTATTTGTTGCTCAGTTTTGCTTAAAATACCGTTAACCGTTGGTTTGACATCCACACTTGAAGAGCTGTTGCTATGGTCAGTAGCGGTAGCACTCAAAAATGAATCGTGGGATGTTGCACGATTAGTATGTTCGTTTAAGTCGTTCGGTTTTGAAGAAGGTTCTATACTCGGTCGACTGTTCACAATATTAGACATCGTTTGAGTAGATACTAGGTCTTTATGGACTAATTTTACGTGTCTCACGACATTTCCTTTGTAGGAGGAAGAATACCCACAGATTTGACACCAGTGAGTTGTATCCCCCGTTGCTACTGGATCGTCGGGCACAGCTTTGATGGCCACTACATCCGTAGGAAGTATGGCAGGTGGAAGTCCACTGACTGGACTAACTGCCATAGAAGTTTCGCCTTGAGGTGGCTCCGTGGTGATGACTGATTTGATTCGGTCCAAATTAACACGTGCACCAGGGGATTTTCGACTGGCACAACCAATCTCAGCACCTCCTTCGTCCATGCATAAGATATAAGCTTCCTCAGGCGTGGAACTGTTCTTCTCCAGATGGATCCTAATGTGAGTTCTCATTCCTCTCAATGTATGTCCTTTATATCCACACAAAGAACATCTGAAAGACTTAATGCCAGTGTGAGTTACCAAGTGTCTTTGTGCTGCGCTCAGTGTCGGACAGTAAACATCACAGTAGGGGCACTTTTTCTGAACAACACACGGGTGCTGTCTGAGCAGCTCTTCGGTGGGATAAGCATTCTTGCACTTGCCACACTTGAACTCGTGGGTGTTTCGAGAAAAAGACGGTATCAATGCAACAGGGTGAGGTACATTCATGTCCCTTTTGGGACAATAATACTGCTGGTGAGCTCTGAGGTTATCGATGGAGGAATATTTAATTCCACATGCCATGCAATAAAACTGGAGCATGGCAGAGGTTTGTTGTTGACTAGGAGAGGTCTCTCGAGCTTCAGGAGTATCTGGTACTGGTGGCGTTCTGGAATTATTTACCCTTGGAGAAGAAATTGGACTTTTCTGAGGGACTCGAGACACTACAAAAAAATTTAAACAATTAAATACATATTATAACACATCGCATTACATATCATAACACATTGCGTATGTTGTAATATTGCGTAAGTTAGTAATTTGCATTGATGACAATTTTAATCTATGAAATTTCACAAAATAAAAAATACCGAATGTAAATAAGCTTGATATCAAGATGGATGAAATTTACTTACAAGATATTCCTGAGATCTAACATTTAAATAAACGAAAAAAAAAATGTTTTAAAGTAATGCTGAAAATAATCGGCTACAACATCAAAAAAAAAATTGATCTTTAATTAAGGGCACATTTATGTAATATTTTTTTATTCTGTAGAACCTATAGCGTGAGGAATGATAAATAATTACGAAAATATTTGTTGTATAAAAAATTTAGGATGAATCGAAAAATAATTACATAGTTAAATGTATTACAAAATTTCGATCAGTTTAAAAGAATCTATATTCCTCAAATTATGATGAAACTGTTTCAACTTTGTAATTGCAAGAAATTTAATGAATCATTTGCTATTTGATAAACACATATTTGCTACTATAAATTAACTATTCATTTTCGAGTATTTTTAAAATAAAGTGTTTTCTTATCTTGTACATTTTTATAAAAGAAACCATTTTTCTCATTCATAATTTAAAGTAAAGAGAAATAGTTTCATCTAATTTGGTTTTAAAAAATTATTAAACCTACTAAATCAAGACCAAATAAAAATATTTTCATAAAATATAAAAATATTATATCTCATTTGATAAGTGAGCAACTGTTATATTAAGTTTAGAACAAGTATTTTCTCTTAATGAATGCTAACAAAAATTATAGATATTTCACTCAATTAATGTTTTCCCTTATTGAATGTTTATTGATAGGATACTTATATTTTTATAAAAAAAAGTATTGCCTAAAAATTTCATTTACAAATTATTTTCACTTTAAATTAATTACGAACATCTAGAATTACAGTTACACATTTAAATTAAATACTTCACGTAATTTTAAACAAGAGCATAATTTTTCTTAAGCAAACGCATTTATTTTTAGTAAAAAAACTGCGCGAGAAATATTTATATATCTAACTTAAATTATTATTAAATATTTTAATTAATTCTAATTTTTAATTTATTAATAAAAAGTACATCTAAATACTTTTATAAAAATAATAACGTTTAATACCTATTAATAAATGTACGTATTTCAGAGATGAGTTTCGTTAAAACTCTCTTTTTTCTAATTTTATTTCTATTTAATGAGTATATTATTTTGATCATAGATATAAATTACAAATTTTGTACTCTTTTTTTATTTTAAGTTTTTAATCTATTAATCTGGTCATTTAGATCTAAGACTGGGAAAAAGATTTTAATAGAAAAATTTCCCCAATGTAAACTTTAGATTCGTATTTCCTTGATATATAGAATAGCTTTTCTTTCATATGTATTGATCATTTATTTTCATTTATTAACCTTTAATATTTTATGTTATACTCGTAAATATATTCTTTGATATATAGCATTAACGACATGTTATGGTAATTTTTTTTTACTTCAAAATAAATTTTGCTTAATAGTTGAACGCATTTAAATTTAAAGCTCAAAGGGCAGTAAATACGTGAAATTTTTTATAAAAGTCACAAATTCATAATATCATCTTATGAATACATGTTTAGTTTAAAATTCCGTTTTATTTTTCATTGTGAGAAGACAGATTTAAGTATAATTTTGAATATGTACATTTAATCCAAGCAACATATACTATTTTATAAGTATTCAAGAGAATGTGTCTTTACTTGTCTCATCCCTTTCTGGAGACTCGGGCTCGTCCACTTTGACTCTTTCAGGGGATGAGGCCTCTTGTTTCGATTGCAACCTGGATGCACAATACCTGTTCTTATGCACTAAATAGTTCTCATACTTGTAGAAAACGATGTTGCATTCTTTGCACTTGCTAGTTCCCTGCTTAACCAGAACCTGTGGTGGCGCCAACACTGTGGGACCGTTGGGTTCCAAACCGGGTATTTGAGCTCTGTTAATGAGATTGAAATCTGCGGCCGGGGTGATGAGTGGTAGCATAGGTAGAGAAGAGACACTTGTTGGGACTGTGCAACTTTCTTCACTGGAAGATGACGCTGATGAAGATGTCAAAGTAAAATTTGAGCTTCGAGATCCTGTTTAAAAAAAGAAAATTGTTAATTTTGGATAACTATTTTGAGAAAGTGAAGAAGTAAAACATTGTACAAAGAATAAATTATTGAAAATTTTACTAAATATCGAAGTACCAAAACTGTGGTTAAATTCTCAATGTACACTCATGTCCATAAGTCAAGGATAATGCCAGCTCTGGAAAGTAATTGTTCAGATATAAAACATACGTGACTTATTCATAAAGCCTGTTAATTAAACAAAAGATAAAAAAAACAAAAAATATGATGTATGTATGATGCCATTTATAAAAACTACGAATTTTACTCCCTGGAACAATTACAAAAAATAACTCCCTCACAAAAACTTACCATTATATGATTATTGTTATGATGGTTAATGCCTTTTATATCTTCCAGACGATGAAATATAGTCTGTACAGCACCTAGGCATGCTGAGTATCAAATTATCGATCTGTTCTGGGAGAAGATTACTCCATTCAGCAAGCAATGATCTTCAAATTTCCGGTACACATGTAGAAGGTGGTATATGGGCTGCAACTCATCAGCTGAGCATGTCCCACGCATGCTGTATCGGATTTAAGTTAGGTGAGAATGCTGGCCATTCAGTACGGATAATATCCTCAGATTCAAGGCATTCGTTTTTCATGTTTGCACGGTGAGAACGGGGGTTGTCATCCAAAAACATACATTCTGCACCCATGGCACTTCTAAACAAACGTACATGCTCTTTCAGAATGATGTCTCAATATTTATGTCCTGTCGTGGTTCCGATTTGAACATGTGCATCTATTCTGGAGCCGAGTATGATTCCACCCCAAACGATCAATCTTTCATTACAGTAACGTTCAATAATGTTGCATTGGTGATAGTGAGTGCCAGGAACTCTCCATATGAAAGTCCGACGTGAATCAGACTTCAAGCTAAAACTGGACTCGCCGGAAAACATCACACAATCCCACTATGACGATGTCCACATTGCATGTTCTCTACTCCAGGCTAACCGCAGGCGACAGTGGGCTGCCGCGAACGGAATTCATCTGACAACCCTGAAATCATATAGACCAATATGTCCCAAACGTCTGTATACGGTTTGTTTTGATACTGTCGTACCCGTGGCTGAAGGTAGCTGACGAGAAAGGTCTGATGATGTGCTCCATCTGCTTCTTTTTGCAGTTACTGCTAAATACCGGTCGTCTTTAGGCGATGTAACTCGAGGGGAGACCTGAACTTTAACGTCTACTGACATTTTCCTCATATGGGAATAGTTGCTAAAGCCTAGAAATGAAACTTTGGGCAATTCCAAGTTCCTCAGATACTTCCATCTGAATACGCCTACATTCCAGCGAGTGATAATTCTACTACGTAAAAAGTCCTCCACATGCGTCCTTTGTGTCATAACCATTCGGTTGTGTCACGCAGCGGCTTATAGAGAACGCTTGAGAACAATTTTACTTCTTTCCTACTATTCCTTATATACACCTTTCTAATAATCTCATCATTGTGACGTACAATCGACATCCTCTAATGGCTTCCTGTAATTTGCATATTAATCTTGAAGAAGTGTGCGATAATTCTTCAGGTGAAATATTTTTACCTTAGAGTTCGATTTTCGTGAGATTCTGAATTATCCTTAATTTATGAACATGAGTGTATTAAAATGTCATTAATAAATAAGATGTAAATAATATCATTAATAAATAAGATGTAAATAATGTCATTAATAAATAAGATGTAAATAATGTCATTAATAACAAATATAATATATTTAGTAAATCAGAAGTGTTTTAATTGTAATTATTTATAGTATTGAAAATATATATGAAATAATAGGTGCAAAATATTGTAATCCTTCATGATATAAAAACACAAGGTAACTATAGTTTTTGAAAATAGCATTTGCTTTACAATGAGTTGGACAATTCTGCAACTAGAGCATTTTAATTTAGAGCTTTAATGATTACTTAACATTATTTTTACGGGCACTTTAAAAAATCGAAGAAATATTCAAATATTTAAATTAAAATAATAAACGAATATTAAAAACCAATATTACAGTAATATTTCAATATTCAGTTTTTTAATAATAAAAGCGGCAATTTACATTAAATATTAGGAGAATATTTTAATAAAAAAAAATCTTAAGTTTGATGACAAAATCACAAGCTATAAAGCGTAACCGGATATGAAAAATTATAAAAGTGTCAACCAATTACCAATTTCTGGCGATTTCTCAATATTAGACTTTTCCGATTCAGTGTCTCTTTTCTTGAAACTCAGGTCTAAAGGTTTTTCAGTGTCTTCTTTACTCGTTTGTTTTGGAGATTTAATAGAACTCTGTTTAACTACCTTTTCTTTTGGTGTTTTCGTTTGCTTGGCTTCATCTTTAACAATGTCCTCTCCAGATAAAGGAGATGGTGCAGAATTAAGTTCGGCGACTGCTGCACCGGGCATCACAGTATACGTTGGAATTACATTGCCTCCTTGGGAATCGGAAGCACTTTCCGGAGTCGTTGAAGGGTTCGGGATTATTATGTTTCCTGCCGGTATCAACCCAGCCGCTGGGGACAGTCCCCCACCTGCAACATATGAGCATGGTACCAGTATCAAAGGACTGGTTGAAATGGCTGCATACAGAGGTTGATTTAAAACCATGTTGTAACCTTTTGATTCAGATTCAGTGGTTGCGACTGCATTTTCTGGAGATTTTGGTTGGGTTGATGTAACCAAAGATTGAGATTGTTGATTCTGAGACTGATGCTGTAATTGCTGTCCAGGATTTGGTGAAGACGATGAATTTGTGGATCTATGGACATGCCTGGTATTGCAGTAAATCTCTTTGTGTACCTGTAAAAAATATTACCAAGATTAAATTCGATGTCATTTATAATTTATTTTCAAAAATTAGGTCGCTTGAGGCAGTCTTCACCTAATGTCAAAGAACCATATCAAAACTTGGAACACATTTTCAAACAGAAACTTGTTCCAATTCGATGAAAGCTTGTGATGTTGTATGTAACACACGCCTCCTTTTATGATACAGTACTCTTAAAATTTAGGAACATTCCAAAAACATATCCTTTTTTCCCATGAGCGTTTAAAATTCAAAACCCATTTTACATTACAACACAGGAGAAAAAAAAATATTGAGCACATTTTACACCAAATAATAGAGATTTATTCAGATATAAATTAGTAATATTGTAAAATGTGTTGGTCTCTAAAAGATTGTGAAGTCAGAATATAAAATTAATGTTTGAGCGTTTAGTTATCGAAAATAGAGCTCCAGTTTCAGATCCTATTCTTAAACATTACGCGAAGACCACCTTAAGAATCAGCAAGAAACACAGTTCTTTAAGTTATCATTAATTTTTTTTTTTTATTTTTTAAAATAAAATTTTACCTGATAATTCTTGAATGAAGCGAACTGTATATCACAATTTGCGCAGTACCGGGCCATAGGAGGAGTGGGTAAGGGTAAATCATTATGGCCATCAGCGCTAGGAGAGGTCCCATGCATTCGAATATGACGAGTCAGACTAGCTTTCTTGTCGGACGTATAACTGCAATACGTGCACTTGAAGAGACGTCTGGCAGAACCAGCAGAAATATCACTAGCAGAAGTTATCCTCCTTCGTTTGGCAAGAGGTGTTGACTCATGCGTTGCCATGATCTCATGATGAGGGTTTTTGGCACTCGAGCAGTCCTTCTGCAATTGTTTCTCTCTTTCTGCAAATGCAATGGGACTGCTTATATTACCTGAATCTATGAAAAGAAAAAAAATTTACACATTCAAGAAGGCTTGAAGCTATGTGTGCGTTATCACTGAGATCCTTAAAAAATTTAAAACTGTATTTAACTGATATTACAAACGTTGGACTTGATTAATCAACGGTAATTTGAACAAAAAAAAAACGCAGCGATATAAAAAATATATATAAAGATAGCGTTTTCAATAATTAATCTTTAATAAAAATAAAATGAAATTTTCAACAGTGAAGAATAACATATTTGTCCTATACACTAGAGTGGAGTATAAGACAATTTTTAATTTATTTACTTAAATATACTTTTCGATTTGGTATTTTAAAGTAAGAGGATAATAAAGATAAATTTTAAGAAAAAATACTCTCTCTCCCTCTAGCTTTGAAGAGAAGTTTACGTCGTTTTAGAAACCCTTTTAAAACTACAGAAACAGTCAAGTTGTACTTGTAACTCTATAGTTGGATTCCTTTTAATTTAGTTAAAACAAGTGCAGATTCTATACACTAATTCAATGCAAACGTCGTCTTTGCAATCGAAGTAGTACTCAGAGAAACATTGATATTTCTACACATAAGTGTGTTTAATATCAATTAACTTGTCGCAGGCTGGAATTTTCAAAGAATCCTCCCTAAATTTAATTCTAGGCTCCTCTCCATTGCCCATCAGTTGGACTGAAGTTAATTCAATGCGTAAGCCTTTTAGCATTCTAAATCACGCAAACAGCTTGCATGTCATCATAATTTATTTGCTGGAATTTTCATTAAAAGCTTCGTAGGGTCGCATTTAGTCACACGTAATAGACTTAAGTGTGCTTACGCACGCTGATTTTAAACAGATATTTATATTCAGAACTTTTGAATGACACTGTAATGCTTTGCACAGATTACGTCCAATCAATTCGCATACTCGCTTCTAATTTGTGTATCTTCATTAGTACTTGAAATCCATGATATTTTCTCCACATCTATACGTCTGTAATTATGAAACATAGAAATAGCCTCTTTGAGTGAGAGGAGTTTTCTCTTCTTCCATTTTGAGAAATAAGATTGTTATATAATCATATATAATATTCTTTATCAAAGCAATAAGAAATTTATATACCTGTTCTATAAAAATACAATTTTTAACTTTAATACGTCATTTAATGATTTAAACCTAAATTTACAAATAATATAAGCAGTTTTCTTCCAAAATAAAGGAAACTTCTAACACATTCATCAGAAAGGAGACTTTTATACTTCAGATTATGAATATACAACCACGTATACTTTACTACAAACATTTTTTTTGATGAAATAATCAAATCGATACACAATTTTATCAGACTTTTAAATAAAAACGTGACTTTTACTGGAGTGTTTTAAATCGCTAATTAATGTTTTAGTAGCTACTTATGATTTCAATATTTTGATCACTATATTTTTCACTTTGTATTTGGCTACATTTTACAAATTTACATAAAATAGATAATAAAAAACATATTTCAGTATTAATTCTTATTCTAACTTCACTAAGGCAGAAAGAAAACCAAGTCTTAAAATTCTACTTATTTCTTATTTAATTGACATATTTTCTTTGCATAGGATATATTTCATACCTAATATCCTTTATATTTAAACTAAATTGTGTATTCAATCTGAGTTACTATGAAATTTTGCATACTTAATAAACAGTTCTAAGTTTTAAAAGTAATTTGTAGTAAGAAATCAAATTATATTGATGCTAAAGTAATTTTCTGTTAACTACAGATGAGAGCTATGTAAACCCTCTTGGTAGAGAATCATGTACGAAAATGATGGCATGTTCAGGTCCAGTACTTGCAAAGACCATCGTATAGTGGGTCTGACCAAGTTAAGATTGTAGGAATTCAAAGTCTTAACTTTTGGTGTATCATAAATGGGATGACAATTCTCAATCTTATCTTTGGTTCCTGGTTTGAAATTACGAAGTGCTTCACCAAAAGTTCTCTCTCCTTGTGTTTTTCCAGTACTTCTTAAATTCAGACAAATAAATTTCACATGGTGATCTCTTTAACGTATAAAACAATTTTAAAATATTATAATAAAGTTAAATTTACATTTAATTTTGTAATTTTAGTTTATAAATTAAAAACTTGTATTATTAGTATATTTTATACATTACATTTTTCACTTTTTATCAAGCTTTTTCCTACAGTTCTCGTTTAATTTATCTGCAATAAAGGATCTATAACGAGAATATTTTAAGAACTTTCGCGAATGCATAACTCCCCACAAAACATTTGGAATAGGTAAATAATAAGCAACGTCTTTTCCTAGATTATTCCTAAACCTCTTCAGAATGTATACAAGTATAACGAGGCTTAGCTGTAAGTACCGCTCTTGTCGTATTGCTTCGTTATACGAGGAGTGTTCCTCTATTTAGGGATTATTTTCAGCTAAGCATCATCAACGAACAATCATGCTTTTTGAAAGATTGTAAAGCCATTATCTGCGAACAAAGAGGATTTTCTACCTATTATTGTTTTTAGAACATTTGATGATATTAATTCTGACTTCCTTACTCTTTTCATGATATTTATACTCATAGTATAAGAAATATTCCCCCATTTTATTCGAAAGAAATAAATGAGTGAGTGCAGACGTGATCAAGTTTACCAATTGAAAATTTCCAAAGTATGCTGCTTTGCAGAAGTCTTTTTATTTATTTATTGAGAGATGCCGAAAATGTTCATCTATAGAAAATATCTTTTAAATTTTTATTGCAAACTTTAATTAATGTGCCGCCTTCTTAAAGTACAGTTTCAATGGAGTTTATTAGATAAATCAGTTTTAGAAATTATTATAGTACATAAGGTAAAAATTGTTCCTACGAATTAGAGCAACACAAAAAAATGTAATTCTGTTGCGGAACTAATCTGGATACAAATTCCGAATTACATGTAGGTAAATCTTGCATCAAAGAGTTAAAAAAATTCCTCGCAACGCACAATTCTCGAAAAGATCAATTCAACTACAAAAACGAGCTATGTTAAAAATTTGGTGCTACATTCATTAAGGATTTAGTTAAAAGTAAAAATACAGGCTGGACTTAGCAAAAAGTGAGAAATTATTTACCATTACAAAAAGTCAAATAAAAATCGTGGGAAGTGTAAGATTATATTTTTTAAAAGCCCAGTTTAATCATACTTAAAAGAGAAAATTAAAAAAAAAAGTGGGATACATATCCTTGTGTTTTGGTCGTTATGCAAGAGACCTAAAATAAAATCCAATATCCTTTCCCCTAAATATTTCTGTTTGGCTATATTACTAAGCAAAGCATTAAAACAAATGAAACTAAATTTTCAGGATTTTCACTAAATTCTCTTTGATACAAATGTATGATGTTTTGAGAGCACTAAACTTCTAAAAAATTTATTTTCTTCCAATTGAAAAAAATTTTGGATTCATCAAAGTATACATAAGTAGAATTCAACATACTTTCTATTTCGAATTAGTATACTTTCTCACGTTTAATAGAAAGAATATAATAGTATTAAAAAATAAAGAAATTAAAAATATCGAGGAAAACGATAAAATATTATTTATAGAGAAATGGACAATTAAATGATGTTACATACTTTACCACAAGACATTGTTAATAAGTAACAAATTTAAGATGGATACATTAAAAACAAATTTATGAAAATTTCTATTCATGTCTACATATCTGTATGTTTTCTTTATTATAATTAAAAACTTATATTAAACATAATGTATACATAAAAAGAGAAGATGATAAGAAAATAACGAGTTAAAGGTGGGCAATAGTACCATATATGTGATACATTGTTTTTATATTAGTATCACAGAAACATAATTCGATTTTATGGAAGTACCCCTTTTGATAACTTCAAACGCATGTACAGTAAACCCTTGGATGATATAGTATAAATAAATACGTGATACTTCAAATTTAAGCGACAATCTAGCATTTGAACACAGATTAAACAGCAGTATTCTGCAAATGCTTTTTAAGGGCGTGTCGTCTGAAAATGCTTTTTAAGTATAATCTCCAGATGCTTAAAAAAGGAGTTTCTTTGTTTATTCCACCCGTTCAATTACTATAAATCGATAGAATTTGAAACACTGGTTTCTCGCAACTTTAACAAACTGTGAGAATTCCTTAACACTTAGAGAAATTAATTTTCTAAAATTAGCATTACCTCCGATTTGGAACCCGAAACTGATGCTGTCACTGAATAACTGCAACACATATTCCTCTTCGCGTAATCTACTTCACAATCAAACGGAGCTGAATGAAAAGTACATTTTTAACCTCAGAAGTTATTCCTTTTAATTAAAACTCAAGAAAATAATTAACTCTAGTTCACCGTCTAAGAGGTATCAAACAAAGCCTTTGTTTTTGATCAAAACTTAAGCCTTGTCTTAATTTACAGACACTGACATCATCAGAGCTCTTTCATAGTGAATTAATCTTGGTTGGGTTTCTACTAATTGTTATCTTTAAAGCTTTAGTTATCTTTAATAAGTGGCTCTATTTTTAACAGAGATAATAGCAATTTTCATTTTCTCAAGAATCTTAAAGGATTTAAGGAAGTGTCATAGAATAACGATTAATATTCCAGTATTAATTGGTTGCTGATTAGTCAAGGTGTGTTGTTTGTTTACGCTGAAAATAAAAACTTTTTTTTTCTCTTTTTCATGAATTACGGGTAGAATTATTAATTTCTCAGGTCTTTTAAATTATAATTGTTATTCGAGAGTAATTTGTTGCCTATTTCATAAGATAGTTAATTCTCAAGCCTTTTAAATTGTAATTGTTATTCAAGTTATATAATATGTTGTTGATTTGATAAGATATTTTATTATTTTTTTACATTGTTTGATTTATTTTATTTTATGAGAATAATGAATCTTACTTCTTTTAGTTTCAATCGTTTTACTGTAAGAGAATAACACACAAAATTCTTAATAACTAAAGTTCTCACTTTATAAAAATTGACTCATTTTCTTGAACTGAAGATACATTTCCGAAAAAAAATGAAAGTTTCTTTGATCAAGATGAATTAATTAGACAGATAAATTAAGCCGATTCAAGGGCATGGAAAATAAATTTAATAAAATGCAAATAATAACTATACAAAAATAAACAGGCTGCATACTCTATAGCATACATATTCTGCTAAATCTTTTTTTAAAAATTTAATGAAATATATAGAGAAATCTTTTTGTGGCATAACAGCTCGAGTTCCATTCACATGATCCAGAATGTTGGCTTATTTGCATTACAAGTTCTATAAAATATTTATTTACTTCAGTCATTTCAAATTGGAAAAAAAAAAAAAACTTAAAGTTCAATTGATTAAAAATTATTCATGCAGTTAGCACACAATGCGTAAAATAAAAGCGTTCAATCCTTCATGAGAACAAACTTCATTTATAAATTTAGAAAATTATCTCTAATGAAGAAGGATAGAGGAATAAAATAAGTTACCAAACGTTGTAGAGAAATTATTTCATACAAACGTAATTAAGGAGATCTTCACTTCCTTTAACTAAGTAATATGCTTATTACTACGGAGATTTACTGTAGTGGTGATGGAAAAAAATTCAGCAAAAATTTCATACCTTTATCTACATGTTATCGATATTATTAAGAAAAAGGGCAATATTTAAAAATAAGAGATAAGAGATAAAAAAAAATATCGAGCAATTTTGTTGTAATTTTTCAAATAAGCCAGTTTTATTACTTCAATCTGATAAACTGCTTGATTATATATTAGTAACCCACAGTTATCATTGATAAATTACCCACTAGCAACCCAAAAGGATATATCTTACAAAGGGTCTTAAATAATTTATATGTCTTACAAAAGCCATTTTTAACATTAATGCATCATCCAATGAACATTCAGTTTTTTTTTTAGTTAATTATCACGTATGCGGCGTATACGCCAGCTTGGATGCAGTGGCTGCATAAATAACAAAATGCAGTTTGAATTTTGAGAGAAAAAAACATTTATTGGCATTACTTTTAAAGAAATATAGCATTAATACCCTTCAAGCTAACTTTTGTGGTGTTTCCAAATTAATTGTCTCCAAATATATATAAATGGACATTTTATATAAGATTAAAATGATAAAAAAAATCAAAATAATCTGATTTGATGAACTTCATTTACATGGAAATATACCATTATCAGTACCTTCTAATTAAGATAAATTCGTGAGATAAATTGCTATTGTGCAGACGAAGAGATATTGAAAACATTAACTGCTTAACATAGAAAAAGCACTGAGAGACGAAAACATTATAAAATTTGAATAATTTTTATTCTAATGATGCATAACAGCTTGCAATATTTTTTTCAATCAAAGCATCATTTATAAATCTGAATATTTTATGTGTATTTGTCCTGTGTCTCTTTATCACCTATTTTAAAACGTTTTTCTGAATTTCACTTGGTGTGTGTGTGTCATCAAATTTTCGATCGTTGATTTAACCAACTTCCCATTAAGCTAAAGCTCTAGAACTTTGGGGATCGTTCTTATTTGCCTAACAATGCAATATTTATATATTTGCGACAAGTTTTAACTAATATTTCAATAATTTTTTAGTAATGTAATTTGTGTAGTAACCTGGCGTCATCTATGGGAGATATATTGAATTTCGCAGAGAGAGTGATTTTAAAGACGAGAGAGATATGAGGTTTTTTACAAAGTTTTAACTAATATTTCAATATTTTTTTAATAAACTTTACCACCATATAAAAACGTTGTTTTTAAAAACGTTGGTTTTTATCTTGTTTGCTTTTAACTGCATCCTTTTATTAAGTCCCTTGTTTTTTTTCGCGGATTGTCGTTTAATTTTTGACTTCGTGTTATTGATCATAATAACATGGTGAAATGTAAAAGCCCTGTTCAGCGTTAATTATTCCAGTAATATTATGCACGAAAAACATTCAAAGTGATAATGCATTTAGATTTAGAACATTATTATTTGTTTCGTAATTTTACAGTCATTTTAACACACCAATAGGGGACATGTATTTGTAAATGTAAAGTTTTATAAAATTTCTGCAAACTTTATAAGAAGCAAGATCTTACACACATAACAATGAATGTTATTAATTTCTTCAATAGAGAGTGTTTTTATCTTGTTTCAATTAAAAACAAGCACTTGGCATAATGCTTTCATGAAAAACCATTTTCTCACCAAAATCATTAGGAATTATGAATTGGCAAAATGTATTCCTTTATTAGTAGTAAGTAAATCAAAAAATTAGTCGATTCATAAATACAACAACAATAAAAATTTAAATGAGACTCTTGAAAGTCAAAACTCTTTTTTTTATTAATCATCATGTATTTTAATATTAAAATTTAAGTTTGTGTGCTTAGTGTAAATATTTCCATCTTAAGAACTGAATATATGATACTACTTATATACAGTATACTGCCTAGTATAGGTACTATATAGGCAGTATATAGGTACTATATAGGCAGTTATAAGTATTATGTATTGCTTATATATAAATAATACACTGTATATAAATATATATAAGCACTATACTGTACATAATGCCATATAGTTGCATGCGTAATGCTCATGGGATAAAACTCATAAAAATTCAGAATTAAAATAAATTTTAAAGAAGTTATTTCTTATGTAATCCGAAATTAAAAAGAAAAATAAATAATAGTTTAATGCTGAACGCTTAGAGTAAGTAATGAAAAAAGCACCATTTATAAAGAAAAAATAAGAATGATCAGAAGTTCTTTGTGGTTCTCCAACGTAATTTTTTCAATGTATATTCATTTAAACTGAGAATTTCGATCAAAATTTAGTATTTTGATTGACAGATAAACTTTTCACAAAAAAATTACTTCATATGCAGTTTTTTGCATTTAATAGCCATTATAATTTGGCAACAGTATCACATGATTCAATGACAGAATAATAAATTCAATTCTTGAGTTAACTTATTGATACTTTCAGACTCATTTCAATGGAGTTATAATGGTTATGGTGTAAATGTTTTGTAGAGTGGATTTTTAGACCAGCGTCGCATCATTTCACTGCTATTCAAAATTTCAAAGCTCTGTTAAAGGAATTCATGAAACAACTCATTGACTGTACTAAGCGCACATTTGAGTCGAGAAGAAACAGATAATCAGAAACGTCCGACAAATAGACTGAATTGATGCGCTCTCTAATTAAATAAAGAAAAATACTCGACTTTTATTCGATAAGCCTACTTAAAAATTAAAACCCCTTTCATATTTCAATACTTGATAACACTTTACAATTAAGTTATGTTCTATACAAAAGCGAACACCATCAAAGATAAAATTTTAAAACATAAGTTTTAGAATATTTACACATAGTTTTAATATATTGAGTTAAAAAAGAATGACTCAATTAACGTTGTTTACTAATTGCTGATAAACTGTACTTAAAAACAGTACATAAAATATTCATACCAAAGCAAACTGTAGACGTTACAAAAGTGGATATTATTTATTTATTCAATACCTCATAGTAAATATTTTTTTCAGCGATCCAAAAATAATACTTAATTCATCCGTACTTTTACAAATATATAGAATTAGCTGCTAATAAATAATTATTTTCAAAAGACTTTGTATATTCTAATAAATAATTCATATCACGGAGAGCTCGATAATGCTCCTTCGTTGCTGCTAATTTAATTTTTCCTTTTACTAAAGAGAATCCAACAAAAGACTTGAAAGAAGACGCTTGACTTTTAATATTGCAAAGGGGCAAGAAAAAGAACGCGAAGATTTCTCTAATTGCAGTAGAAACCGGGTGTGAGCTTTTCCGGAAAATTTCATGCTGGCGTTTTGCTGATTTAAATGAATTCTTGCAAACAAAACCACTACGGACTTCTTCCGGAGTTGTGTGGGATCCGGTAGAGACGACTTTTAAAACAATAGGAGATCTTAATTTTGGAGATGAAACACAGTTTCCTTTGATGGAGATTTTATGTAATTTGTATTTGAGATGAATATAAACAAAAAGATTTCGAGTTCTAGTTCTTAAGTTAATTTGGTTTATGTATTAATGTAAACAATTTTGTGGGTACACTTCTTTCTATATTTTGCTATTTGTGTGTTTTGAATACAAGAAAAGGGTTCACCGAATAACTAATTAGCTTATAGAAACTATTTAGTATGTATCCGTAGTATATTATGTTGGAAACATAGTATAACCAATATATTTAATACATAAAAACAAAAATTCTCGAATAAGAAATTGGGAATTTTCCACTCCACATACATGAACCAGAACTATTTGAAGCATAAATGAGATAGAAATATATTATGAATAATATAGAACTATAGCATGAATGATATATTTAACACATAAAAACAAGAATTATCAGATGAGATATTCGTATTTTTCCACTCTACACTATATAAACCAAAATCATTTCATACAATTTTTGCTATCTGTTTTATTCATGAATCTGTGAAGCATGAAATGCTAGTTTTTTTCGAGTTTCATGGGTTATTAATAATTTAATTATGTGTGCTATCATTTAATATGCTTTTTTATATTTCTCCTTTACCGAAAAAAATGCGATAATGAATCCTTTACACAGTCATTAATTTTATCGGGCAGCCTTTTTTAACGTATTTTGGTACAGAGTCCCTTTTTTCATTTAAAATAAGATAGATTTCAACAAGTTAAATATATACTGTTATCACTATCACTGTATATATTACTTTATTTTTGTATTTATTTTCATTTATATCAAAAATGAAGCAGTCGAATTTACAAAATGTGTTTCTCAAGAATTGAATAAATTTTAAAACTATTCCTGTAAGCAAATGTAAAATTTTTTTTTTTAATATTTCATGTTGGGATGCAGTCAAAAATGAAAAAAAAAAAAAAAAAAAAATATATACAAAAATGTATCAGTAAGTCAACAAGATCTTTCATACAGTATATATATATATATATATAAGAGAGACCTATAAATAAATATGAATTTGTTTAAAATGTGAACCGAGTATTATATATAATTTTTTGAAAGATTTTACATTTCAACGCAAGAAACACTCGAAATGTTGATTACGATTCGCAGTGATTGAAAGATATTTCGATTTATAAGGCATTATATATGAACGTGAAAATGCCTTTCGCATACTATTAAAATATATTCCTAATATATATGAAAATATATTTTAAATGTACATTAAAATTTATAGCATGTTCCATTATATTGAAGGTACAGGAAAATTTCATATATACTTATTTTGATTCCCATTTTTTCTTTTTTTTATTTTAGAAATATCTTAAACGTAACGCATAATTCTTAAGATAAGGTATCAAAATGAAAAATTATTTAAATAAAAAAAACGAATGCTAACAATAATGTGAGTTACAGTATAATACCATATCAATAAAAGAAATATTTATGTGTTGATTATGATTAACAATGAAATTTAATTGGAAAAGCATTCCTCACTTATTAAACAACGTTATCTATGCAGAGAATTTTCAAAAACAACGATTTTTCTAATTTATTTTTCATATTTCAGAGCCATGAAATAAGATATGGTATGCATGAGTTTCTAATCCGGGGAAAACATTTATTTGAGGAAAATTAGTATCTTTCGCTCAAAAACAAAGCGAATGTTATGAATAATATTTTTTAAAAATATTACATATCTCTCACAGAAATATTTAAATAATTTATGATTATCACGAAATAATAATATTAAACGATAAGTTAGAATGTTAAATACAGAATCAAATATGGTGTAAGTTCACGTAATTAGTAGCTTCCAAGTTTCTCAAGACGGATATATAGAATAATTATATACTTCATAAGCGAAAATAATTAATATTCCCGTTGGGAAACACTTGAAAAAAATGTATCTCAATCAACTCACGAAATTAAAGAAGTTACATATTCACAATCAACATGAACGCTTAATTCTACATTTGCATTTTATAGGATCAGACTGAATATTTAAATTAATTCCAAGATTCACGTTGATATTTAAACATTGAAAACGCAAGATTTATTTCATTCCTATCATATCAGAAAACAATTCAAAGTAACAGCTCATAAGTAATGTTCGAAGGCGTCTTTAAACGAAATAACTTCTTTGATTTCATAATATGATCAACAACAAAATTTTCTCTCTTTCATTATACAGTTGAGTGAGAGTAAAATATTTTCCTCTCATTTTAATAAACTACAAGTAAAGTTGATTTCGAAAGCACTAAAAACACTTCGCGATTTTGCATTTTGATGGTTAAAGAGACTAAGGGTTTTAGTTGAAAACATTGGGCTGATTAATTTAGATGAGCGTGTGATGGTACCCCGCGTGCGCCTTGACCTATCCAGTATTCATACTGAGTATTTTTTTATCACTAATAATTTACAAACTCAATCAGTATATTTTTATGCATTTATGTTTTTACAATTTCAATGAATATAATTATTCAAGAAATAAATTTTCTATTACAATGAATGGAGTGTGGCCCTAGGTTCCTTGGCAGGTATTATTAACCTTAATATTCGCTATCGTTTCTTTTATTTCTCAGAAATTCTGAATTTAGTATCGTGTGTGCATACTAACTGTTTATGCATGATAACCAGTTTGTATCATGCATAAACTACAGTTACAAACTGGTTGTGATAGAAAAATAACTATATAATATTTGAATTACATATGTTTATTTTCATAATATTCCTTTACTTTTAGGAAATGATTTCTTCAGTACGAAAGGGATAGTTTTAAATTGATATATTTTATATCATTAATTTTTTTTAATATGGGATATTTTAATACTCTCATATTCGTATATTACTCATGCTTTCTTCGTTGTCTTATATAAGCACGTGTGAGTAACCTAAAAATTATATTACCCACAATATTATTATTATTACTATTATTATTATTATTTATATTATTGTTTAAGTCTGGCTGTAAATTCAATAAATGAAACAAAATACAAGATATTAAAATGCATTTTATGATTTAAACTTGGAATGTTACTTTTTATTTAAATTTAACTCAGAAAAATCTTTTTAAAATAAATTTTCCGTTAATGTCTTTGAAGCGTTGCTCTGATAAAAAAAAAAAAAAAAAAAAAAAAAACTGTGGACTAAAAAATATATTTTTCGTATGTACTTAGAATATCATTACTCGGTAAATTCTCATACCTCCCTTTAGAACAAAAATTGTAAAAATTTATTACATTTGTTCCCATCGATAACTGCATGTGAAATAAAAGTAAGTATTGCATGAGAAATAAAAGAATAAATTTCTTTAAAATATCAGGGCTTGAAACTGAAACAAAGGCATAACCATACTTGTTAATTATTTTATTAAATATATTTATAAAAGGATGAAAAGTGAAATGGCTAAAAATTTCCTCAAAATGGCTCTCTGTAGCGGAATAAAACCTGACGAGTTAAGGATTAATCATAACATAATATGGATTAAAAATTGTTTGTACAGATTATAAAGTAATTCAACTGTCTCCATTCTAATATATTATATTATTCACATAATATATATATATATATATATATATATATAATATTATTTTAGTGTATCCTTCTTATACATGATATTTCCAAATTTCCTTTACAGTTCCTTTTAAATGTTGGAATAAATAATGTATAGCTTTATTAGTTAAAGAGTTATAAGACATGAAATATGAAACCATATTTAAGTATTTAAAAATATGATAAATTCATCAACTAATCCATAAAAAATCATTTTTTGAAAAAATATTATTCACTTTATAAAATACTTCAATTTCTCATTCATAGATGGCAGCACGAAATAATCCCATGCTAAAAGAATTATGTTTTACTAGTGCTAAAATTCACTTATAGATGGCAGCACGATTTCGTTCCTGTTATGAACAAGATAAAAGGCGATAATATAAAAATTGAGGGTTATGTATTTATCAGTTGTTATTCCATGCCACATGAAATCAAACAAAGAATAACTATATCTAATTTTCTGTTACACAATAATTCAAGTAACTCTGAATTCACATTATTTTGAATTTCTGGGGGAAATAAAAGAAATTTAGAAACAGGAAATTTTTTTCAGTTTCATATTCCTAATTTCAATTTTGAAGATTTTTCTTAAAATAAGAGCATGAAATAGTTTCCTTCAAAAGTTGAAAAGATTTCAAAGAAATATCCCAAATATCTCATCTCATGTATTCTTTCGTTTCTAAACTTCAACAAAATCCTTATAGGTAAATAGATTGATATACCAACTTCAAAATTTTTGCATAACTTAATTGTATTCATTAGTAATAACTGTCATGTTTCATGAACTTAATACTTAATTTTATGATAAAATCCTTTCTTCAAAATTCTTGGGGCAGTAAATTTATACTTACATAAAAATAATAATAATAATAATAATAAAAAATAGCATGTATGTGTTTTTAAAATCATTATCATCGGTTAAAAACAGGTTTTTATGATACTTATAAGCCTTTTTACACTGCCTTTTTCATTTTATTTATGTTTTAACTATTGTAAATTAAACTGTTTTTATCCTCTAATGTCATGTCACAATACTTTAACCACTCCTTGCGTTTATGAAGCTCAATGAAACGAATTTATTCTTTAATTCCATCCTAAAATATAATTAATGGGTATTTTTCCATTTCACAGGCGCAAGCTATAAGGTCGTCAATAATAATACAACAGACGCCAACCGGAATATGTGTACACTGTGTGCTGTCGCCAATAAAGGCTACTTTGCGAGATTTGCGCCGGCAAAATGGAAAAGTACCGCTTACTGTTATGAAAAGATTTATAAAAATTCAACAGCTTACGACGATGTTTTTAAAATAAAATATGAGTATTTCGATAGTAATTCAAGATAAAACTATGCATTGAATTACTATATACAATGAAAGAGGTGTAAAGTCTGGTTAATTCCTGATTTGAAAATTTATTTCAAAAATTAATAGAATGCATTGGGAATTTGAGGGCAAATACTTGAACTATTCCAAAGTCGAAAGAATAAACAATTAATAAAATTTTTAATTTGATTAGGCCATCTTACCAGGACATTTCGTTTTTGGAGGTATGGAAAAGAAACATCACAGATTTTTAATGAATAGAAAACATTTCCGAAATATCTTAAAAAAATTTTAAAAATCACTTTCTTTTTATAAATGATCTTATGGTAACTTGTTTACTTTTGTCCTAATTTAATATTTATTTTGACCTTATAATATAAAAATATGTAAAGGAACTATTAATAGCAAAATAAGATAACTATAAGTATCACATTCCGTACCTTTCAAGATTTAACAAATTTAACAAATTAATAAACTGTCCGTAATTAAACTGAAATAGAAATAGGTTGAAAGAAAATCAAAAAGAGACAAAATAAAAATCCAGTAAGCTTTAGTATACCAGCTTACCTAAAAAGATACAAATCTCGTTGAAAATTTTTCATTCAAAATATAAAATTTTGTAGCTTATTTCTATTTTGAAAGTGATTTTAATATGTATGCTTTTCAATTATTTCTTATTGATACTATTGTTATATTTGAAATAGACAAACCTGTTTTAGCAGTTGAGGTATTATCTTCTGTGTCAGTATCAGAATTAATTGTTGTTCCAAATATTTTCCCTTGGCAATAATATGTTTGGTGGATTTCTAGAATTCTACGACTGTTAAAGGATACATCACAAATTTCACATTTAAAATGGCCTTCTGAAAAAAAAAATGCAAATTCAGTATACATAAAAAGCATTGGAAATTTTTCAGTTATATTTCTTAAATAAATATTTTATTCTTTCATTTCAAAACAAATTTCTTATAATAATAATATTAAACTTTGGACTTTTTTTTTTGCTGAGTGCTTTCAAATGATCTTCGAAATTCATAATTTTAAAGTAAGACACAGATTAAAAATTAAAATCGCAATGTTCTATTTCTCGTTCAGCATCATAATCAGAATTTAAACTATGGTGTCATGTGTTTTCATTTGAGATATCACTGAATATTATTGATTCGTACGCAATTTCTGGCCAAATCAAATAAATGTGCAATCATTTATATCATGTTCAAAATTTTTCAAATGTTAATCTCGTATATTATCACGTTACATGCATGTAACATGTTCATTTAAATTATCTTTTCTCAACATCAATCATGTCATGATGATTGATTGGCTTGATGCCATCATAGTATCAAACCATCATTGCTTCAAACCAATTAATCACCATAGCATGAATAATGTTGAGAAATGATCATTTAATCATAATATCATGACAATCATGGCATCATGATATGATGATAGCATTCATGCACAACCCTTTATCAAGTTAACAGAAACTTTTTTGACAAGAAAAATAACTTATTCTATTCTAAATTTAAGTAATCCTAATTTTTTAAAAATTAAAACAAATTGATAATACATTTCATCATATACTTATTTATCTGCTTATGTAAAAAAAATCACATTTATATACATAAATAATTTTGTACGAGAAATGAATAAAATCAATAACTGTATTTTCATTTGTTAATTATGCATTAACATTTAAGTGCATCTCATTTAAATTCCGGAACGTTAATATTGTTAAAAACTTAAAAGTGCTTATAAATATAACATTTAATACGTTGAATGTATAATTATGCAAGTATCCAAGTAGTCCTATCGAGATGTCCAAATCTTATATAAAGCTTATTAAATAATTCGCAGATGTTTTCGCGCTTAATTGCAATTAAAATTTAGGTAGAAATCCGATTATCAATTGTGTTGGCTTAATCACTGTCAAGGTTATGGTATTGTAGGCATAAAATTTGTTAATTGTTTTTAAAAAAAAAGTTCTATTTGAGCTGCAGCTCGTACTGCCTTTTATAGCCAGATTTAGACTACCGTTGGGGAATGAACGTGACTATCGCTTGATGCTGATAAGCTGATAAACATTGTTAGTGGTGGTAAATGTCACTGTGAGTGCTGATTGGCAGAATTCATGTCAGTTTAAGAAAAATTGAACTAGTTAATTATTGTTTTTAGTGTTAAACTTGCTGTTGGTGCTATTAATTTCTGTATACACTTTCTCAGTAAAACGGTACTTAGAGAACCAGTCATTTAGATCTTGTTTGAATAATTGTCTCATCCGTAGAAACAAAACAAATATTGAAAACTAACAGGTTTTGTAATTACAGATAAATATTGCATAAATCACATCACGATTCTCTCGTGTTGATTTATTTATTGTGTGATGATTTGCAGACCCAATGTTAAGGTGTTTTGAATCAATATCTCATGCGATTCCTTTGAGCATGAAGTCTGCCAGAGATTTGTGTAGAGGTCAACAGCATTGGCTCAAGACAATTTAATGTTTCTAAGGGTGATAAGGTCTGGCACTGCCTGTTCCGACTATTGCCGAGCTGGAGCAACCCCGACGCATAAGTGAGTCATCTGATTAAAAGATTTGTATTTTATTGTACGCATAAATACCAAGAACACTTCTATAGTTTTCGTATCCTACTTACAACATGGAAATATTGTATCTGACTGACTGACCACAATTTTCTTTAATCTGTCCATGAAACAATACAGCTACATTTTAAAAGGGCCATTTATGCTTGATTAGATTGTCCAATGTAATGTAATGCGCAACTTGTATTGAGACATGCAGGTGTGCATTACACTAGAGTAGGGAAGATTGCGAATACCTGGAGCATGCAAATAGTACTACCCATCTATAGAAAAAACCTTATACATTTGCACAAGCAACTATTGTTCGGTTGTTGTCTTTTGATTGATAATAATTTAGCACCAACGTTATCTTGTAACTCCAGGACAGTTTTATAAATAGTATTTCGTGTAAATAAATACATTAAATTAAATAAAATGTAACTTGTAATGTAAAATGTAACACTAAATCCATCGTAGAATGTTCTTGATTTCTCTAAGGGGGCTCGGGAGGATTTGTTGCTGTCCACGACTCGAAAGGTGAAAGTTGTAGTAGTTTTTAACGTGAGAATTTGAATCGGCACCAAATTAATCACTTGCGCGCGCACACACACATTATATATATATATATATACACAATGTAGTCCGCCGGAATAAAATGTTTTTCCGAAGCGGCCCGCAAAGTCTTTTGTGCTGGACAGGCCTGGTCTACGACTACGAGGCAAGCTCTTGAGATGGGAGCTCTATGAACATGAGTGTTGTCTTGTTGACACAGAAGACTGGTATTAACACGGCCCAAACCAGTTGATTTCGTCAGGGTCGAAGTCACACAATCAGACTCGGAGACTGAGATGCGCGCGCACCGACTACGCAAGACTGAACGAAAAAGGGTGAAAAAACAAGGATCTGGTGTGCAGCATGGTGTACGTTTAGAGGCAAAATAAAAGGTAATACTTATCTCTAGCCTGACTGTTTTCGTTCCCAATACGTCACAAGGCGTTCACGAAAGAAATTGTCACAAGTTTAAGAAACTTATAATGTACCTTTGGGCCATCAAAGTGGCTCTGATGCAGCCCAATGACAGAGGGGTATAGTACGAAATCGCACCCTATACTATTACACTTTTCTGTCTGGATGTGAGACAAATGATAACAAATTATTCATCGTGCCGCTGATCATGTTTCCTCCACACACGGGTGTGGATATCATCTTCATCAAAACAAAAACGAGACTCATGGCTTAAGATAACTGGCTGCCATTTTGCAAGGCTCCATGCTGATCCTTCGTGGCCCCATTGCAGTTTGTGGCAACGTATCTAATGCAGGGTAATCTGATGAAGGGATATTTGCGTAATGGTCTCCGTGCAAGCAAACCAAATGTATGAAACCGTCTTCTAATAATAATGGTACTTACAGAATGATGCAAATATGTCATAACTGTTCGCCGGATGTCCGAAAGTGTGGCAGCTGATGGGCTTCGTACTTACCGGACAATTCTTTAATCTTCCCTGAATGGTCCCTGAGCCTACTTGTCGAGAGCGACAGCTTCATTATACTCGATTCTGTTAACAGTGGGAAACTGTAATATCTACGCGACTGATATGACATGTAATCTGATGGAAGGACCATACGCCTTCATGCAATTCTAAAACGCAACCCTTCTGAAAGGTGTTCAAATGACTCTCTATACTTCCCAAAGGCATTTTAAACTTCGATTAATTGAACCCCAAAACACAGTTTGATTCTAAGAAATTCAAAAATTTGATTCAATTCAATTTTAAAGAGTCCTTTGTTACGCGTGAAGTCACATGTTTTGCTGATATTGATGCCGACGTGGTAGAAACTTTAATCATTTGCATATCTAACAGAGAGGAAACAATTTCACAATTTGCGTTTGCATACATTGGTGCACCTTTCTTTGACGATAAGTGTTTTTCCATTTTTATTGTAAATATAAACCAGTTATATTTTTGTATAACTCATAGTTTAATTTAGAATCATTGATTAATAACAATTATGCATTTAAAATTATGGATTATTCAAAATTATGAATTTAGAATTATACATTACTCACAGTTATGATTTTAGATCACAGATTAATTCGGAATTTCGTTATAATTTAAACTATGAATATCTTTTTATTTACGTTTTGAAATTCTTACATTTTA